>JAVYIG010000519.1:0-549879 GCA_035222895.1 Strongylocentrotus droebachiensis | reverse complement strand
GAACTGAAAAGAAATTTAAGCATATTTACATTAAAATGTATCTTCCTTCAAACTTTATTCACAATTTGCTTACACTCACTCAGGTTGTTTGTAGAGGCAACTCCATAATTATTTTCTTTAAAAAATATTGAATTCTTCTTCTTCATTCAAGTTGTTCCTCAACCAGTAGAATGAGAGTTTTGTATGATTTTCTCCTCAGAAAGTTGATCTTGGCACTATATTACCGGTAGATATTTTTCACCAACGATTCTGTTCTGGATATGTTGTAGTTCAATATAAATAATCAGTCCAGAGTATTTTCATACCATTTATGTCCAGGCTTTGAGGGTGTCTTTAAGTCAGACATTTCCTGCACTTTTACAGTACAAATTCATGTATAACTGAATATTTTAAGCTACTTGTCCAAAAGCTAGACATTTCATATTTTCCGATCAATACAAAGTTACAACTGAAGCTACTAAAAACAATGCACATTTGATTAGCTGTAACAAGATTTGTCATAGCATTTCGGCAATTGTTTTTCAAAATCAGTTTTATGAAATGGGCTCTGATCTACCCATTATATGAGATTTATTGAATTGTAATAAACTATGAAAATGCTAAAGAAGTTGAGTGGTATAAAGAAGCATATGAACACTGACATCAGAGCAGTAAAATATCATATCAAGCTGAAATCTTAAATCGATGCAAACTGGGGGGGGGGGGGGGGGGGAAGGGGTTCATGACATTCATAGAGAGCTTTCATCCAAATCCGGTTAAACCCTACTACACTGTTATGCGAGGACTGAGTAACGTGGAAAGAGGGGAAAAACATTGAATAAAAAAGCAAAATCAAATTTGTCCTTCTTTTGAGGTGTTTTAAACTTTCAATACCGGTTTGCGTTAGTTTTGAAATCTTCTTTAGCATTACAGAACACATGGACTTGGCAACAGTGTTCAATGGCTACAAGTTATGCATACGAACCCCGCATTCTGTAGTAGCGTAATTTAAGAGCATTTATCAAACATGTGATTCCAACAGGACATTGTGACCCAAAAGAGGGTTGTTTTGGAGTTGTTTCCCCGAAGGTGATATTAAAGGTACATGTATGGGAAATTTGTGTTTTGGAATACAAACCTTCAGAAAAAAAAACCTTTGGAAAGACAAGTAACCCCTATACGATCATATATCTAAACTTTGTTCCGGTATCTAAGTACAAACAGAGATCATTATTATCCATTGGAAAGACTAATTTTTCTGACAAGGCAGATTACACAAGCTTTTATAGCTTTCACAGCTATTTAATTGAAGGTGATATGCATTTTTACCATATGTATGGCAACTAAAAATCTTGCCTTTTCATATAGTAAAATGTCATTTTAGGTATAAACTTGGACCCAAAGTAAGAAATGGAATTGAAAATCTCAAGCACACAAACCTTGGATGGGCCAGCCAGTTTTGTAGTTGAATCATCAGACCTTTCTTCAACTTTCTGCTTTATGAACTGAAAAGAAATTAAAGCATATTTATACTAAAATGTAGCTTCCTCCAACATTTATTTACAAGTACGATATAATGCTACAGGGGTTTCCCCCAGGAGATGTTATAGGTATGGGAACATTTGTGCTTTGGAATTATGAACCTTAACAAAAATAATCTTTTAAAAAGATGGAGAGGAGATCAGTGTTTTCAATGGGGAAGACTGATTTCTCATACTAGGCGGATTACCAAGGCTCTTTTTGTTTTTAAATTATAGCTATCACAGCTACTTGAATGAAGTTATTTTTTATACCATACTTGTGACAACGAAATACCATTTTGGTTGTTCTTATAGAAAAAGGTCATGTTGGGTATAAACGTTAAACTAAAGTAGGAAATGGAATTGAAAATTTCATTCACACAAACCTTGAATCGGGAGGCCAATTCTGTAGGTGAATCTTCAGATCCCTTTCCTTCTTGTTGTTCCATCAACTGAAAAGAAATTAAAGCATATTTACATTATAATGTTATGTCCTTCCAAGTTTATTTAACATTAAAGTACGTATACGAGTTTAAGCATTTACGTCCATGGGCAGAGGTCATAACTTTACCTCTCATAGTCTCAGGAGGCGAGTTGGCTCAGTCGGTAAAGCGTCCGTCTGTCGAACCAAAGATCCCGGGTTCGACTCCCACACAGGCGGATGACTGAAGCCTGCGTTGTGTGTTAACGTGAATTTAATTATTTATGGATATTTTCAGATGCTTTTCAAACTTGAAAAGTTGTATAATCAATCAAGCCTTTCTTCTATGAACCAAACGTAGAGAGTTGAGATAAAACAGTTGGTGTTATCTGGTTCCATTCACATACCTTGGCCTGCTCTTTAGGCTTCGTAGCTAGATCGTCAGCCATCTTTGATGACATACCTACTACACGACGTAACTGCATGATAGATAGAAAAAGAATTCGGGTTGACAGACAGTGGTAAAATCTTTGACTATTGTTTCGGTCAAGCAAGAAGATGCAGTGACTGTCCTAATCTTATTTTGCCTGATTCGATTGGTTAAAAGGGAAATTCCGCTTTGGCATCAAGTTGACTTCAACATAAGCATGCAATGTATAAAAACAAGAGAACTAGGTTAGTGACATATTGTTTGAGGAAAATTCAAAATTGATTTACTTATTAACAGTGTTATGGGTTTCAAAGTTGCCATTGATCAAACACAAATTGGCAGTTCTATGTAAATAATTCCGCACTTTTAGGGTTCATGTTGTATTTATGAAGAAGAAAAAAATCCGAAAACGGGCCCCTTTCATTTAAACACAGTGGTCGTGTATCATAAACAGGCCTCTCATATTCGAACGTACGAGGTTATAGCCAGTAGAGGCATATGCACGGCCGATTTGGGGGACTTCTCTCTGTTGAGAGACTGACACACTGACTCCACACCGACCGACTCTTATTTAGCCATTTAGCCCAATGTCATGGGGCGGTAACATATAGGGGACGCACGTGTGACGCACGGCCCGCGCATTGAAACTTTGCAATTTTGGCCAGTGCGTTGTCGTTCGCTAAGTGTGCGTCATCGTTCGTTACTCGTTCGTCGAGCGCGGTGGACCAACGCTATGCATTCGAAGTCATTTGTTCATTCTTAATTCGTTGTGTGCGTCGGGATTTTTTTGAGCATGTACACAAATGTGCGCGGAGCTCGACGCATAAATGTTAACGCCAAAAGGACGCAAGCCACGCGCAGAGCGCACTAGATCAACTCCAGACATACGATTATTTCAACATTGGTGTCAGACAGAAAAATCCCTTAAAAAAACCCTTGAAAAATCCTTTTAAGAGAGAATTTTCTTGCTTCATATGAGGATTTTTGAAGGGATTTTGAAGGAATAATTGGTGACAGACAGCCATTTAAGAGGATAACTAAAATGCGGATAACTAAAATCCGGATTTTGGGCCTCTGTGTGACACCGCCTACTCTGTATTCTTTGTAAGTTCCGCGGCCGAGGTCAAGCGAACGCCTAGTGCACACCTAGCGCATACCTAGCGCGTTTCAAACTTATGTCCAGCAAACATCCAGCGAATATGAGCGTTCCAAAGGTTCATCTTGCGTGTTCTAAGCTTAGCGTATACCTGGCGTGTTCGTAGCGCGTAGTGGGTTCGGGGACTCTTCGGTGGTATCTTATAAGGCCGTGTCACACGAACAAATCTCGACCCATCTTGAATGAACTAGATTTTAGAAGTCTAGTTTTTTTCATTTGAGTCGGTGACAAACAGGCTACGAATAATCCGGATAACTAAAATCCGGATTTTTGATGGGCCATTGCGCACGCGCCATTTAGGTAGATAAGCATTGTGACATCACACGTTCAATCGAAAGTATATGCGCCGTTTAGGGAGATAAGCATCGTGACATCACACGTTTAAATGCGCGCATTTAAACGTGTGATGTCACAATGCTTATTAAAAGGGATTATTTCAACATTGTTGTCAGACAGAAAAATCCCTTCAAAAAAACCCTTGAAAAAACCCTTCAAGAGAGAATTATCTTGCTTCATATGAGGTTTTTTGAAGGGATTTTTGAAGGGATTTTTGAAGGGATAATTGATGTCAGACAGCCCAAAAGAGGATAATTAAAAACCGGATAACTAAAATTCGGATTTTGGTCCTCTGTGTGACACCGCCTAAGGAGCTCAGTTGTACACTCGTCGTTGCGCTACTTTGATATGACGACAAACGCAAGCAAGACGTGGATTTTTTTAACAAGTGCGCTCTGTATCCAGCGCCCTGTATAGCGCGCAGCTCGCTAGCAGCACGCTATGCATTCGGTGTCAACTCGCTACCTTCTCCTAAATCCTGACAAAAGTTGGGCGCACAACAATGCAGTGACCTTATTTTCCGATTTTCAATGCGCCTGCCCATGCGTCGTCTATGTTTGACCGGGCCATGATATTTGTTCGGTCTGTTGTCTTTTTAATGTCAGTCTCGTTCGTTTGACTGAGTTAAAATGCACATATCAAGATGTTTTATCACCACTCATCTCTCCCAAAAGATATATTTGTCATAGCCTCCCCAATATTTGCACCTTATTTAATATAAAAGTCGCTTGCGTTCTTATTTTATCTCATTAAGTCACATGATAAAAGTTCATCCTTGTTAATGTATTTAAAAACTAAAATTTAGGGGTATTCACCGATGTCTAAAATGTGATTTTTTGCTTAGTTTATTTCATGATGTGCACGCACTCATCCTTATTTTGATAATGTTAGTATCAAATTTGCAATGAGAAAACAGCTACACCGCATGTATTTGCATTTCCGGTAGAACCAACACAGCGAACTGTCGTGGGAGTTTAGCGTTTCTATAATGTAAATCACATGCTAGCTCAACACATCAGGAACACGTAGAAGGTAAGCAAACCGCATATTACTGGTATCAAATTTTAATTTTTTTTCAAATTCTTCAACGATTTCAAAGTGCTTTAAACTAGTAGAAAAAAGAGTCTACTACACTCTGAAAAAGTAAAGTAAAAGCAAAAATAGCCCAATTCTTACCCAACATGAGAGCAATTATGTACCCAACTATTAACAAACACAAATTTACCCAATCAGAAATGCACCCAATTCTCTCCATAATGTGTAGCATATTAGACACTATGGTTGGGCAAATTAATTGGATAAAATCGGGCAAACTTATTTTGAACATTTAAGCCTATTTGGGTAAAAACATGTAGTAAATAGTTGGGAGAAAATGACCCAATTATTGGGCAATATTTGCCCAACTTTGATTTGCCCAGTAACATCTGCCCAACCTTTCTTTATAGTCTACAGTGTAAGTCAAAAAAAAGTTTACACCTAGAAAATTGCTAATTATTTTGGAAATCAGCTATGAACAGTAAATTATTATACATCTTATGAAAGAGTGTTTTATCCAGAATCTTTTAGTTTATTTTGTGTGGTATGTGTTCACGCTTGGATGAACAGGAGGCATTGTTTGCGAGAGTGCAAAAATCGACTTGCGCCAAAGTTGCTTATGTGATGTTTGAATAAAACAATTGAAATTTGGGTATTAATCCGGTCTTTGCAGATCCAAATAACATCCCTAACAAAATTAATCATGCCACACATAACAAATATCTAATATCAAATATCAAATATCAAATATCAACGAATATTTGTGCGCGTGTGTGTTTGTGTGTGTGACTTTTCTTCTGCAAAAAATCATATGCGATGCATTCCATTTGATACATTCAATTCATTCTCTCACTCCGCTAATCCCAATATAAGACTGTAGGCATCACTTTGGCGCAAGTCGAATTTTGCACTCCCGCAAACAATGCCTCCTGTTCATCCAAGCGTGAACACATAACATACACACATGATACCAACATATTTGGGATAAACACTCTTTCATAAGATGTATATCAATTTCATAGATGATATTTAAAAATAATTAGCAATTTTCTAGATGTAAACTCTTTTTTTTTTACTCAAACGGTATAACTCCATAGTTTGGAAGATTCTTTGGTTGTGAGAATAGGCGATTAGTCGATTACAAACGTGTATTTGCTCTCTTCAAGCAGGGGATCGGTCGCCAATTACGGCTAAAGGCCCTTTTACACTTTCACGGATCGCATCACGGATCATCCCGGATCTTAATCCGGGGTGTTCCGGCGTGCGACACCACGATTTCTTCTCGATGCCGGTGTGGATACGTTCCGAACTGGGTGTATACACGGGCAAGTACGGTGTCTCCACGGACAGACAAGTTAGCAACGCGGACCACGCCGGAAACGCATACGGAGCTAACACGGATTTCAAGGAAGAGCACGGAGGCTACTGGGTACTTTTACGGTCCTTAAGCCCCAGTCCCATATAAAGCCGGACCAGCACGGACGAGCACGGACCACTCCGGACCATCCCGGACCATGGTCTAGGGTGATCCGGGATGGTCCGGGATGTTTTGTTCAAAAAATCGCAACCGCCGACCGTCTCCCCGGACCCAACACGGTACCACTACGGACCGCCCCGGACCGTCCGGGCATAGCCCCGGCAGCAGTACAGATCATTCCAGACCCAGCACGGAGCCGCCACGGACCGTCCCGGACCACCCCGGTGCCAACACGGTGCCAACACGGATGACACCTGACCATCCCGGTGCCAACACGGATGGTCCAGGGTGATCCGTGTCGCCACCGTGCTGGGTCCGGGATCATCCGTAGGGGCGCCGGGGTGATCCGGGGTCAATAACTCACTCCCGGACTGCCACGGATCAACACGGACCGCCCCGGCGCCACTACGGATGACCCCGGACCCAGCACGGTGGCTACACAGATCACCCCGGATCAAACTATTGTCCCGGACCGTCCCGGACCACCCCGGCAGTTTTTGACCGTCAAAAACATCCGGGGTCGACTCCCGGACCGCCCAGGACCATCCAGGACCATCCAGGACATCCAGGACCACCACGGTGCCAACACGGTGTCAACACGGACCGAATCCCGGATCACCCCGGATGGGGTCCGGGATGGTCCGGGACGGTCCGGGACGTATATGGGACTGTAGCTTTACACGGAGGTGAACGTTGTCTATTGGGATATCTCCGGAATGTTGACGGGTGACTTGAGCTTGTAGGCGCTCATTTGATATACGGAATTTCAAACCCGGATGAAACCGGTGTTAATACGGACCTCCCGGTGTCTACACGGACTGTCCCGGATGTATTCGGCGGCTACACGGAGGTACACGGTGCCTACATGGAAGAGGACGGATTGTTTCATCCGTGAACTCCGGGATGAAAAATTAATTAATAAGACAATGAATGAATATCTCATTTTAGAATACTATGCATGATACTATGTATGATGTAGAATAGGCTTTGACTCAAGTCACAATACACTCACAAAAATGTCAGTAGTCATGTTCTTCCTGTATGCCAATATTTGTATGATCTGGCAGAAGATTTCTCTAAACATTTCGTCAATAAGGTAGTTAAGATTAGGGACGATATTGAGAGTACCATTCCAACTAGGATCTGAGGTACCAAGTGTATCTGCAGGTGAAACTGATGGTAGCTACACTTAGTTTGATCATATTGGGGAAAATGTCTTGAAAAGTATGATTTCAAAATGTTCCTCCAAATCTTGTTCCTTGGATCCCTACGCGACTGGTTAAGAGACATTTGACAGTTCTTCTTCCTGTACTGTTACGAATTGTAAATCTGTCGTTGTCTACCAGTGTGTTCCCAGAAGCTATTAGATGTTCTGTAATTTTCAAGGAAACTGAAAATTATTGTTCCTTACCCCCCCCCCCCCCCCCCCTCCCCCCCCCCCCCCCCCCCCGCTTATTCACCGGCTGGCAGAGTCCACGCTAAATATTTCCAGAAAAAAAAGGCAAAACAAAAAAGTGCCTGTTCCCCCCCCCCAGACCCCGACCTTCCCGCTTATTCAACGGCTGGCTGTTTCGCCGCTCAATATTTTTTCACGAATTGGGCCCCCTCTTTGGTCCCCTCCCCTGCCGCCGGCTGGATCCGCGCCTGGACCATGTCACAAACTTATGTCGCACCCTGAACTGGCAAATATATAACTGAAATAGCATCAGAAGGCACTTAGATCGTGAACCATGTCACAATGTTGTTAGAGCACTTTTGCTCTCCAGGCTTGACTATATGGTGGATGCTTGCTTGGGGGTATCAGTAGGCAGGACCTGGGCAGACTTCAGCGTCTCCGAAACAAATGTGCTCGTCTAATCTGTCAAAAGCCGAAATGGTCAAATGCTACTCCAATGTTGTAAGAACTACATTGGCTCCCAGCTGCCGATAGAATACAATACCGGATACTTGTTCAAACATTCAAATCTATGTCAACCACACTTCCTGTATACATCTCCTCACTCTCTCAGCAACAGAGAACATCATATTATCTTAGTTCTGCATCATCTCCTTCCTTTGCCATTTCCAAATCCCGTAAACAGACTGGTTTCAAATCCTTTTAGTCCTTAGCGCCATGTCTCTGGAACAAACTCCCCTCTTTCTTAAGAAATAGTACTTCACTAGATTTCTTCAAAAAATAACTGAAAGCATACCTGTACGACTCATCTTAAATTGTTGATAGACTAAGAGACAGCGCCTTTTATCCTTTGGAAAAGGCGCTTTTATATAAATACAATTATTATAACTATTATTATAATGTAGACAATCTTGATTTAGTTATTTTCCTAAATAGAAATATAATCAGGGTCTTCTTTCGATTAAATATGACTTATTCTCTTATTTGCAGATTTTAATATGCTCATCGCAAAAGCATTGGAATTCAAGTTTCCTTCATTTCATATGTTCTCAGATGTCATTCAAGTAACAGATTTGTTTTCATGCGATCTGGATGTTCGTATCTCTTGTGCTACGACTTACTTTATTCAAGTTTTACAATTTCGAACAGTTTGAGTGAAAATGGGTATTAAAATCCCTTTACTTGTTGGGCAATTTGAAATAATTCTTATGGATTAAAATGTACTAGACCGTTTCTTAACCGATAAGGCGATAGTATGGATTTCCTGAAGTTGTTAAATTACCATGGCTTTGTGAAACATGTTGTCAACTACCTGACATTTCAATTCTCTGACAGAAATATGACTGTGATGGAGTTGGTTTTGTAAAACGACCCCTTTTTGGTCTTAAATGATCTACGGGAGAATGGCGCAGTGAAAGACGAAAGGTTTCTACAAGTTCATTGACTGGTTAAAAAGAGGGCCTGGATTTCCACCAATCGTCCAACAAGGCCCGGCTGAGAACCATCAGGCAGAAGTGGTTCGATATTACCTGCAGGTTGTACGGATTGTAATGAACAGTTAATTGCTGCAAGAATCTTCAACCGTGAAGGAGGCAGACCCAATTACAGAATGAGAAGTGTAGGCCTATTACGGATCACCTACCCAAATTGCATGCATGAATAATAATCTTATTTTTAAAATCTAATTGTATCTAATTGTTTAAAACAATTAAATATAAAATAAGATGTCATCATGAAGTGAAACGTCTTTATGCATGCAATTTGGGGAGGTTATCCGTTACACTTACTGGCTGAGCTACAACCTACGGGCCGGGACACAAAGCGTTTTTAATTTGAGCAAGAACCTTATTTCACTTCTTCCTTACAATCTTAGCATTGATGATAATCATATTAAACAATTTCTTACCTGCAAACACGAGGATAAGACCTCCAAACCCCCGTAAGTTTAACCAACAGTGGTTATAACTGTAACCAACAACCCACTAAAGTTTAACCAACATCGTGTGAATCAAAAAAGAATTAACCTACAATGGTTACAATTTTAACCAACGACCCATGTAAGTTTAACCAACATCATGTGAATCAGCCCCGAACAAAGCATAAATAACCAACAAAAGATTAAAGTTTTAATCAACAAATGGTTAAAGTTTAATCAACACCATTTTAACCAACATTGAGCAAATTTTTTTAACCAATAATTAATTTAAAATTTTAATCAACTACAGGTTAAATTTTAATCAACAGGCTGTTGGTTAAAGTTTAACCAACGATTGTGTGATTCACCTGGTAATCCGTGGTTGATTAAAATGTTAACCAACTTGATTAAAAATTGTAATACTTGTTCTAACAGTGTACTACATTTTCAAATTTCGAGTGGCAGTTTAACCAGGACTGAGAGGGGATATGCTTCTAGCCTCTGTAGAGTGGGAAAATAATGCATTTTAAAGTGAAACTGACATAAATACACACTCTCCCTGCCTCTATTCTGGTATGTATTCTATATTTCAATCTTATTTCCATTTCTTTTTCTTCTCTACACCAAGGTAGCAGATCGGACCCCCCAAAGCATCTTTTGATAACTTGACAAAAATTATATATTCCCAGGGAGATGTGAGTTTTTAGAACGTACATCTACCTGTCATAACTGTACTGATGAATACCTTGTTAATTATTTATATTAGTAGTGATCGGGTAAGCCCTATTGTGCCTTGACTAAACTTACAAACCATGACATAAAAAATGTTCTCACTGAATAAACTGGATTTGAACTTTATGTCGACCACATTTACTCTTTCTGTTGTTTGAAACTATTAGCAGAAATTCCTATCCAGGAGTTCGCAGCATATTTCAATATAACATGCAATGGTCGAATATATTATTTAATTGCGCCCCTCCAAAATAACGAGAGCCTGTATAGAGCTCGACGAATGTTCGTACATATTGATTCAGAATATTTGACGCTGTGAGAAAAATATAAACATTCAGGCCCGAATTCACAAAGAAAGTTTGTCGACAAACCTTGGTTTTCGTACGTCATATGACGCGTTTTCACGCGTTTTTCACAAACCTGGTTTGTAAAGAACAAAAGGTGGTTTGGCGAAACAAAAGGAGGTTTGTCGACAAACCTCCTTTGTGAATTCGGGCCTATGTGTCTGTGATTTCAACCTTGAAACGTTTGCTATCAACACAATACCTAGCGCTATCAGTATAATATGCATAAATATGAAGAGAGCATCTCTATTATATATGGTACTCTGCGATTTGATAAAAATTACAACAAAAATCAAAACAAATTACCTGCCAAAGTATTACATGTTACACCAATGGGAAACAAATTTGTGTATGATATATTGACAATAAAATCTTGAAACTTGAAAACTTAATAGTAGCTTAAAGGTTTTCTTGATCCTCTGCGCTCTTTGTAGGCCTAATATTATGAATTATCGTAAAATGGAAAAGAATGTTGTAAAAGACGACTCCGTGACAAATTTCGGGTCCCCGGTGGAGTGAATTATATTTTGTTTATCAAACAGAGATGGGAAATAAAAGTAGTTTCAAGCTCTTTGCTTATAAATGCTCTCAAAATCGATAGTCCAAGCAATAATGATAATGCTAGTAAAAGTAATAGCAATAATAACTTCTAGATTTATTGAAGAAACAGGCATAAAAGAGTGTTTTTTTATATTAGCAAATCAATTTGATAATAAAGTTTGGAGCTTGCAAATAGTAAAGGCCTATTTGGGTTATTGAGCGAGCAGGTCTGCCGATATTGCGTTTTTGTATTGCCTGTAGACAGTAGTGTAGTGTAGGCTCAGTCATTCAGGGAGGGGGAAGTGGGGCACCAGTCTTTACTGTACTAGATCAGATGGTTACATTTTTAGGGGCATATTTACCAAGCCGGGAGGGGGTATACGCATTGCCCCTTTAGAGTTGGAAAATGTTACATTTTGAAGTGAAACGGACACAAATACATACTCTCTCTGTCTGTATATTCCCGTTTGTCTCCAATCTTTTATTTTATCTCCATTATTTTCTTCTTCTCTGCTAGATCAAAAACGCAGATCTGATCATCCCAAAGCATTTTTCGATAATTTGACAAACAATATGTGTTTCCAGGGATATGTGAGTTTTTGCAGCTTACAACTACTTGTTACTACTGTACTGATGAATAACTTGTAAACTATGTATATCAGATGTGATCGCATAGGCCCTATTGTGCCTTGACAAAACTTTTCTAAATATTACATACAAATATTTCCTCATTGAATAAACTGGATTTCAGCTTTATGTCGACCACATGTACTCTGTCTGTTGTTCGAAACAATTAACAGAAAAACTTATCCCGGAGTTCGCAGCATATTTGAATATATATGCAATGGTCGAATATTTATTTCATGGCACCCATCCAAAAGAACTGGAGCCTCTATAGAGCTCGAAACATGTCGCACGCACATGTATTGATTCAGAATATTTGACACTGTGAGAAAAATATATATATTCCGCGTCTGTGATTTCAACCTTGTAACTTTTGTTATCAACACAATGCCCAACGCTATTCTTCCAGCTACAGATCTACGGGTAAACAAAAATGCAATATAGGCAGAACTGTTTCCAGGTAATTTTGAAAATTGGGTGGATAGTGATTCTTGAAAATATCATTTTGATATATTTGGATGCCTTTGTGGATGTATTCTAAGCACTAGAATATTTAGGCCCTTAAACACTTCTGATTTCGAGAAAAATTGTATATACAAATTTATATAAATTTTGATAAATCTCAAATAGCGCCTACAGCCGTACAGTGGTAGCTGCGACCATGAACATTTCAGAATATGTAGTTGTGATATATAATTTTCAAACGGGAATAGCTAATCGGTCGATTTCAGTCAGAAAACATTGTTTTATAGCTTAATAAATATGTTGACCTTGAGAGGGAGCAAAACAACATAAGGAGATTATTATTTACAATTTCATAACTTTAGACTCGATTTCACTGAATATTGTAGGATCGCATATGCTTCCAATATGTTCATGTGAACTAAATTCATGACCCCATACCAAAACTTTGTATCACCTTTAATAACCCACATACACCTCTACTATTTGAAAACATTTGTATCGGTAATTGTGGAACAAAATACACTTGATTGTTCTTTTCTTTAAAGTAACTAATGTTAAATACAGTACAATATACATAAATATGCATGAAGACAGTTTAATTACGGAACTTAAGGAAACTGAAGAAGCCATAACCAAACGCAAAGCAGTATAATGTAATCACCAAAATGTTTTCATATTTTGTTCTTTGTAAACTTTGTAGGAGTCTTTATTTTGCATGCAAGCCAACAAAACATGCATGATGAATGACGATCGACAAATAAAACATTCAATTAAATTGAACAAAAAAGGGTATTTGCGTCATATTATGGTTCCCTGAAATTTAATTTAAAAAGATAATACCTGCCGAAACCATATTTTGTATCATAATTCCGTTCTTTGTAAACTTTGTCTAAGCCTCTGTTTTACATTTGAGCCAACCAAATATGCATGTTGAATGTTAAAAGAATGTGAATATATCAAAGATAACGGGATTTCATGGACACTGTAACACGGATACATTTACGAACGATACAGAGTCAGTTTCTGTTTACAGGTATGTTTCTCAATATGAAATCAAATCTTGATATTTCGTTACAATATAGTTTGTCGTAAGACATGCATTTAAATTATTGTATAATCTTTAAGCCCCACTGTCCTACTTGTAGCTACTTGCTCCCTCTATATAGAAAACTTCCCAAATCGGTGCCTGTTGGTTCTCCATGATCCTCTATTTCTTATGTTATTTGAGAGCTGAGTTGATGAGATAGCCACCTGTCAGTGACCGTTGTGTGGTCTAATCCTTCCTACCCACACTAGTGTTGATAAGCTTTAACTCTTACACTGCCGTGAGACTGCTAGCGTGCTATTGTTATAGTGCCATGTGCACGCGAGCGTGCTATCGATTGAAAGCCACGTTCATGCTAGCAAGCCACCGCTACGGTGCTTCGTGCGCGCTAGCGCGCAGATGTAATAACAGTTATTGTTCATGCCCATTGCACCGTGTTGAGTGCTTTTGCAGCGCTATTGAAAGTACCGTCGCGTGCATCAGATTATCGGCTTTGGATTACGCGTCTTTGTATACAACAGTCAGATTGGATTTTCTCGAGTAATTTAGAGATTTGTTTTTGATATCATATAATTTTATCATCATTATGCCTCCCCATCGCATTGGATTGGTTCGACAACTCACTGATAGTGCTTATTTACTTCAGCAAAATTACAAATTCATGAAATGATATTGGTATCAATGGAAAAAGGGTGAAATTTCCTACAACTCTCATGTACAATGTTTGTTTATACAACATACGAATGAGAAGTTATAGTGGATCAAACATAGTAAAGATTTTAAAAACACGCACTTGAACCAACCCTAAAATTAACTTGGCACGCAGGGGCTTTGTTGCTGGCACAATAGAGATTAGCACTGTGGCACTGGGTGCATTGTATGGGTGGCAGCTTAAGAGTTAAAGAACGTTTTTGAGAAAACAATCTCCTTAAAATTATTATCTCACGTTTGTGTTCCTTTTTCTTCGTCTTTCCCCTCGCTCTCACTGTTTTTGGCCACTCGATTGGGGAGGCACATGCCCTCCCCCAGTACTAGTAGCTACACCACTGTTAACCTCTATCTGTTTTAAATTTTCTCAAAGATTAAACGTAAAAACCTCACCTTGAATAGACTAGAAGTTTACTGTCACAGACTCAAGAAATGAGAAGACCCAGCTGAACAGTGATGTAGACCAGTTCCAGACTCCAACGCTAGGCCCTAGCTACACATTTTCACATCGACGATATCGCGGCGACAAACATCTAAAATACGGGAATTCCCATTCGTCACATGACGCACGCTCAGTGATGGAAGCTTCCACTCTGCAAAACGTGATGCATGGCACTCAACAATGTAAGGCTCTGCAAAACTAGGTAGGTTTTATTTCATCAATCTAGCTTTTATTGCTCTGCATGAATTATTCATTACTTTGGATTTATTGACCAATCAGAACGGCCATCTACAAGTTGGCTTTGTTCGTGATTCGTTCATTATCAAAATATGTAAGAAAAGGTATTAAGACGTAAATAAGTTTTGCTTATGAGATGAACATATAAATGATAGATACAAAATATCACATTAAAATCTATTTAACATGCACAATTACAATAAAATAGGAAGCAATTGATGACTTATGCTAACAATCATAATTGAGATAATTGGACTTTCCCTGTATATAAAATGAACCAGTCCAGCTCGTTTTCGTTCCATGTAGAGGTCAGTAGTCTTAGCCCGTACGTCATTCTTAGTTCAAAGTAGGTACATGGTCGTACTTCGTATAGTTTACTCTGTGTGTGTGTGTGTGTGTGTATGTAATGGATACTTTCATGTGATGATACGTCAGCTGATTGGACGCTACCATTTCGGAATTAGTCGGAAACAAAGGTTAACATAAGCAATCCAACCTGGATTACTAAAGGCTACTTGGCTGCGCTACTCGCTCTGTCGTTCACTCGGGTTTTCGCGAGTCTCTTTTTAGTCACTCGGCGTCATTCAGACATGTGGCCTTGTTTAAAGGCTAGGCGGCGTAAGACTCCCTCCAAATACGGGAGGATTGACAGCCCTGTCAAAAGGCACATTGATGTGTTTGTTCCCCAACATAATTTTTCTTTGGTCTTAGATCTTTCGGGGTCGATATAACTTTTTCCAGTGACTTTGATGGTCTCAGTAACTTTAAGTGCTCATATTTTATGAACAAGATGGCATGACTATACCGGGGCATGCAGACCGGGATGCAGACTCTCAGAGTATGACATTATCGAGGCAAATATCTCAATCAGAGTCATTAACCAGGTAGAGATTGGACAACCAAGTTCAAGTTGGGTACAAAATAATGAATACTGCCTTGTTGGACAAGCACCCAAATAAAATAATAAACATGTTGTGACCAATTGAAACAGAGTTAACCAAACTCCGTGTATAAATGGCTAATGATCTCTACAAATATTTTTAGGACGCCATCTTCCTTTAAACATCATTATCGAATGTAAAAATGCTCGCACCACATACATGTAATTGACACGTAACGCTATTCTCTCTCTCTATCACGGTTCTTCATTTCGTTTGCTTCATTTAGTTGTGATCCGCTTTATAGAGTATTTCATTTATTTTGTATTTCTTTCATGGCAGCTTATTCAAACTCTCTCCGTTCATGCAGCCTCTACATGTTTAATATTGTACAATATCAACCTTAGCCTAATTAGGCCTCTGTGAAAATAAGAGCTGTGTTCCAAAACCTTAAAAATGCGTCTATTAAAGTAATTTCTAAGTAAAAACAGAAAAGGATTTGTGATGCTCGTAAACTGACTAGCTCGCTAGCAAAATTCATATCCGCAAACTGATTCGGTCAAGGGAATTCAATTATCCAACTATTCTAGTCAGCTATGGTCAGAACCTGCTATAAATGAGCACGCACATTCACGAAAGAAAACAACTGTAGATGTAGAATATTTTGGAACCGAACACATACAAAATGGCAAGTTAGAGAAATAACATACGTGAGCACAACCTTGCTGCATGAATACAAGGCGACAGATGCCTGTATATTGGCGTTAATATTCACAAGTGAACGATATGATATACTAAAACTACAACAACACTGCTTGGTACTTTCAACATGCTCCTGGGGTGCAGTCTGCCCGCACATACTCCTCTTTGTAATCTTCATTTCCTTTTCTCTCGGTCTATTCCTCTCCCTTTCCATTCACCATCATCCCATTCGTTAAATGATCATTCAAGATCAAGATAGAGGGCATCAACAAATCTTTCATGTGGTGTTTCATTCTATAGCCTTCATTTTTATACAAAAAATAGGACAATAGTCGGTACAAAAGTTTAGTTTAAGCTACAAAATCTTACGCTACACCTACCTAAAGTGTATGTATCCAATCACCTGAAAAATAATTGTATACCTAAAGTGTATCAAATCAACCTCAAAAATCTTTACCTGGCATTGCGAGTGCGTTCGGGTGCGTTAACTGGTCTTCTCAAGCCGTTTTAATGTTCACTGAGAATGTACTCAAATTGCAATATCTCTGTATAGAAGTAATACTTGAAGCTCTTAAAGTATACAGCCATATGTAGAAACTCTTACAACAAGAGCAAAACATATTTGGGTGATTTGTACATTTGCATATTTTACTGCACGATCAATTAAGTGAGTAAATCATGATAATAAGCTCGGGCTCCATGATCTTTCCAGAGGGCTAGCAGTTATAAGTTTAAATTATGTTGCCAAGTTTAATGATCTTCTAATTGAATTTTTTTTTCGCTGCTTTCGAAGGAGTCAGGCCTTGTATATTGAATTTCAGAAATCTGAAAACGTCAATAAGTTTGTATGCATTCTCTATTAAATACACAATAATACTAAGTGTGCGTGTGTGCGGACGCGTGTGGGGGTGTGCGAGTTGCAGATGGTAGTAGGTTTTGTTTGGGATTGGGTAGTAAGGGATTGGGTTATATTTTGTTTTATATTTTAACTGATTTCATTCAGTTTTGTTTTTCATTCGCAATTGATGAATTGTACATAAATAAATAATTGAATTGTTAATATGATGAAAAAGAATTGTAATTTTTAAAATAATTTGTATTATTTTATACTGAATTAAATCAAAAAGAAACTATAGAAAAAAACAAAAATTTGTATGTGTGGGTGTGTGTTATTGTGTTTTACCAATCAGAAATGAATACGTGTTGGACCAACATGCCTTTAACATCACCATCCGAAAGACGTGACTCAGTTTTGTGAGCCTGGTTCCTATCAGAGTCAGTTTGTAGACGAAGTCAGAGAGCACATACATTACCACTATACCAACTCACATCACTGATACTGAAGACACTTAACAATAGGCCTATTTACATTTGACAGTATTCACCTTATATTTGATGTATACAAAACTTAATAACAGTACTACTTCGATGTATTTCAGGCCGTTATACATAATACAAATTCATTCACATCATATCATGAAAAATCCAAATACATGTAGTACTGACAAAAATTCTTACGATACATATATACATCTTGTGAGTATTCAAAATACAAATGCATATGAAGCTCATATCTTTAGAAGACAAAAATATCTTTTATAATTATCATCTAATTATAGGCACTGTGCAAGATATATTGTAGCAATTTGAAATCATATTTCACATTTGACATATACAAATTTCAGTATTTTGTGATTAAGAAGAACGTTCTACTTCGTTGTTGTGATATCGTGACGATTACAAATTAATGTTTGGGATTCTGTTTGATCAAACTTACAGACATTGTGCGAGATATAAAGCTTATTTGGCGTTTACATAAAAATAAAATTCACTTGGCAAAGAGTGAATGACTCAATGAGGATGATTGAAAGAGCTCCAGATATATCATTCTCGTGTGCACTAATACTTACTAGCAATATAACATTTCATAAACATTTTTCTTGTATCACTAAAAAGGTTCGGTCAGATATAACGCAGCAAAATCGCGTTTTTTAAATATTTTATTTATGGTGACGGAAAGTGTAATGCGCTTCCCATTTCTGTATTGTAACACAGAGCTCAATGAATACGCGCAAGCCCTTTCTTGCGCAAAATTTCAAAACGTTTTTACCTTTAAAAAACGCAGCTGCTTTGTTCCACCGGCAGTTTACTACGCTACACCCGAACGATTAGCTTTTACCTGTTGAATAACTGGAATGCATATATATACATCACACATTTCGTTTATTGACACACATATATAAAGATAGTATTCATGACGGCCAGAAGAGTACACTATGAAGAGGATGAAATAATTTCATCACACACACTCTTGTAAGACTGGAATATCAAAGGAAATGTAAGTGGAAGGTTGTTATTTACAAAAATGAAAGACTTTTGGCACAATAATCTTTGAAGGAATTCTCACAAGTATCAATGACAGATAACAGAGCATTCTTTGTTCCATAACGAACAACGAAAAGATCTCTTAATGTATATATTTCACTGTTTGACATGATATATGGATATCAGGAGATTGTTATTTACACGTTTGAAATACACAATTCCCAATTTACAAAATAGAATAAACTTTGGGATATTTCTCCTTGTAATAACATGTAAAAACAAATAATGTCTTCATGGAATATTTCAAACAAAAACAAAGCTTGTTCTAGCATTCATTTATATCTGAAAACTCAACATCATATCTGCAAACATTACATTTTGATGATATAGCCGGTAGCAGAACAGTACCTGATTGTGATCATGCTATCTACAGAAGAGGGCAATCAAAATTTTGCACATTTAGATATGCAATACTTTAAACTATTAATGATAATGAAAGAGTATTTATGTAGATCATTTCCTCACTGCAGAGTATTTTGTAGCAATTCGCAATCGTATTTCACATTTGACATAATACATTTCAGTATTTTATGTTTACAGAAGAAGTTACTTAGGCCTTATGTTTTCCATCTCGGGTAGGGTATTTTATTGTCATATCCTGACGATTAACAATTAATGATATTTTAGGATTCTGTTTTATCAAACAAAATCCAAAATGGAAGGACGTATAATAATTCCCTAACGTACAGAATGACAGAATCCTTGGTGAGTTCTTGTTGTAATTTCCTTACTCCGCCAATGATCAGAGTACCAGGAGGTTTTAACATGTTCCTCTGGAGAGCGCCTTGAATTACATGTCTTTCATTTGCATTTCTGTATTTTTTTGAAATTTCAAATATTATTTACCATGTCTCCTTCCATCACAATTCTGTGGTTTCCAATGTAAACATTACAATGCAAACGTTGTATTTCTTTGTGATTAGATCTTAGCAATGAGTAGAAATGTTTCAAATTAGAGAGCATGTTTATTTCATTTCGTCTTTATTTTTCAAACCACGATTAAAATAATGTATAACTATAATTTAAAGGTATACAAAATTACAAAATTGCGAAATGCAATTACTGAAGACCTTACTTCAAAGTGTAGTAATGTTTGATATTTTTCATTCATATTTCAACAAAATAATAGAGACAAATAATATATTACATAAAAATAAATACATATAAATATTTGTAAAGAATTATTGATCAGTAACTAATCTTGTGTTCTTCAATAGTAAGTTGGTGAACTGTATGAATACATATTGAGAAAGGTGAATTTGAAATACTTTTCATCGTACAATCATCACACATAACTACAAAATTGTCTGTCATTGCAAGGTACGTTCAATAATGAATTAAAGTAACCAAAAAAAGAGCCTTAAACAATGGATAAGCGCAGTGACAATTGACGTCATAATTATTGCTCAGTTCAGATGACATATGTGATATGAAAAGTCCTAAACTGAAGTGGGACTATCAAGCAGAATTAATAAACTTGCTAGTAATGGCTTCAAAATAGGCACGAGTATGTACCTGAGGCTGATATATAAAGGATAACAGTGATATTGGGTGGCTCTACTTTGGGTGAATATAGATATTGAAAATATTGCCCTTAAAAGATCCATACTGCCCTCATCTTACGACTTTGGGCAATATGGTTCTGTTGGGGGCAATATATTCTGCCCTTCCCCCTCAAGGCCATCCAACAATGGGGAACTTTGATTAAGCTACACAAGCTACTCTTCAATCTCTATATATATTATTGTAACAATGTAGTCATCAATATAGAAACATATAATTTCACAACTCATTTCGTGCCAAATAGCTCGCCAGCAAGATGAATTTGACCAGCTTTCCTCAGAACACCCTTTAGGGCTTCACACTCTGTGGCCTCGGTTTGCTTCTTTCTCCACTTTCGGAGCATTGATAGTGTACCCATGTATGATACTTCTGAATTCTTCATGTTTGTGTCTACATAACGTTGGATATCTTCTGGCTCGAAGCCGAGAGCCTTCCCAAGACTATCTATCTCATCACGCCGGACAACCTTTCGAGCAACAGTGGTCAGCTCATCGTCAAAGTCTTCCTGTCTACCTGAAATGTTCCTTAAATAACACATATTTAAAAAAAAAAGTTAGTATGTTTCATATTACCATTCGATTAAAATGTTATTGATTAAAATCCAAACAAATATGATCATTCTCAAATGTTTGGTTTTAACATTGGATGACAAATTTCAAAATTATAGTGTACAATAGATAATTGAGTGTAAGAGTAAGGATGATAATAAACAGGAATGACAACAATTAACATACTACTGTATGTCTCTTCTGGAATATAATACAGGGATGAAAATAAATTAAATTACTTGTAACGCTTTTCAAAACTTTTTCTTGTTCTTTTTCCTTTTCAAATAAAATGGAAAATGAAAAGAGAAACTAGACATGTAATACTTGTTTGGAACAAGTATAGGTGGGCTGGTCAACTAAAATTTGAAAACAAAATAGAGAAAAAATAAGCGAGAAACTGCTTAAAAAATCTTAATAAACAATATCATGTAGATTCATTAGGTGAACGAAATTCACCTTCTATAGTCATAACATGCAAATTGTAAAATGTCTAACATGAGGCCTTTAATCGAAATTTTTACTCTGATGACGTCATCAAAATGAAAAATAGTTACTATTAAACTTGTAGAGAATTATCTTAGCTACAACATATCGAAATTTTGAAGAAAATCGATCAATATATACAGAGATACAATCAATTTTCCATAAATATGCTGACGTCATAATATGCAAATTCCTATTTTTAGTTCGAAGGCCATTATGATGATGTCAAAATATTTTTAATAGCCAAAGGAGACATGGAATCATATTTCCAAATCATTCTCTATCAAAATATGAAAAAATATTGGGGGTCCAGTTCCATCCCAAAGAGCTATAATGGAATTTGTATAGGCATGTTTTTGCCCATATATGCTATGTATTACAAGAGCTCACGCGCATGGACATTTATCTTGAATGGACGCTCATCTTGTTATTAATGGTCATAAAGAGATAAACATGGTATCAAATTGTTCGAAAAAATATGAGAAATATCATGAAAGAAGAAAAAAAAGGCGATTCTATGTTGTGTTACGCGCGAAAACGCGCGCGCATGCGCGTGTGCGAGATTTTTTATAAAATGCTTCAAATGGCCTGAAACGTATGCACAATTATTTTGAGACGATCTAGAGCATTTTAAAATTTTGCGCGCGCACTGACGCGCGGACGTACGCGTACGCGCGCGTTTATTAACCTGAAATTGATTGGACGGATATTGACCTTGATCATGATAAATATGAATGAGAAATGACCTACCGTTATGAAAATATGATCATGAGTAAATTTTCAGAAAATTTCACAAAATGGCGCCTAGATGACGTCATCAGTCAAGGTCAAAGTTAAAAAATTCGCTGTGTTTTGTTCATATGCCTATACATATGTGTGTCAAATTTCAAGTTATTTGATTGAACCATTTTCATGTTATCTTGTCCACAAAAAAGTGGTTCGAAATAAGAAAAATAAACTAGACATGTAATACTTGTTTTGAACAAGTAAAGGTGGGCTGGTCAACTTAAATTTGAGACAAAATAGAGCAAATATAAGCGAGATACTGCTTAAAAATTATTAAAAAAACAATATCATACATATTCAAGACGTAAACGAAATTCACCTTCTAAAGGCATAACACGCAAATTATAATTTTTTTGACATGAGGCCTTTAATCGAAATTTTTACTATGATGACGTCATCAAAAGGAAAAATGGTGATTATTGAGCTTGTAGAGAATTATTTTAGCTACATCATATCGAAATTTGGAAGAAAATCGGTCAATATTTACAGAGATACAATCGATTTTCCATAAATATGCTGACGTCATAATATGCAAATTCGTATTTTGAGTTCCAAGGCCATTATGATGATGTCACGATACACCTAATGGCCAAATGAGACATGGAATCATATCTCCGACTCATACTCTATCTAAATATGAAAAAAAATGAAGGTCACGGTTCATTCCAAAGAGCTTTAATGGATTTTGTATAGGCATGTTTTTGCCCATATATGCTATGTATTAAAAGAGCTCGCGCGCACTGACATTTATCTTGAATTGACGCTCATGTTGTTATTAATGGTCATAAAGAGATAAACATGTTATCAAATTCCTTGAAAAAATATAAGAAATATCATCAAAGAAAAGAAAATGGCGATTCTATGTTTTGTAATGGTGTTACGCGCGAAACCGCGCGCGCATGCACGTACGCGCGATTTTTTATAAAATGCTTAAAATGACCTAAAACGTATCCAAAAAAAATTTGAGACGATTTGAACATTTAAAAATTTTGCGCGCGCACTGACGCGCGGACGTACGCGGACGTGCGCGTTTTTTGACCTGAAATTGACCGGACACATATTGACCTTGATCATGATAAATATGAATGAGAAATGAATTACCGTTATGAAAATATGATCATGAGTAAATTTTCAGAAAATTTCACAAAATGGCGCCTAGATGACGTCATCAATCAAGGTCAAGGTTGAAAACTTTGTTGTGCCTTGTTCATATGCCTATACATATGTGTACCAAATTTTAAGATATTTGATTGAGCCATTTTCAAATTATCTTGCACACAAAAAAGTGGGTCGAAATAAGAAAAATAAAGAAATAAATAAATAAATAAACTAGACATATAATACTTGTTTGGAACAAGTATAGGTGGGCTGGTCAACTAAAATTTGAGACAAAATAGAGCAAAAATAAGCGACATACTGCTTACAAATTCTTAAAAAACAATATCATGTAGATTCATAACGTGAATTAAAATTACCTTCTATAGGCATAACATGCAAATTATGTCATTTTTGACATGAGGCCTTTAATCGAAATTTTCACTCTAATGACGTCATCAAAATGAAAAACTGGTTAATATTAAACTTGTAGAAAATTATCATAGCTACAACATATCGAAATTTGGAAGAAAATTGATCAATATATACAGAGATACAATCAATTTTCCATAAATATGCTGACGTCATAATATGCAAATTCCTATTTTTAGTTCGAAGGTCATTATGATGATGTCACGATACACTTAATGGCCAAATGAGACATGGAATCATATCTCCGACCTATACTCTATCAAAATATGAAAAAAAATTGAAGGTCACGGTTCATTCCAAAGAGCTATAATGAATTTTGTATAGGCATGTTTTTTCCCATATATGCTATGTATTAAAAGCGCTCGCGCGCACTGTCATTTATCTTGAATTGACGCTCATCTTGTTATTAATGGTCATAAAGAGATAAACATGGTATCAAATTCCTTGAAAAAATATGAGAAATATCATGAAAGAAAAAAAAATGGCGATTCTATGTTTTGTAATGGTGTTACGCGCGAGAACGCCATTATGATGATGTCACGATACACTTAATGGCAAATCGAGACATGAAATCATATCTCCGACTCATACTCTATCTAAATATGAAAAAAAAATTGGGGTACAGGTGCATCCCAAAGAGCTATTATAGATTTTGTATAGGCATGTTTTTGCCCATATATGCTATGTATTACAAGAGCTTGCGCGCACGGACATTTATCTTGAATGGACGCTAGTTTTGTTATTAAGGGTCATGAAGAAATAAACATGGTATCAAATTGTTCGACAAATTATGAGAAATACCATAAAGGAAAAAAAATGGCGATTCTATGTTGTGTAATGGTGTAACGCGCGAAAACGCGCGCGCATGCGCGTGTGCGCGATTTTGTATAAAATGCTTAAAATGACCTAAAACGTATGCAAAAAAAATTTAAGACGATTTCGAGCATTTCAACATTTTGCGCGAGTAGTGACGCGCGGACGTACGCGCATGCGCGCGTTTTTTGACCTGAAATTGACCGAATTGATATTGACCTTGATCATGATAAATATGAATGTGAAATTACTTTTGGTTACGAAGATATGATCATGAGTTGATTTTCAGAAAATTTCACAAAATGGCGCCTAGATGACGTCATCAGTCAAGGTCAAGGTCAAAAAAATTGCTGTGTTTTGTGCATATGCCTATACATATGTGTTTTAAATTTTAAGATATTTGATTTAGCCATTTTTAAATTATCTTGCACACAAAAAAGTGGGTCGAAATAAGAAAAATAAATAAATAAATAAATAATAAATAATAAATAAAGGCGATTTTAACAAAAATATAAGGTGGTCTGTATTAGATACAGCCCACCTGACTAGACATATAATACTTGTTTGGAACAAGTATAGGTGGGCTGGTCAACTTAAATTTTTAGACAAACTAGAGCAAAAATAAGCGAGATAAAGATTAAAAATTCTTGAAAAATAATATCATGTAGTTTCATGACGTGAACGAAATTCACCTTCTATAGGGATAACGCAAATTATGAAGGCCTTCTGACATGAGGCTTTTAATCGAGATTTTTACTATGATGACGTCATCAAAATGAACAATGGTTATTACTGAGCTTGTAGAGAATTGTCTTAAAGAAAATTGATCAATATTTACAGAGATACAATCAATTTTCCATAAATATGCTGACGTCATAATATGCAAATTCGTATTTTGAGTTCCAAGGCCATTGTGATGATGTCACGATACACTTAATGGCCAAATGAGACAAGAAATCATATCTCCGACTCATGCTCCATCTAAAAAAAATGAGTATCCCGGTGCATTCCAAAGAGCTATAATGGATTTTGTATAGGCATGTTTTTGCCCATATATGCTATGTATTATAAGAGCTCGCGCGCACGGACATTTATCTTGAATTTACGCTCATCTTAAAATTAATGGTTATAAAGAGATGAACATAGTATCAAATTGTTTGAAAAATATGGGAATTATCATGAAAAAAAAAATGGCGATTCTACGTTGTGTAATGGTGTAACGCGCGAAAACGCGCGTGCATGCGCGTGTGCGCGATTTTTTTTAAAATGCTTAAAATGACCTGAAACGTATGCAAACAAAAGTTAAGACGATTTTGAGCATTTCAATTTTTTGCGCGCGTACTGACGCGCGGACGTACGCGCACGCGCGCGTTTTTTACCTGAATTTGACCGGACTGATATTGACCTTGATCATGATAAATATGAATGAGAAATTACTTTTGGTTATGAAGATATGATCATGAGTTGATTTTCAAAAAAATTCACAAAATGGCGCCTAGATGACGTCATCAGTCAAGGTCAAGGTCGAAAAATTTGCTGTGCCTTGTGAATATGCCTATACATATGTGTTTTAAATTTTAAGATATTTGATTTAGCCATTTTCAAATTATCTTGCACACAAAAAAGTGGGTCGAAATAAGAAAAATAAACTAGACATATAATACTTGTTTGGAACAAGTATAGGTGGGCTGGTCAACTTAAATTTGAGACAAAATAGAGCAAAAATAAGCGGGATACCGCTTTAAAATTCTTAAAAAACAATATCATGTAGTTTCATGACGTGAACGAAATTCACCTTCTATAGGGATAACGCAAATTATGAAATGTTTGACATGAGGCCTTTAATCGAGATTTTTACTATGATTACGTCATCAAAATGAAAAATAATTATTACTGAGCTTGTAGAGAATTGTCTTAGCTACAACATATCGAAATTTTGAAGAAAATTGATCAATATTTACAGAGATACAATCAATTTTACATAAATATGCTGACGTCATAATATGCAAATTCGTATTTTGAGTTCCAAGGCCATTGTGATGATGTCACGATACACTTAATGGCAAAATAAGACATGGAATCATATCTTTGACTCAAACTTTATCAAAATATGAAAAAAATTTGAAGGTCATGGTTCATCCCAAAGAGCTATAATGAATTTTGTATAGGCATGTTTTTGCCCGTATATGCTATGTATTATAAGAGCTCGCGCGCACAGACATTTATCTTGAATGAACGCTCATCTTTTTATTGATGGTCATAAATAGATAAACATGGTATCAAATTGTTCGAAAAAATATGAGAAATATCATGAAAAAAAAAAATGTCGATTCTATGTTTTTTAATGGTTTTACGCGCAAAAACGCGCGCGCATGCGTGTGTGTGCGATTTTTTATAAAATGCTTAAAATGACCTGAAACGTATGTGAAATAAATTTGAGACGATTTTGAGCATTTTAAAATTTTGCGCGCGCACTTACGCGCGGACGTACGCGAATACGCGCCTATGCATATGTGTGTTAAATTTTAAGATATTTGATCGAGCCATTTTCAAATTATCTTGCACACAAAAATGTGGGTCGAAATAAGAAAAATAAACTAGATTTGTAATACTTGTTTGGTACAAGTATAGGTGGGCTGGTCCGGCGAAAATTTTAGACAAAATGAAGGGCACATGTGAGATAGCTAATCTCAGCTACATCATACTCAAAGTTCAGCGTAAACAAAGCTAAAACGACGGAGATATTGCTCGCGAAAGACGGGAATGTAGAATCGAGTTTTGAGAAAAAGTCATGTCCCATAGAGAATACACGCAAAATGTTAAAAATTGACATGCCTCCTTTAATTGCAAAAATACGCCATGATTCCTTTGTCAAAATGAAAAATTGTAGAGAATTGTCTCAGCTCGAACATAATAAAATTTAGAAGGAAATCGATCAATATTTACAGATATACAATAAATTATCCATAAATATGCTGACGTCATAATATGGAAATTGGAATTTTGAGTTCGGAGGCCATTATGATGACGTCATGAGTTAATTGAGGGTCAAATGAGACATGAAACAATATCTCCGAATCATACTCTTTTAAAATATGAAAAAAATTGGGGTCACCTTCCATCCTAAAGAGCTACAATGGATTTTGTATGGGCATGTTTTTGCCCATATATGCTATGTATTACAAGAGCTCGCGCGCACGGAAATTTATGTTAAACGGTCGATCATTCCGTTATTAATAGTCATAAAGAGACAAACGTGGTATCAATTTGTTTGTAAAAATATGTGAAATATTATGAAAGGAAAAAAAATGGCGATTCTATGTTGTGTAATTGTTTTACGCGCGAAAACGCGCGCGCATGCTCGTGTGTGCAATTTTTTATAAAATGCTTAGAATGGCCTAAAACGTATGCAAAATGATTTTAAGACGATTCTGAGCATTTTAAAATTTTGCGCGCGCATTGACGCGCGGACGTACGCGCACGCGCGCGTTCTTTGACCTGAAATCTACAGGACGGATATTGACCTTGATCATGATAAATATGAATGAGAAATACCTTTCGGTTATGAAGATATGATCATAAGTTGATTTTCGTAAAATTTTACAAAATGGCGCCTAGATGACGTCATCAGTAAAGGTCAATGTTGAAAACGTTATTGTACTTTGTACATATGCCTATACATATGTGTGCCAAATTTTAAGGCATTTGATTGAGCCATTTCCATGTTATCTTGTCCACAAAAAAGTGGTTAGAAATAAGTAAAATAAACTAGATTTGTAATACTTGTTTGGAACAAGTATAGGTGGGCTGGTCGAACTAAAATTTGAGACAAAATAAAGGGTACATTTGAGATAGCTTATTGTCTCAGCTACATCATACTTGAAGTTCAGCGTAAACGAAGCTAAAAAGACAGAGATATTGCTCGCGAAAGACGGGAATGTAGAATCCAGTTTTCAGAAAAACTCATGTCCCATAGAGAATACACGCAAAATGTGAAAATTGACATGCCTCCTTTAATCACAAAAAGACGCCATGATTCTTTTGTCAAAACTAACAATTGTGATAACTTCATTTGTAAAAAAATTGTCTCAGCTAGAACATTCAAAATTTGGAAGAAAATCAATCAACATTTACAGAGATACAATCAATTTTCCATAAATATGCTGACGTCATAATATGGAAATTGGAATTTTGAGTTCGGAGGCCATTATGATGACGTCATGAGTTAATTGAAGGTCAAATGTGACATGAGACAATATCTCCGAATCATACTCACTTCAAGTGAGTCTTAGATAAATAAGACTCATTTGTATCGAGTCATAGTGACTCACATGATCCTTCAAGTGTTTCGCTGTACGGACAAACCAGTGACTCATCAATTTGAGTAAGGGTGACTCACTTTGTGTTGTGGGTGCATCATGACATAGACCCCCCCTACTCCCTAGGCCTATCACACACATACCATACCATGCCAGAGTCACTGTCCACATTTGCAATGGAAAATATATCCTAAAATATCACATTTTAACGATGTAATCGGTGGTCCCGCTACCCGAATCTGAAAAATCTACTTTGTACGCACTAAATTAAGCCTTAACTTGAGATTTATTTGTCACCCATACTGTCACGAAACAATCTTGAATTAATTCGTTTTACATCAAATAACAAGGATCTAGGAGTTTCGTTGTATAAAACAATGATGCAAAATCATGCATGTTTTCATTCGACACGGCTTCGTGCGATACAGTAGACACTATGAACATGACAGACAATGAAAGCGGACAAAATATACAGTTCCTCAGGTAGACAAAGGGACATCCCTTCACTGCTATTATGTAAAAATGTGTAGAACAGGTGTCACATGCATATTCACCTGTTCTACACATTTTTACATAATAGCAGTGAAGAGATGTTCCTTTGTTTTCCTGAGGAACTGTTTATTTTGTCCGCTTTCATTGTCTGTCATGTTCATAGTGAGAATCTATACCGTAGTTAAGTTACACACAGCCTCATCAACTCGAGTGCGGATATCGTAAAATGAACGCATGCATCATTTGTATAATAATCAGAAGATTCAGCCCACGAATCCAGTTATAAAAATCATCGTTTAAAACCATATGAATAATTATGCGTACCAATTTTTCACTAGCTGCAGTCAAAACTCTTCTGAATCCAAGATATAAGATGGCAACGTCGCGTCGTCGATCGGGAATTCAAATATGGCTCGAGAATGCGCATTTTGGATGACGTCACGAAAGTATGCGCGCGCATGCATACAGCCTCACTTTCAAGTTGACTCACTTTTTTCTTCTAAAATGCTCTTATGTCGATCTTGACTCATTTTTTACGACCATGTGAGTCAGTCGAAGCATTTTGCAAATGCGTCAGCTCATGATTGACACACTGGTGAAATATAAATGAGTCAATAGAGACTCATTGGTTGTTACTAATGAGTCAATTTACACCTGACTCACGAAAATTATGCTTAAACGTGTCAAATGACTCACTTTTTGTTGTGGGTGTATGAAGATATGATCATGAGCTGATTTTCGTAACATTTTACAAAATGGCGCCTAGATGACGTCATCAGTGAAAGTCAATGTTGAAAACGTTATTGTGCTTTGTACATATGCCTATACATATGTGTGCCAAATTTGAAGTCATTTGATTTAGCCATTTTCATGTTATCTTGTCCACAAAAAAGTGGTTAGAAATAAGTAAAATAAATAATAATAATAAATAAATAAATAAATAAAGGCAATTCTAACGAAATTATAAGGTGGTCTGTACGTTATACAGCCCACCTGACTAGACATATAATACTTGTTTGGAACAAGTATAGGTGGGCTGGTCAACATAAATTTGACACAAAATAGAGCAAAAATAAGCGAGATTCTGCTAAAAACAATATCAAAAAAATAATGATGTGAAAGAAATTCACCTTCCTTAGGCATAACACGCAACTTAAGAAATTTCTGATATGTGCCCTTTAATCGTAATTTTAACCATGATGACGTGATCAAAATGAAAATGGTAGCAACTGGGCTTGTAGACAATTGTCTTAGCTACATCATATCGAAATTTAGAAGAAAATCGATCAATATTTACAGAGATACAATCAATTTTACATAAATATGCTGACTTCATAATATGCAAATTCGTATTTTGAGTTCCAAGGTCATTATGATGATGTCACGATACACTTAATGGCCAAATGAGACATGGAATCATATCTTCGACTCATACTCTATCTAAATATGAAACAAAATTGAAGGTCACGGTTCTTTCCAAAGAGCTATAATGGATTTTGTATAGGCATGCTTTTGCCCATATATGGTATGTATTAAAAGAGCTCGCACGCACGGACATTTTTCTTGAATTGCCGCTCATCTTTTAATTATTATTCATACAGAGATAAACATGGTATCAAATTCCTCGAGAAAATATGAGAAATATCATGAAAGAAAAAAAAATGGCGATTCTATGTTGTGTAATGGTGTTACGCGCGAAAACGCGCGCGCATGTGTGTGTGCGCGATTTTTTATAAAATGCTTAAAATGACCTGAAACGTATGCAAAATAAATTTGAGACGATTTTGAGAATTTTTAAATTTTGCGCGCGCATTAACGCGTTTTTTGACCTGAAATTGACCGGACGGATATTGACCTTGATCATGATAAATATGAATGAGAAATGGTTTTTGGTTATGAAGATATGATCAAGAGTTTATTTTCAGAAAATTTTACAAAATGGCGCCTAGATGACGTCATCAGTCAAGGTCAAGGTCGAAAAATTTGCTGTGTTTTGTAAATATGCCTATACAAATGTGTTTTAAATTTTAAGATATTTGATTTAGCCATTTTCAAATTATCTTGCACACAAAAAAGTGGGTCGAAATAAGAAAAATAAATAAATAATAAATAATTAAGGCAATTTTAACAAAATTATAAGGTGTTCTGTATTAGATACAGCCCACCTGATAAATAATAAATAATAAATAAAGGCGATTTTAACAAAAATATAAGGTGGTCTGTATTAGATACAGCCCACCTGATAAAGGCGATTTTAACAAAAATATAAGGTGGTCTGTATTAGATACAGCCCACCTGATAATAAAGAATAATAATAAAGACAATTTTAACAAAATTATAAGGTGGTCTGTATTAGATACAGCCCACCTAAAAATACGCAACATGACATATACGCAACTATGTTTTATGTTTACTAAGCCCTTCCCAGGAGATGACCCCGACAATATGACGCTATTCCAAATCCGACCTCGTGGGAAACAGTGAGTATGGGATGACAATAAATAATGTTTTTTTTTTACAATACTACATTCAGCGAGATTTATAATATGGTTAAAAAAAACAAGACCAAAAACAAAACAATCAATGATCCACTAATCTCGTATATGGTCGATCTCTAACATATAAACGACTTAATATTGCAAAGTCCAAATATATTAATTGTATTAAGATAAACAGCAATCTTAATGAAAAAGGTCAATTAACAGCAAGACGTGAACTTTATAAATATATATATAAATATACATATTTTTATTATATATATATTTATATACAAATATAACGGGAGGGGGGGTTACAACGAACTATCCTAGCCAATAGCTACATGTATATTAAACAAAAAATCGCTATCACTTGCATGGACCCTTATTTGCCTGGACAGGTATAATGCGACGATCATTCCTCCCCCATCTTTTCTAAATTTGAAATATCATGGTTTTGATTTTGTTATATATATATACCATGATTAACAGTGATATTAAATTAGTATATATTTATGAGTCAGCCTCAAAACGTACTAACATCATTTTATTATATATATTGGACTTTAATTATAAGATATTTGAGCTCAGTTTTCCCCTCTCTTCATTAAGTTTTGTTTTTTATTATAAAGTTACATGGCAACCAAGCGGAAATAGTGTCCACTCGAATCAAGCAATTTATGCAGCGATTTGAATGTCATTTACCAGGCAATAATTTCTATAACTAATAAAGTTGGTTATTTTTTTGTAGCAAATTTATTGGGAAAGGGCAAACTTGCCTATCCCTCCTCCAATGACATTAATGATTTCAGTTTTATACCTGTACATGCTCTGATCTCAGTCTGCATGAACTAACCATGCTGACAGTATTAAAGGTGAAAGAAATTAACATAACTTACTCCACGGTTTCACCTGTACTTCGATGTGATGTTTGTAGTGTCTGTGAACTTGATGTACCTTGCGGACGTTCTGCAATTTCGAGAACCAGGAAAAAGTAACATTGAACTACATTTGTATTACTCATTGTCCTATATATCACCAATATAAATTCTCAAGGAGGACTTTTTAGTCTTAGTTGACAGACCATAACCCGTTTAAAAGTTATGGATCATTAATTAAATTAGGATCGGTAAGAGTTTATTAGGTGGAGGACATTACAAAATGACACCAACAAGAGTATGACACCTCCTTAATTACTCTAGTTACAAACAGAGACAATACATGTAGGAGCGCATGTATGGTAGAATTTCACTTTGTTTGTGCCTCAACCAGCTGTAATGTACATCCCTCTAATTACAGAATCATTATGCATTGGGAATGACTGTAAAATGAAATACAAAGATCTACAAATGATAAAAAATAAAATAAAATTATATATACATCAGGATTCCCAACTTTGTAGTGTGTGCACAACTCGTACTGGGACATGGATACCATATTGTGCCTATAGAAAACATTGGCAAACATGTGTCTGATTAGTTATTGTCACAGCAACAAATTTGACACATTTATTCATTAAAGATAAAGCTAAGTTCTGGTTATGCAATAAGATTGAGAAGAATCTATCTGGAATGAAAGGTTAATTGCGTAGTACATATAAATGAGTGGATACTGTGAAGTTCCGAATCATCAGCTTTATATTTACTGGATCCAACTCGTGAAAAGCACATGCACTGCACACAGAAATGGGTAAATGGGACTACACAAAATCACAAACAGATTGTCGAAACATGTCAGCTTTTTCTTGTCATATTTTGAATATGAAGGCATTTGAAGAGCAATCCTAGTAATATAAACAATTAATACAAATCTCACATATTAATTTTCCACCTTTACCAGAACTCAACCTAACTACTCTTTAAACCAAAATACCTGGATCTTCTAGGGAAGCCCTCTCTCTTCTGTGAGGAGTTGAGAAATCCAATCGAAATAAGAGATTAACCTGTAGTCTCTCAATTTGTCCTACTTTCAGTGACACTGCAACAATGTCTGGCTGGTCGGTGAAGTCCAATTCAAAGGGCTCACATATCCTGGCTCCACTCGTTAGTTTATCAAAGGAGACAACCTTTAAAAAATATGATTTAATGGAACTTATCAAAAGAGTAGGTAAAAAACGTCCCTTTTATTTTTCCTATAGTAACATCATGTGTAGAGGTGCATGGTCGAGTGGTTAAGTCGCCGGACTTTAGATCACAAGGTCTGCGGTTCGAGACCCGCTGCGGAACTCGGCCGTCAGATGGTAAAACAGTCTAACTCGAAATTTTGACTTTTTGAGGTAAATTCACTTTCCGGGTAATGTGAGGGCGCTATTTCCAATGGTGCTATCGAGAAAATCCCATCATGTCTTCTTTTAGAGATAATTTCCGCTATCTTGGTACTTTTTTGTATTTTTCCTTCAGATTTGATGGTAAAACGGTCTATCTCCGAGTTAGCCCATTGCCGGTAATATCGTTTGGGGGTAAAACGAGCTATCTTTTACATAAACCTTTTAACCTTCTGAATTGAGATTTTTTAATCATCGCTGTCAGATGGTAAAATGGTCTATCTTCGAGTTAGTATAGGATTTCCCGGCCAAATTTGCGAGTTTGTCATTCAAATTAATTTGTCTTGCGTTCAAATTCGACGGTTTTAGTGCAGTCAGGTATATCTCGGGTTTCTATTCCCTTTTCTAGTTTTCAAATCTATGGAACTTTCGTTAGAATCTACGTATGTTTCATTCAAATTAATGAACAATGTGCTTCTTTCGCTATTTGGTCATTCGATTTGGCGTAACACGATTTTCTGACAACGCGACGGTGTACTTCCAGCATTCGAATTCATTTGTAGCATTCAAATTAGCCTTTTGTGCACTCAAATTGATGGTCAATATACATTTCTCGTTTATTACACACTTTTTATAGCTCATTCTTTTTCTTTCAAGATTTTTTTTCCTGTGTATTTCATCATATTTCATTTTCTTGCATTTATACACTTATACTTATTAGATTTATTTGATATTCATCAGCATTTAGGTTTGATTGTTAAGAAGAAAAAAAACGACTTGCATCTACGGACCTGATGGTCTCAGTATATTTGTAAATGTTCATGTATGGAAGTTGTTTGTCTTATGTTTCATCATAAATTTATCATAATTTCATCATAATTTCATTATGGAAGAAGGGTACAATATTGTGACTGGGGTAGGGACTAGAGTCAACAATTTGAACGTGATTCATTATTTAGCCATCGATTTGCTGGCGGGCAAGTAAACTATGAAACGCTTTAAGAAAAACAGAGGGGTGTGCTGGGTATAAGAGACGATGTGAATTACTTTTGTAAAATTCCGAGTCTGTAGTAAAAAGGGGCGATTGAAGGTACCCCCACCTTTCCCGGGTATATGAACATGTCCGTGCAGAAATTGCCATATCCCTTGATTTCGCCCCTTCTTTACCTTATGTCTGACTACACCCATCTGCATTGTCCTGAACATAAATAAATGGAATAACAGCTTAGACCCCAATGGCAAATCATGCATTTTAACTGCATTATTTAAAAACTGTAAAAGTTTGTTGCAATTCTTCCCCCTAACATTCCTAACTTGAATAAAAATATTACGAATACAAATGACAGGTGTTAATAATTTGAATGATAAAAATTACGCTTCGACAAGTGAATATTAATTTGAATGCTAGTTGAGCAGTTTCTAAATTGAATGACAGATCTATGAAACCCTTCGACCAAAATCCTAAATTAAATACAAAAACGGGAAAATTGAATGATAATTGGCATGGCAAAGCCGATCTGCGCTAACTTAAATGCAAAGTAAATGAATTCGAATGACAAACACGCGAATTTGGCCGGGAAATCCTATAGTATGTCAATAGTGTTTGTGGTCTTTCTAGAAGATAGACCATTTTACCATTTTATGATGTATAGTGGGAGTGTATTCATGTGCTGTGGTTAAACAGTCTATCTGCACAAAAATCTAATTTATTTTATAATTAAAACCCCAAATAAGCACAAAATTCTTCAGTTATCAGTGTTTAATATGCTTCTTCTTGTCCCATTGCTAAAAATGGATTATACCCATCTCCTAAAAAAGCTGAAACCTCTAAACTTCAAAGTCATTTTTCTCAGAACAGCGATTTTCGAGTTAGACCGTTTTACCATCTGACGGCCGAACTAATCCTTTGGCAAGACATTGATCTATATTTGCCACACTCAACCCAGGCGATGTAAATGGGTACCTGGCAACAATTAATTCTTTGAAATGCTAGAGCGCCATAATGGCAGCCGGCACAGCTAGGTTTGGAAACGCTTAGTGATTGTAATAAGCGCTATATAAAGACTTACTATTATTATTATCTGTTTTGAATTAAAGTGTCTGTTAGGCACCATTGTTCTGAATTTAGCTCCAGCAACCATTCTGAGCAAGTTGAGCATTTGGAAGAGTACGTAATTCCTACCATTCCAAATTCAGAATCAGATTATGATTATGTTGCAGACACATAGATTTTTATCTTTGCAGCAAGATTGCTAACCCAAACTAGGAAAATAACTTGTTTGAAAAGCATTTTGATTGAGCTATGGAAGGGCGATTACAGCACCTGTTTTTGCTTTCATATATTTGTTCCTAAATGAATACAGATGATATGGCAGTGAAAAACACCATATTAAGCACTGTATTATTATGACAAATAGTATAATAATAGTAGAAGTATTATTGACATTATTATTATCATTATCTTTATTATCATTATTGTAATTGTTATTATTATTATCATTATTATTATTACTATTATCAATATTATCAATCTTGTTATTGATATTACTATTATTATCAATCTCGTTATTATTATTATTATCATTAATCTGTGGATGGACATAAACTGAGATGCATTAAGAACTATATGCTTCAAGACAAGGTAATATCCAGACTGTGTCTCGCCCACCTAGCTCTGGCCAAATTATATGAATGTCACCAGAGAGGATCCCTCACCCAAATTTGGTTGCAGTGTGAACAATATAGCCATGCAAAGTAACAAGTCATAAAAGAGTCTTGTGGGTAAAAACATACACCTAATCTGAAATGATTCTTGACCTTAGGTCATGACCTCCAACATCATTAAAACACGAGGTTTTTCCAAATGCACTTAAAACCCTAGTTTGGATGTAATTGAACAGGTACATGTAACTTTAACACATGACCAATCCCAAAGGACCTTTGACTTTAGCATGTGACCCGAAATACAACCAAGTGCATCTCTAATTTAACAATATTTGTCATACTTTTCTATTAATGTCTACAGAGAAAAAACAAAAAACCACCATGAAAAATACATTAATTATCTACAATTTCCTCATTATTTTGTACAGAAAGAAGCTTTCGCTTAGACATGCAGATGTCAACAATAATCTCTAGTTGGACATCCTTTCAGATGTTTCAGAATTCAACAAAACATTAAAATATAAGGCATATGTATCGGTATGTTTTGATACAAGTAGCACAATACACACGACCATGGATTAAACTTTGCTATTCAGTTAACCAGAATCTTTAAACACATTGCTGAACTTACAACAGGTCTTCCAATTACCGTCTCCTTTACGTAACATGTCATTTTGACATCATCTTCTGCTGCTTGAATAAGGACCTGTTGTTCAATATGTGCAGGTACAAATTCTTGTTCCACTTCCTGGCTTTTTACGAACTGTCACCAAAGAAAAGAAAATAGAATTATACAGTGCTGTATATACATATACCAGGAAAGCAAGATTTTTTTCTTCTTCATGCAACATACATGTAAATAAAATCTTTTTTCAAAGCTGAAAAACAAGTTTTATTTTGGTTTTTTTCTTCTTCACGTTTTAGCCCTCCATTAGGCTATTTAATTAGTCAAACAAAACATTTAACAGTTCAATGAAATTAAATCTTACCTTACTCAAACAAAACAGAATACTTTCACATTTCTCTGCTTTTTGTTCATATAAACAAATGTTGAAGTGACTGCCATTTTGTAAAATAATATTTATACATACCAGATATAGAATTAATATATCTCTCGTCTTCATAATTCTGAATAATTTTCTTCTTCAAAGAAATAAAATCTGGAATTGTGTTATTAGGCTTTTGAACAAATAGTTGATGCTTAATCAAATTCACCATGTAATTTAAACCATCGTTTCTCTTGTCTTCAAAACCAAAAATTACATTTTCCAAATTAAACTCTATTTGTAATCAAGAACCTACATTTATCCATTTCACCGTTTCATTCCAGATTGATTTACTGATTTCACAATCGTAAAAGAAATGTACAATATTTTTCAACTCTTTTTTACAAAACGAACATTTATCATATCATAAATTATCATTTATTTTGTTCTTATACAGTTGCTTGTTCAAATACAGAATCTTATTTACTATCTTATACTGAAAATATCTTAAACCGATATCTGGAGTAATACGAAATATCATTCAATGATGTTTCTGCATTCTTGGACATCGAGGGGTATAATCTAAATGACGTTCCCATTTCAGACATATTGAGTGCACACAAATTGTTTTTCCAAGAAAAGTTTTAAAAATTGACAACCTTATATGTCATGTACTAATATTTTGATATGTGGCGGCATTAAAGGATCTACCACAATTTTTCCACATTTTTCAATATGCATTTGATATCGAAACTTTATAGCTTGAGTTACAGAATAATAAGATATATAATTTAGTTTCAAGCAGAATTTTTGTTCACATTGCACACGAGTCAGAAATTTTCCCTTATATATCATATACAAGTCATTTACGGGTATACATCTGATGCCCTTTTCATGCAACTCCTGTTGCATTAGATGCTTCATATAAAAAGAAACCTCTTCCATCCCACTCTTTTAACATTAATATTGGCTTCCATTGTACGTCGGCATAGCAACAAATTCAGGCACAATTGTAAAAATTTCTCTAAAAGCACCAAAACTTATTTCAGTTGTTAACTGTTAAATATTGGAAAATATTACATATGGAAGGACTTTTGAAAATTGGTTTATTTGGTAAATTCTACGAAATTTGCCATTATTAACATTAACATTTATTTTTTTCTCAACAGTATAATATGAAACACAATGTATATATAAATTATATATAGGTAACAATAATTTCAAGATAGAGTATACAGTAAATAGGTCAGATAACAAAAGGAGGCTAAAACCCGAAAAGGATAGCTTGAGTTGGGAAACCTAAATGTCCAAAATAAATTCGCTCACTTAATATTCATACCCTACAATAGGCTCTAAATATCCCATTGTTAGCACAGGCAACTATAATAAGAGCGAGGATAGTTTGTGTGGTTTGTTCTACGGATATAAAGTGCAGTGCGGGGCGTTGTGGCGTGCGCCTGTAATCCAGCTAACAATGGAAGTTACAAACTGATTAAGCCGAGGACGCAGGTTCGCAACTTAGTCACATCTTTCGGATGATGACGTTAAAACCAGACGTAAATAATCATATGTGATTGATTGATACACGTCTATAAAAAACCCAATTACACACACGGGCTTTCATTTTGTTTAATGTTCCACTGCGTGCAGGGGGTATGATAAGCAGGCATAACAAACTAAGCCAACAATATATTGTACGCCAGATTTGTCATATATGTATGACAACAGAAGCCTTTTACACAAATCATTGATATTAAATGATTAAACACTTAGTAAACTAAACCTACCAACCAGGCGCGTACACAGGGGGGGGGGGGGGAGGGGTTAACCCCCCCTTTGGTATTTTTTGGTGTCTAAACCCCCCCTAAATTTCTCTAAACCCCCCTTTTTTTTATTAAAAAAAAAAAAGCTGACCTTACCCCCCCCCCCCAACGGAGCAAAATGTCAAATTTTCAAATTTCGAGACCAAAAAAAAAAAAAAAATGTGTCCTCTTACCCCCCCCCCTCCCCCCCCTCCCCCCCCCCACTGAGCAACTTTTCGGCTGGCTGAGTCGTTGCGATTTTTTTGGGACCAAAACAAAAACAAAAAAGTGACCTCTTACCCCCCCCCCCCCCATCCCCCCCCCCCCCCCCACTGAGCGACTTTTCGGCTGGCTGAATCGTTGCGATTTGTTTTGGGCTCCCCCCCCCCCCCTGAGCGACTTTTTGGCCGGCGCGATTTCAAAATTTTCCTGAGTCGTTGCGAAATTTTGGACTCGATTTTTAAACCCCCCCCCCCCTTGAAAAAATCCTGCGTACGCCACTGCTACCAACTATGTAATACGATAAATACTTGGTTGAAACTAGGGGAGTTTCAAGTAGTGTACACTTTCACCCCTCTGTATATAATTGAATAGGCCATTGCGTGTCGGAATATTAACATTTTTGGGCAGTAAGATGCCTAAATATGTCTTATCAAGTGAGATTTTCAATCCACATGAAACTTTTATCTCATGGCCTAAAGTGTCTTAAAAAATGTTTATTAACAAACAAAGTATATGGGCTTTTATCCTCAGAGTGGAAACGCTTGGGCTGAAAAAAAGCCTTGTTGTTGGTATTATTCATTTTTTTTCTTTTCTATTAGGTAAGTCTCAGGTCTATGGGAGAATGTTTTTTAAGTGGGAGAGAGTTTCCGAAATGTGTACCATGTGCCTCGGTCTACTGTACACCAACTGCAATGCCCTGTGAAACTTTTGTTAACATAGTATTTATTTGGTTTTGATTTATAAATTGCTCACTCAAATACCTATGGTATTTTCTGGAAATCATGTACAAACAAATGCTGATCTTTGCTACGAATGTTGACAGTTCAGTCAGTACACTGTGTCAGTTTCCTCAACTTCCAAATCAACTGCTGCAACAATAATTTACCTCGCTATTCCCTTTGATGTCGTCATAGAGGTGTGCATGTAAGATAACAGGTGTCTTCTGCAGGGCTAAGTTCTTTTCTTTAAATGGCCGACAGCAAATCTTCTTTCCTCGGAAGAAGAAATTCTTGATCCTCAACTTAATCTTCGCCCATGAAAAGTGGTTCATCTTCAGTTTGAGTACATCTTTTGTGATGATGCAGCTAGGTGTTCCAGACCTCGACAGCATAATTTGTTCTTTAACAACTGCATCTATAGTCATCAATTTAGCAGTAACAAATAGGAAAAACATGGTCTCAATGACTCAACGCACCCCCGACTTTGAATTTTTTTCGGCGCCCAAAAAGTGCGGTTAATACACCGTTAATTACTTTTCATGCTAAAATATAGTTTTCAGAATACCACCCAAGTTTAATGATAACTAAACTTGATTGTGTGTCACTACTCCCAATTATCACTGCATACTTATGTTACCTGTTTAAAGTGTATCAGTGGCATAGAGTGGGTCTATACGATGAGGGGCACAGTCACCATGGGGGGGGGGGGGGGGGGGGGGGGGGAGGGGAAGGGGGGGGGGGGTTGCACCTGTCATATAGGTGAATGAAATACAAATTGACATGGGTATTGGTGAAGGCAGGGTTTGTGGGCAGGAAAAGCGGCGGAGGAGATTCAAGCATTTTCCTGTCAAGCTCCATTTCCCCTATATTTTTTCTTTATTTTTTCTTCTTTTTCACAATACATATTTTTGCGGCAGTTTTCCTCATACCTCCTGTAGCTACGCCATTGTCAGGCATGCTACTTCTAGCTAGGCAAGTCTTCTTGAGATTTCATATCAAGTTTGGGCCAATTAACCTTTTGCTAGACAGTATCATTATCGATTCATTCTAGCTGCCATACACAATGGAAATTGCTTTGTTCTAAAATAATTGTAGATACACACTTGCATTCGTGGCCTTGATATTTTCTATATTGCTAAAGTGTTTCATTTATTTACTAAAAATGTTTTTATATTAATGATATTCATCAAATGCCATTGCTCCATGATGTGCATACATGTAAAGATGTACTTACCGGGTGAGTATTCTCCCTCTCCCGTATACAAGACTACCTCCACACTGAAGTATCGTGTACCGGTAATCACAGCACAGTGAGGTATTGTGTAAGTCACCGGTAACTGAAGGACTAAGTCATCAGGGGCTAAACACTGTACACCAAAGCAGACTGACATCTCTTCTTTGTTGTTACCAAGATTAGAAGTATCTGTCAGGACACTCAGAGAAATGTCCTGCGGCGCTTCGCTGTCAATTGCACCGGGAGGGATCTCAAGTTCAATTCCGAAGGAATCTAGCCGAAGTCTGCCACCTTCAACTCCAACTCTCTTACAACATTCCATCTTGATTGGTTTGACATTAACTTCATCTGGTAATACAAATTACAGGAGATATTTCTGCGAACTTTCTGCAAACAACAAAATGCATAACTGTCCTTCAAGATTCTTGCAAAATATTAAATATAGGTTATTCAGCGCCAAAGAGCAATATCATTCTGAAAAATCCTTCTCATGACAGGAATAAGTACAAGGGAAGAATATATTCTGACAAATTTTTAAGTTTTCATCTTTTAAAGGGATCTGTTGCTTAGATTAGACTGTCCGTTGTGTAAAGATATTTGAATTTACATATACAATCTTTGGATTTTCATGTGTCATGAATATTGTTGTAATACAATGAAGTAATAAGATAAAAGAGAAATATTGTAATCTACCCAGACTTGCCCTGTTTATCTGCCTTTTGCCAAAAAAATACAAAACTTGCTACTAAAATAACACCACACACTAGGCCTATTTACACTAGACACATCTTTCAGTGTTGGATAATGTTGTTTATATTTACAGAGGTTCAGCGTCCACAGTTTTATATTATACATGAGCTTGTACCACTCTCAATCTCATGTCATTGAATCGGTAAAAAGTATTCAAATACTTTATTCTTTGTTTTTTGTTTCTGCCATGCCTGTAAATGTAATGGACATGAAGCAACAGATAACACTAGAGAGACTTTTATTTTCCTTTTCTTATTCTCCCAAATCAATTTCTACTGATATTGTTCAAAGCACAACATTAACCTGTTTCATGGGGCAGGCTTTCCAAGGCAATGTTATCTTCTTCTTGATGTTCTTGATGTTATTTTTCAACTTAATGAATTAAGCACAAATACCTTTAACCAATCTGTCATGAATATTGTTAGAATACAATAAAATAATAAGATGAAAGAAACATATTGTCATCTACCGAGACTTGCCCTGTTTGTCTTACTTTTGCCGAGGACTTTCTTCTTGCTAGAACCATGAACGATTTATGTGCCTATTTATACTTAAACACATCTCTGGTGGATTCTCTGGCGGATAGCATTAGAGAGACTTTTTAATTTTCTTTTCTTAGTCTCCTAAATCTTTTTCTGCTGATATTGGCCAAGGTACAAAATTAACCTGTTTCATGGAGCAGGCTTTCCATGGCAATTCTTCTTCTTCTTTCTTCTTCCTCAGTATTCTGGGTATCTGTCTGTTCTTCATGAACTTGGACCCTTGCTGTGGCTCCAACAAGCTCATCTGTAATAATAATAATATTTAATTTTTATATATCTTCTGTAACAACTTAAAAAGTAAATCTTAAAAAGTACACACGGCGCATTTGCACCTAAAATTGAAATTCTTACTCTTTATTTCAAATGTTGATTTTGCAACAAACAGGGATAAGACAGAGACATTCCCAAATAATTAAAATTAAATCAAATAAAACAAAAATCGAAAACGCTTTTGATATTTCGAAATCGGCAGACGAATCTCATCCCTGTACAAACATCTTGAGATTTTATGAACGAATCATCGTATTTGCTATCAATATTGACAAAATTCTTTCGTATATTAAAGTGATGTCCCACCTAACAGACCATTCACGTATTCAACGTTTTATTGCGGAGGCTTTTCTTTTTATAGTGTACTCACCCGCTGGGTTTCCAGACAGGTTAGTTATCTGGACGGAAAATGCTCAAACAGTAAATGAAGCACTTTTTTCCCTTCAATATTTCATTATTCATTTTAAACATATGTTAACAATATTCTAAATGACAATATTCATAGAACCTTTTGATACTTAGGCTTGATTTTTGTAAATTCAATTAAAATGCAATGGATTTAAATTTGTCTGAAAAAAAATATAACAAAATAAATAATGCTACTTATTATGTCAAGTGTGGATGAAATAGTAGCTGAGTGCAATTAATTTATCTATGTGATCAAGGCACAAAACTGTGAAGCGGAGGTAAAAGGAAAACTATGGTAAACCGCTGTATAATTATGTGAACAATCCTTTATTCATTAGGTTCTGTGAGTACAGATATATATGTGCAAATTCTATATAAACTCACCTGTTGAAGAAGATGGGGAGGGTGGGGAGGTCCTCCTCTCTGGCTTGAAAGGCATCCCCGTACCATGCTCAGAGTCTTCATGTGATGCCTGACCCTCATGTTCAACTAAGACCTTTACATTAGGATACATCTCTGAAAGTTTGTGGATGTCAGTTGGAGACAACGGGCTTTCCAGATTTAAGAACTTGAGTTCTCGAAGCGAACTCTCTTTCCCTTTGCTCTGTGGTGGATGACTGATACTCTGAGGAAATTCAACCTTGCACCTGTCAAAAGTCAGAACAGTTACTCCTTCGAGTTCATTGGACACAAGATGCATAAGGTCAGCAATGGGTACAGCTGCTGATGCACCTTCAAGTTGTAGCTCACAACCTGAAGATGTTCGGGACCACTGAACAGAGGTATATTCTGCATCTCCTAACTGCACTTTCTTTGCCTCAACAAACTTCAAACTTGGACTTATCACATGAAATACATGTAGTACATTCGTTAATGTTTCAAATCTGTAGCAATCATCCGTCCTAAATGGTTCAAGATGGATGTTGGTCAGATGTGGCATCTTGCATGATCTATTGTCTTTGCCTGACTTGTTCAATCGCCATCCTCCAAAGCCTGCAAGCACCAGTGATACAATATTTGGACAGGACGTAGACAGATCCATTAACAGGCTATCTGTAGTTACATCATATGAATGCATGTGCTCATATCTTAATTTAAGCTCCCGTAAGGATGATGATGAATTTACCTCATGAAAGTGTGCTTGATCGGATGGATAATGTGGATTCTCCATTTGCATATCTAGATTCTCTGCATTTGGAAACGATTTACTGACCTCCAATAGTGTCACATGGAATGTTTCAGGCCATCGCACAGACTTCAAGCAAACTGTGATGACAGATCTCATAGGAATAGGCATAGGCTTAGGCATGAGGGTTAATGGATGTAGACGCATCCAGTGTAAATCGATGGCGATATGCTTCACTGTCTGACACAATGGAGCCAGTATGGAGATGAGATCTGGAAGGCAACATACATCCCTTAGTACAAGATGAGTCTCATCATCGGTGCTTATCCACTTGCTTACATGTAGCTCTAGTCCAGCATCACCCCTCATAACAGTGGACAGCCCTGATTTCTCGCCTGAATAAAAAAAGACAATCAAACAACCCATTTTTTGTGGCCTCCCAATTCACAGGAAAGTACACCAGACATCATTATATAATAACTGATACAAATCTTAGGGTGAGGTAATGATTTAAAAATGAATAACCCAATCATATAATTTATCTAGCATATCCTTTTAGTTGATAAAAACCCTGCATTCCACATAAAATGTTTACAAAACTGGTGACCTTCATTTCTAAAGGTAATTTGGAAAGACTTTTTCAACAAGCACTATGAGAAATTTAATCTAAAAGGGGGGGGGGGGGTGTCTAGACCAGTAATGTAAGAGTTAAAAGACCCCTCAAAATATTCTCTTTTTCTTTTTATCCTGATCTCAATTATTGCTCCATCAAACACATGTGGTAATTTAACAGACTTTATCGAATCTATCCAGATATTGTACTGAATTACTGAATGTTGTAGATTGACACTACATGTACTTTGTATGTACATGTACATACCATATAGGGAACAATAGGAAATAAGTAAATTTGTGGCTTGATGTCTAATGATGTCTAATAACTTTAACTATACCAATAACAATAATAATAATAATAATAATAATAGTAATGATAAAAATAATGAAAATTATCATCATAAAAATAGCAATAACCATAAACAAATTTGTATATTCCAGTGGATGCTCAAGGTGCCTAGAAAGTCCTATTAGTACCTTTATTAGTAGCTTTAATTCAAGCTGCCCTAATATAAGGCAAAGGAGCAAAGAATAACTTCCTGTAGGGTTTCCATTTTACCACAAGTGGAGAGTGGCAAATTTTAAATCAATGTTTTCAACAGGACATTAGTGCTGCGACAGGACTTGAGCCCTAAACCATGCCAACCATATATTTTAGACCACAATACCTCTACGATGATGATCATGCAAACATGTACAGGTGTAATATGTCTTCATTTTGAACATTTGTTATTGCTACAGGTTACAGGTATACACAAAGGCTGGCATATTTTTATTATAAATGTCCTAGCTACTGCCTACCACCTACCTGTACCTTTGAGTGCACGTTCATCCTCAAGTTAGCCGCCTGTACATGAGGCTAATTCAACATTTAATTCACATGTACTCCTTCATTTAATGTCTGACGGAGGTGGATGAATTCTTTATAAAATGCTTGAAAAGGCACATAAGATATTTTCAGGCAAAATACATTATTGTTTGCGTGTTCTAAGAAGAAATCCCTGTCATTTGTATTTTTTTTTTTAAGAACATTTTGTAAACCCAATTGGGCGAAAAGGGAAAATACCTACATGGTCATACAATATGTCTGTTTAATAAATACGTTTTTATTCATTTGGTTAGCTTGAAATAGAAATTAATTTTAAAGCCATAACAATGCAATACATGGTACATTTATTTCTTTGGAGGATGGGAAGGTCTTCCTCTCCGGCTTGAAAGGCATCCTCGTACCCTGCTCAGAGTCTTCATGTGATGCCTGACTTTTATGTTCAACTGTTACCTTTACATAAAACAATACATGGCACATGTAATGCTTTTTAAAGAGTTTCAACACCATGATTTTGAATCTTATCTGATATCTTTTCACATACCTTCTCTTCTCTGCATGAAAGGTGGATAGGTAACCCATTGATACACACTCAGTCTTCGAGTGTGAAGTAGAACTCCTTCTAACTCCTTCGACTATGAAATGTAATAGAAAAACACGAAAAGGTCTCATAAGATATTTCTTACTCTACATAGAGCAATTGATGTGAATATACATTATAACAACAACATTATTCATTCAACTTTCTCTTGGATTATTCCAAGGCAGATGGGCTAGTACAGTGTTTTTCAACCAAAATAAAAGCAAAATGGAGAACAAGGACCTCAATAATTTTAATGTAAGGCGTAGATGCCCACCGTGTACAATTTATTATCCATGACTTTCCTCAATGGGTTCATCGCATATAGCATACCCATTAAATATATGAGTAGGTAGAATACATGAATTTTCACACAAATCCATTTCCTATTTCCAATAGGAGATACATTTCCCATTGGGAGTTTATGAATAACTTCAGGGCTCCCGGGGGGCCTTCAGGTGCCCCAAATGATTTAATATTGGTTGAATTGACAAATATCTTTAGTACAACACACTTCTAAATGTATTTAGAAAGACAATCATCTGACTATAGTCTGATGCTCTTAAAATTTGTTACATTTGGGCCTTTACAATGCTAAGGACCACTAAGGACCGCTTGCAACTATTTTATGCGGTAATGGGAGCACAGTAAATCTCTGTTTCCATATGAAAATGCAATGGCGCATTGTGGGTATGAGGTTGTGATGGCCAAACATGTCTCGGGCAGTCAGGTTAAATAACCACCACCACTAACAATCCGATTTTGGGGCCCGAGACATATTTGGCCATCACAACCTCATACGCACAATGCGTCATTGCATTTTTCATATGGAAAAAGAGATTTACTGTGCTCCCATTACCGCATAAATTAGTTTCAAGCGGTCCTCTACTTTTGTGAGTAGCCGTATCAGGACAATTACCCCCTGGAAAATCAGCCCCCTGGAAAACTTCCCCCACCCCAAGGACAATTACTCCCTTAGGATAAGTACCCCCTGAAAATTACCCCTATGACAATTAATACCACCACCCCTGAAAATTACCCCCTGTTCATTAAAGAGGGAAGTGCACCCTGATAACGAATTGGTCTTAATAAAAGCATGTGTTTTTTCGAGGGGTAATTGTCCTCAGGGAGGGGGGGGGGGGGGAGTGGGTTGATTGTTCTAGGGGGATAATTGTCCTCGGGGGTAATTGACCGGGGGGGGGAATTGTGAGTAGCTGATCTTTATAGCCCTTTTGAACAACTCCCGGGTCTCAGTCGTCTTCTGTGAGTCTTAACCCTTACCACATTTCAATTCATTGTTCATATTGATTTCCTAAAGCATATGAATCATTAATCTACCTGGTAAGCATTGTCATATTGCTCCGATTGTCACATTTTCGCTCGCTCGATAACTGCAGCACAAACATAGCTCGTTCGACGTCACTACCAAACTAGCCAATCAGCTGTCAATGACGTCATATTGAATGCGGCGGCATATATATTTTGTGAAATTATCGAGAAATTGACTATTTCTAATTGCAAACTAGTTTTATTTTTGGATGGAAAAGCAGCCATTGTTATCTTGACATTCATTGAAGTCATCAGAATAGGGTAAGTTACTTCTCAGATGATTCAAGAGGTCCATTTCGTAGATCATTTTAAAATTTCTTAGAATGTTCCACTGTGTTGCAGGGTACCGGGTGTATGCCATTGGGTGTGATGTGTTCGCGCGCTATAAGTACAGGCCACCGCGCCGTCGGGTGTATTCTCGTACTGATGTAGGTGCAAAGCTAGAATGGCTACCACGCCCACTTCCCTCTCTATGCCTTTCTGAACATTCCTTTCCTTCTCAATACAATAACTTTCACCTGCTTAAGTTATTCAAACCATACCGCCTCGCCACTTCCATTACGTAATCATTAAAAGGATCCGCATAACATTTCCCTGCTATACGTTGTCCTGCAGGAAAATACAAATCTCCCTGGTATACCTTACGGTCGATCCAAACGATAAATATGTGCCTTTAACGAAGCAGGCGACAATCGGCGTAGCAGACGACACTTGATAGTACTTTTGTATGTGAGATTGCTTTGCTAAATATAAATTACTTTGTTAATAAATATCAACTAAAATTTCTTTTACATTTCGTTAAACCATCATTGATATTTAATAATTCATGAGTGAGCAAAAGAAACATACCAAACTATATAATTATATGAAATACTTGGTGGTAATTAGGGGAGTTTGACGTGATGACCTAAAGCACCCCTCTGTTAATAACCGAATAGTCCATGGTGTGTCATGAATATTCATGTTTTTGCTTACCTCGGCTAAATGTTTGCTTTTACTAAATTGAAAAATTACGGTGGGGGGTCGGATGAAATGGACATAATGAAATAGGCAGAAGTGATCTATGATAATTCATGTTTTTTATGTTTCGTGTGCTCGACCTATAATCTTCAAATCGCTTGGCAAACTGAGTCCAAAGTTAGACTTGTTTCACATGTGTATTATAGGCAATGACGAGCTTGCAACCTATTTTGAAAAATTACGGTGGGTGAACTTTCAAAAGTCAATGAGACATGAGGGCTCCAATGAAAGAGCTAGTGATAACGTACGTCAGGGTGGATGTGCTTTTCGTTTAAACAAAAAATGAATTTGTAACGATTAAAAAAAAAAAAAACTTCCATAGGCTAACGTGTTAGGCTGCTGACTCTGACCATGCTCTGACGATAGGGGGCGTTGTGAAATGAGACTAAACGGAGCAATATGGTGAGGTATCCAAAGGAGATCATTGTTTTCAATGTGGAAGACTGATTTCTCTGTCAAGGCAAATTACCCAGGGTTTTTGTAAAGGCAACTCCATCATACTTTTAAAAAAAGACACTTGGATGGCTCTTCGTAATTAACGTTATTCTACAACCATGCAGTAGGGTGAGAGTTTCAAATGTTTTTTTTCCTTAGCAAGATGATCCTGGCACTACAAGTAGTTGACCTAATATTATATTTTTTTCACTAACAATTCTGTTCTGAATATTTTGTGGCTCAATTATTCAGTCCAGAGTATTTTCCTACCATTCATGTCCAGGCTTTGAGTCAGACATTCCCTGCAGTTTAAAAAAGACACTTGGATGGCTTTTTGTAATACATGTTGTTGTTCTTCAAATGAATATTATATATTTTTCACCAACGATTCTGTTCTAAATATGTTGTAGTTCAATTAATCAGTGCAGAGTATTTTTGTACCATTTTCTGTCGTTTTCACATACCTACATGTATAACTTAATATGTTATGCTACTTGTCCAAGGCTAGAAAACTTCATATTTTCAGTTCAATAACAAGTTACAAAATAATTGTGTACGCTACTAAAAGCAATGCATTTGATTGGCTGTGACAAGAATTGTCATAGCACTATGGCAATTGTTATTCAAAATCAGTTATATAAAAAAAAACAGGGCCCCGGGCCAAACTTGCGATTGATCCTAATCAATCGCAAGTTTGCAGTCTCCTATCTCTCATTTACATACATGTGTAGTTGCGATTGATATCAATCACAATTAGGTTGCAATTAATATCAGCTCTTTATAAGACGGCGCCCTGATGAACATATCATATAGTCCGGCAGCCAAATCCAGATTATTGGCCTAACCTTGTTTTAGGGTCTATATTTTTTTTTCTCAATGGATTTTGATTGCCTAAAGCTTCTATTTCAAGAATCCAATTGCTGACACTCTGTCAGCCTTGAGCAATTTAAGATATGTGACGTCATACAAAATGGCCGTCAAAGTACATGATTTTCCTTTAAAAATGAATAATAAATATATAATAAGGATTTTTTCTACAATTTTGGGCAGCCAAATGTCTGTATCCCTCTAGGACCATCACTAAAAAAATATTTTGTGATGTTGCATGGCCATAGATGACCAGCTTATTTGCATATTTTGAAATAGCGCCCTCTATAAACATATCAATTTGAATAAAATATGTGTGCCAGCCAAATGCCAATTCTTAAATCTATGTCACGTTGATATCATATTAAACGCTTTTTTGGCAACAATTGCAGTTATGCTGCATTCATCTTTATCTTGTTTGGTCCAAATTTAGATAGGGTAGGTGTGGGGAATTGGAGACCCTTAAACACATTTGCATAATTTACATAAATATGAACAATGTTACACATTCAGAAAGTTTTGTATTCTCTTCAGTAACTTTTTCTCTTTATTTGGTAACAAAATTGTGGTCATGATGTAACTGATTAATAAGATAATGATTAATGACGTCATCACCAAAGGTCTCTCATTACCTACATGTGTAGGTAATAAGGGACAGTTACAAATCAAGACATTTTAAATACAATTTGAATGAAAATGGGATTTTTATAGTTAGTTCAAACACTTTTTGAAAGAGATACATGCAGCCAATGAACTTGCTGTAATTTTGAAACAATTTTAAAACAATGTGGCCCAAAATATTTCTGTAGTTTTTTGTTTACAGTAATAAAGTTGCTTTAAATTATGTTTAAACTTTTCAGAATAATGTTCTGGCAACGTGACTTTTACATTGATCAAACTCACAGCATAGAAACAACTTCTTAAAATGAAATGCATTCAAATTAGAATGATGACACGAACAACCAAATATGTTTCATGATAGTGCCTTTCAACATGAAATGGACAACTGGGGGAAAGTAGGCCTCCATCTTGGACCTGGTGTCCCCCATTGCCTACACACATTTCTGATCAGACACCATTCATAATGTGCATTGCAACACCCATTCACAACACACAATGGCCATAAGTTTTCTGTGATGATTGGCACACTTCATAAACTTCCTTTTAAAACCAATTTTTAAGAGCCATGCACCCCTAAATATCTGCATACACCACAACATTCAGTGAAAATTGTGTTTTTATATCAGAGCAAAATTTGACGATCAAAATTGCGTATCTTGGTCAATTTTGACAATTTTCTCAAAGAGAGAACGCACTGTAGTCTTTGAAATGAATTGGATATATGCAGTAGTGTTGTTAAAGGCCATATATGGCGCTATGGCAGTATTGGAGCCAACACGGACAGACAGTGATGGGTTCAAGCTTGGTAGTCTCCAATTCCCTACACCTACCCTACATATGTCAAGAAACAAAAATGGCTACGAAAGAATTCATTTTTTATCAAATCGGTGAGAAGTGGTTTTACGGCACACATTATTATTCCATTGATAGGCTTTATTTAGACCAGCATTGCTCCAACGTCAGTGAATGTGGATAAAGCAGTTGACATCTGTACTAGACAGATGCATGAGTTTCAAAAGAAATTACCTGGTGGATTCTATGACACAATTTCCAAGAAAGTTCAAACCATGGCAGCCATGAAGAAGTCAATTAATGTTGGGGCACGAAAGTCTATGACAAGTTGATCTACTCCAGAGTAATAGGACTGCAGGAAAGTTCAAGAGAGGTCAATGTCAAGGACATTTTGTCATAAGAGCTTTCACCAGTCCCAACAACACTCTTTGATGATTCTGGAAACGAGCACTCCCATGTCAAAGGCGGACTTATAGAATTTGACAAAAGTTGAGATGTCAGCCAGGCATGAGACACTGGAACAACCTTGTACAGTAATTGATGGTTGTGCTCTACTGTGGATGGAAATCTGATGATGTTTGCATGCTTGGTGTTTGATAGATCCAAGAGTATCTAGAGGTCATAACGGGTCGAGAGTCTTCCAACTGAGTCCCGCATCATTGCTGCCCTCCAAGAAACTATCTCTCACTGTTCGTCGTCGACGCCGTTGTCATATAGATCATGGCTCACCCTTGTGACCCGTTTGATGAGACCTTTCGATCGGCATCTGTCTCCTGCAATCCGGTAGAGTATATTTAGTATTTAGAGGGTGGCTAGTGATTTCCTTAAGGTCGTCACTCCATCTTAGCTTGAGTCTTCCTTTGTTACGTGTTCCTTCAAAGGTACCTTGAATGATAATTTGTCAAGGTTGTCTCCTGATCTTCTGCTAACGTGACCAAACTATTGTAGCTCGTACTTTATCAATTCTGGTAGCAAGTGGCGGTTGATCTCCGATGATGGGCATTTATTGTGTCCATTGGTGATGTGATCTCTTCATGATATCCCAAGTAGCTTCCTCCAACACCACATTTCAAAGGCAGATATTGCTCCCCTGTCTGTCTGTCTCGCAGCCATAGAGTTCCTGCTTGGAAAAACAATGCCTTCATTACACGGATCTTAGTGGCCAAGGTGAGGGTCTTGTCCTTCCAGATGTTTGACAGTGTTGAGGCCGATGTTTTAGCCATGGCCAGTTCTCTCTTGATATCTACCGAGCTTCCACCTTCCTTGACAATCATTGACCCAAGAACATTATATAAACTTGTCCACTTGATCAATTTCTTCTCCATCAACCACCATGCTCTGTTGCATGTAGTTAATTTCCACCAATCATGATCTTGGTCTTTTTCACATTGAGGTATGGTCCAAATTATTCACTTGCATCCTTCACTCTTTTTTAAGGAGTTCTAGTAGTTCTTCTGATGTTCTTGTTTATAAGTGTTTTCAGTGGCATAATGAGCAAAAACACTTCGAGGGGCAGAAAAACAATCTGCATCACCACCACTCATACATGTTACATGCAGGCCCCGCGGAACGTTTTTTAAAGCGGGGGTGGGGGGCTAAAGTATCTACGACCAGGAAGAGAGGAGCGCAAATTGGCGTGGGGTCCAGATGGCAGGGCCTCCGGAAGCTCGGGGGTTGAAGGCAGCTAATAATTGTCAGATGAGCATCCATGCAGGGGCACAGCCCCCGGAAGCTCAGGGGTTTTAGGCATTTAATAACTGTCAGATGAGCATATTTTGATACCTCATTTCACCTCGGGTCACTTTCTTTCTTTCTTTCTAGTTCTCTTTAACATACTTTATACAAAAAGTGAGGGGGGCTCGAGTCCCCTGAGCCCCGCCGTTTTGCGGACCCTGACATGTAGGCTTTTAAATAAGCATATTTTTTGCTTGACTGTGAATTTAGGGATTTGTCATTTTCCAACATACGCTTAACAAATTATAATTTACTAAAAAGTGAGAAAAAACCCAGGAAAATCATGTCATTTCAGCAACATTGGAAATCACTGGTATCGAATATGAAGAAAAAAAAAGTTTGAATTTCATTGGGGGGGGTCAACTGTCCCCAAGACCCGCCCCCCCCCCCCCCCCCCTCCCCCCCCCCCTTCCCTCATCACTACGCCAGGGAGTGTTGTATTGTCGGCGTATCTTAGGTTGGTGATCGTTCGTCCACCAACAGAAATTTGACCACTAAAAGCCTTTCTCATGATGAATTTAGCATAGATGTTGAAAAGTTATGGTGATAGGATGCAACCTTGACGGACAACTTGACCAATAGTGAACCTTTCAGTGTAGCCATTCTCTGTTCTCACTGTTGCTTCTTGCTGCTAATGAGAAGAGATATGTTTGTTTGTTTGTTTTTGTTAGGGTCCTAGTGGATGACACAGACGTCTACGTACTACTTTTGCATCATTATCTACATGACGGACTTATAAAACGCCAATGACCATGGAGACGCCCATCACAGATCGAACTGTTAATGATGTTCCTGCCACTGTAGACAAGTTAGGAGATATCATTCCATCGATGTTGGCAGGACATGCGTTGACGGGATGCGACACTCTTGGGGCATACTTTGGCATTGGATAGGGTACAATGCTGAAAGTGATGAAGCAGAAGATTCGACTCCCTTAGGACTCAGTTGGCAATGTTGATGCAGCATGGTCATATGTCATCACTCAACCTTCTCAATGCTTTGCTTCATGTTATGGACAGTCAACAACCAGCTCAATGTCAGAGGCTCGTATCAACATGTGACTATCAAGGGTCCGACGACTAGGAGCTACAATTACCCCAAACCTTGCCTCACTACATCAAACTACTGAAGCATTTGTAGAAATGTTAAGAGAGCTCATTTGCAAACATGTGTGTGGAAGCACGCCTTACAGTCACGAACTCACTTCGAACACATTTGTTTTGAATATTTTTGCAGAATTAAGTGTTAAATGACACCCTCTACCGCATGGAATATTTCAGGGTTCCCGACACTTTAGAGGGCTTTTAAACAAATTTCAAGATTTTGAAGCAAACTTATGAACGGATATAGTCTTGTATCGTACTGGTACTTCGTAATTTTTAGGTTCATATAAAAGAATCTAGTACTTTAGAATACAAATCTAGTTTCCTAACGCTGTCACTGAAAACGGGCATCTATCACCATATGCCACCTCATATCTATGGGACAGAGAGCATAAAATTCAATCGTGTTTTCTTCGAGTATTAAATTACAAAATAAAAATAAATGCAAAAACTATGCAAGTTAATGTGTCTATAGAGGGCGCCATTCCGAATTATGCAAATTTACATATCATTTGTGATTATACAACATCGCAATTTTTATTTAGTGATGATTCTAGAAAAAAAATCAAGATATTTGACTGCCTTTTAATGTAGTAAAATGCTGTTAACACTTTTTATATCATTAATTTTGGTTAAAAAGGGGATTTTGGCGGCCATTTTGTATGACGTCACATATCTCAAATTGCTCAATGCTGACAGAGTGTCAGCAATCGGATTCCTCAAATTGATGGTCTAAGGAACTATAATCCAAAACAAAAAAAACTATAGACCCTAAAACAAGGTATATCGAGATGGCTGCCGGACTAATATGAGATTTATTGAATAAAGACCATAAGGGAATTGTAATAAAGTCTGGAAATGCTGAAGAGCTTGACTGTTAACAAGTAACATATGTTCGCTAATACATGACAATAAGATATCGAGCTTAGATCTGAAAATGCTGCAAAGTGGTGGTGGGGGTGCATGACATTGATACAGTGCTTTCACCTTCTTTGGTTATAAACTATTTTCTATTACACTGTTACATGATTAAAAGGACTACAAATGTGGAAAGATAGACAAAACGTTGAAGAAAAAAAAAATCAAAATCAACAGTATTCAATGGCTACAAGTTATGCATACAAACCTCGTCTTGTATACTTCCGTAACCAGACGACTTAGACGACCCTAGGTCGGGTAGCTCACTCATCTAAAAGAATGAGAAAGGATTTAAGAGTATTTTTACAGCATGTGGTCCAAACATGACATGGTGAACCAAAAGAGGGTTGTTTTGGATTCGTTTAATCCCCTAAGGGGATATTACAGTAATGGGAAAATTGTGCCATTGCATTTTGATATATGGAAACAGAGATTTTCTGTGTTCCCATTACCTCAGAAATTAGTTTCAAGCAGTCCTCTACTTTTGTGAGTAGCCGTTTCAGGACAATCACCCCCTGGAAATCCCCCCCCCCCCCCTAGGATAATTATCCCTATCCCTCAAAATTACATTTGCTCTTCTTTGGAGGTGTTTTGATATGCCTACATTTAGACATAGGAAGATACAAAGAATCAAGTTTTCTTTAGCATACCAACATAATAAATGGACTTGGGCAACAGTGATCGATGGCTACAAGTTATCCATACGACTCTTGAGTGATTGTAACGTTTCTTTTCTAGATCTGTGAAGCTTGATCATATGAAAATAGATGGAACTTAAATTGCGCGCAGTCAAAAATGATGCCTCCGTTATAGAGGAACTTTACAAACCAAAACAGAAGAAATTTTTCAAATTCAACTTCGATTATAATCTATTAACAGGTTCTTAGAATATCGTGATTGCAAGCTATTTCTCATATACATGTATGAGCCTTTGATTTTTGACCTCATGACCCCCACATTTACTTAGTTCATTGGCTCTGCAAGATAAATACATGTCCTGAGTTTCATGGTAATCTGCTCATCTGTTCTAATGATGTGATCACAAGCTTTTTTTGCATACATAATGAGCCATGTGACCTTTGACTTATGACCTTGTGACCCCAAAATCTTATCAATTAATTGGCTTTGCAAGATACATACATGACATGATTTTGGCCGGAATCCATCAATCAGTTCTTGTGATAACGCGATCACGAGCTATTTTTGCATACATAATGAGCCCTATGACCTTTGACCTTGGATCTCGTGACCCCAAAATCTAATTAGTTCATTGGCTTTGCAAGATAATATACCTGACCTAAGTAGGGCAGGAATCCATCAATCAGTTCTTGAGATAACGCGATCACATGCTATTTTGCATACATAATGAGCCCTGTGACCTTTGACCTTTGACCCCATGATCCCAAAATCTAATTATTTCATTCGCTCTGCAAGTTACATACATGACCAAGGGGCCTCAGTCGTCTTCTGTGAGTCTGCATGAGCCCTTACCAAATGTCAATTCATTTTTTCATATTGGTTTCCTAAACCTTATGAATCATAAATCTACCTGGTAAGCATTGTGTCAGGTATCCAAAGGAGATCATTTAATTCAATGTAGAAGACTGTTTTCTCTGACAAGGCAAATCACCCAGGCTTTTTGTAAAGGCAACTCCATGATACTTTTCTTTAAAAAAGACACTTGGATGGCTCTTCGTAATTCACGTTATTCTTCAACCATGCAGTAGGATGAGAGTTTTAAATGATTTTCTCCTTAGCAAGATGATCCTGGCACTACAAGTAGTTGACCTAATATTATATACTTTTCACCAACAATTCTGTTCTGAATATGTTGTGGTTCAGTCCAGAGTATTTTCGAACCTTGGATGGCTCTTCGTAATTCACGTTATTCTTCAACCATGCAGTAGGATGAGAGTTTTAAATGATTTTCTCCTTAGCAAGATGATCCTGGCACTACAAGTAGTTGACCTAATATTATATACTTTTCACCAACAATTCTGTTCTGAATATGTTGTGGTTCAGTCCAGAGTATTTTCGAACCATGCATGTCCAGGCTTTGAGGGAGTCTTTGAGCCAGACATTTTCTCCCGGTTTCACTTACATACATGTATAACTGAATATTTTATGCTAATTGTCCAAAAGGCTAGAAAATTTCATATTTTTCAGTTCAATAACAAGTTACAAAATAATTTTGTACCCTACTAAAAGCAATGCATTTGATTGGCTGTGACATGATTTGTCATATCACTATGGCAATTGTTATTCATAATCAGTTTGTATTATTAAACAGGGGCCTGGGCCCGTCTTATAAACATTTGCGATTGATCCTATAATCAATCGCAAGTTTGCAGTCTCCTATTTCTCATTTACATACATGTGTAGTTGCGATTGATATCAATCACAATTAGGTTGCAATTAATATCAGCTCTTTATAAGACGGCGCCCTGATGAACATATCATACGAGATTTATTTAATAAAGAACATAAGGGAATTGTAATACAAGTCTGGAAATGCTGAAGAGCTCGAGTGTTAACAAGTAACATATGATCTTTAATTCATGACAGTAAGATAGCGAGCTTAAATCTGAAAATGCTGCAAAGTGGTGTTGGTGGGGGGGGGGGGGGTAAGGGTGCATGACATTGATACAGTGCTTTCACCTTTTTTGGTTATAAACTATTGTCTATTACACCGTTACATGATTTAAAGGACTACAAATGTGAAAAGATAGACAAAACGTTGAAGAAAAAAAAATCAAAATCAACAGTATTCAATGGCTACAAGTTATGGATACAAACCTCGTCGAATATACTTCCGTAACCAGACTCATGCGACCATTCCTTCCCGGTTGACTCTCTCATCTAAAAGAGTGAGAAAGGATTTAAGAGTATTTTCAAAACATGTGGTCCAAACATGACATGTTGAACCAACAGAGGGTTGTTTTGGATTTGTTTAATCCCCTAAGGGGATATTACAGTAATGGGAAAACTGTGCCATTGCGTTTTGATATATGGAAACAGAGATTTTCTGTGTTCCCATTACCTCGGAAATTAGTTTCAAGCAGTCCTCTACTTTTGTGAGTAGCCGTTTCAGGACAATCACCCCCTGGAAAATCCCCCCACCCCCCTAGGATAATTATCCCTATTCCTCAAAATTACAATTGCTCTTCTTTGGAGGTGTTTAGATATGCCTACATTTAGACATAGGAAGATACAAAGAATCAAGTTTTCTTTAGCATACCAACATAATAAATGGACTTGGGCAACAGTGATCGATGGCTACAAGTTATCCATACAACCCTTAAATGATTGTAATGTTTTTTTTCTAGATCTGTTAAGCTTGATCATATGAAACTAGATGGAACTTAAACTGTGTGCAGTCGAAAATGATGCCTCCGTTATAGAGCAACTTTACAAACCAAACAGAAGAAATTTTTCAAATTCAACTTCGATTATAATCTATTAACAGGTTCTTAAAATATCGTGATTGCAAGCTTTTTCTCATATACATGTATGACCCTTTGATTTTTGACCTCATGACCCCCACATCTACTCAGTTCATTGGCTCTGCAAAATAAATACATGTCTTGAGTTTGATGGTAATCCACCCATCTGTTTTAATGATGTGATCACAAGCTATTTTTGCATACATAATGAGCCATGTGACCTTTGACCTATGACCTTGTGACTACAAAATCTAATCAATTAATTGGCTTTGCAAGACACATACATGACATAAGTTTGGCCGGAATCCATCGATCAGTTCTTGCGATAACGCGATCACGAGCTATTTTTGCATACATAATGAGCCCTATGACCTTTGACCTTGGATCTCGTGACCCCAAAATCTAATCAGTTTATTGGCTCTGCAAGATACATACCTGACCTAAGTAAGGCAGGAATTCATCAGTCAGTTCTTGAGATAACGTGATCACAAGCTATTTTGCATAAATAATGAGCCCTGTGACCTTTGACCTTTGACCCCATGATCCCAAAATCTAATTATTTCATTGGCTCTGCAAGTTACATACATGACCAAAGGGCCTCAGTCGTCTTCTGTGAGTCTGAACCCTTACCATATGTCAATTCATTGTTCATATTGGTTTCCTAAACCTTATGAATCATAAATCTACCTGGTAAGCATTGTCAGGTATCCAAAGGAGATCATTTATTTTAATGTACAAGACTGATTTCTCTGACAAGGCAAATCACCCAGGCTTTTTGTAAAGGCAACTCCATGATACTTTTCTTTAAAAAAAGACACTTGGATGGCTCTTCGTAATTCACGTTATTCTTCAACCATGCAGTAGGATGAGAGTTTTAAATGATTTTCTCCTTAGCAAGATGATCCTGGCACTACAAGTAGTTGACCTAATATTATATACTTTTCACCAACAATTCTGTTCTGAATATGTTGTGGTTCAGTCCAGAGTATTTTCGAACCTTGGATGGCTCTTCGTAATTCACGTTATTCTTCAACCATGCAGTAGGATGAGAGTTTTAAATGATTTTCTCCTTAGCAAGATGATCCTGGCACTACAAGTAGTTGACCTAATATTATATACTTTTCACCAACAATTCTGTTCTGAATATGTTGTGGTTCAGTCCAGAGTATTTTCGAACCATTCATGTCCAGGCTTTGAGTGAGTCTTTGAGCCAGACATTTTCTCCCGGTTTCACATCCATACATGTATAACTGAATATTTTATGCTAATTGTCCAAAAGGCTAGAAAATTTCATATTTTCAGTTCAATAACAAGTTACAAAATAATTTTGTACCCTACTAAAAGCAATGCATTTGATTGGCTGTGACATGATTTGTCATATCACTATGGCAATTGTTATTCATAATCAGTTTGTATTAACAAAACAGGGGCCTGGGCCCGTCTTATAAACATTTGCGATTGATCCTATAATCAATCGCAAGTTTGCAGTCTCCTATTTCTCATTTACATACATGTGTAGTTGCGATTGATATCAATCACAATTAGGTTGCAATTAATATCAGCTCTTTATAAGACGGCACCCTGATGAACATATCATATGAGATTTATTGAATAAAGAACATAAGGGAATTGTAATACAGTCTGGAAATGCTGAAGAGCTCGAGTGTTAACAAGTCACATATGTTCGCTAATATATGGCAGTAATTTATCGAGCTTAAATCTGAAAATGCTGCAAAGCGGTGGTGGGGTGCAGGGGTGCATGTCATTAATACAGTGCTTTCACCTAATTTTGGTTATAAACTATTGTCTACTACACTGTTACATGATTTAAAGGACTAAAAATGCGGAAAGACAGACAAAACGTTGAGAAAAAAAATCGAAATCAACAGTATTCAAAGGCTACAAGTAATGCATACAAAACTCGTCTTGTACACTTCCGTAGCCAGACGACTTGCTCATCTGAAAGAGTGAGAAAGGATTTAAGAGTATTTTTACAGCATGTGGTCCAAACACGACATGGTGAACCAAAGGAGGGTTGTTTTGGATTTGTTTAATCCCCTAAGGGGATATTACAGGAATGGGAAATTTGTGCCATTGCATTTTGAAACCACAGGGCAATCACCCCCTGGAAAATTCTCCCCCTAGGATAATTACTCCCATCTCTCAAAATTACATTTGCTCTTCTTTGGAGATGTTTTGATATGCCTGCATTTAGACATAGGAAGATACAAAGAATCAAGTTTTCTTTAGCATACCAACAGAATATATGGACTTGGGCAACAATGGTCGATGGCTACAAGTTATGCATACAACCCTTGAGTGATTGTAATGTTTCTTTTCTAGATCTATGAAGCTTGATCATATTAAAAAAGTTGAGGAAGGATTTAAAGGCATTTATAAACCATGTGATCCCAACAGCACATTATGTCCCATAAGAGGGTTGTTCTGGAGTTGTTTCCCTAAGGGGAAAATTAAAGGTATGGGAAATCTTTTTTGGGAATAAATGAACCTTCAGAAAAATAAACCTTTGGAAAGACAAGCACTATATGACCATTCATCTAAACATTGTGCCTGGAATGTAAATGTATTTATTCCTGTTATTTTCTGCAGATCCAAAACCATCTGTGGATCGGGAGCTAGCGGATGGGGGGGGGGGGGGGGGGGAGCTGACGAGAAATACTATATTATATTATGAGACATTTCAATTCATGACGCATGTTAAATGTAGGCAATAGGAATTGAGGGGCATATGCACACAATAAATAATTATCCATATTTATATACATAGATTTCTATTGTTAAATGTTATATTGTATTTTCTATCACTTGTATTTTCACTGTCAAAAAAGCCATTGGAAGCAAAATTTCTATGTAATGTTTACATGCATGGACCAATAAAATAATCTTGAGTCTTGAATCTTGAATTTTGGTATCTAGGTACCAAAAGAGATCATCGCTTTCCATCGGAAAGACTGAAATTTCTGACAAGGCAGAATACACAAGCTTTTTGCCTCCTTATTACATAGCTTTCACAGCTTTTTAAAGGCACACTGCCATACTTGTAGCTACTTGCTCCCTCTATATAGAAAACTTTCCCAATCGGTGCCTGTTGGTCCCCCATGATCCTCTTTTTCTTATGTTAAATGAGAGCTGAGTTAATGAGATAGCCACCTGTCACAGTAACCTCGATGGCTCGCTGGGTGGTCTAATCCCTTTTTGCCCAGTAGTATTGACGGTCTTTAAGTGAAGGCATTCTTTATAACTATAATCATTGCAGTGAAAAACTTGCCAGTTTATATAGTAAAAGATCATGTTGGGTATAAACTTTGACCAGAGGTAAGAAATATAACTGAAAGTCTCAAGCACACAACCTTGAATGGGCCAGCCAGTTTTGTAGTTGAAACATCAGACCTTTTTCCTCCTTTCTGCTCTATCGACTGAAAAGAAATTAAAGCATATTTCTATTATAATGTAGCTTTCTCCCAACTCTATTTACAAGTACGAATGAGAGTTTAAGCATCTACTTCCATGAGTAGAGGTCATAACTAAGCTTCTTAGATCTCCGAAAGATATCTTGAACACACAAACAGTGGGTTCCTCATTTCATAAAGATCGTTGCCTCATATAATGTTCAGAACATCAGACCTCTTTCCTCCCTTTTCCTCCATCGACTGAAAATGTATTAAAGCGTAGACTTAGTTATATTAAAATGTGAGTTTATACATTCACAAAATGTAATTTATAAGCTTGGTAGCCTTATTTTTCATTTCGATACAGGAACAAAAATCAGAGACTGTTTTTTTGGAGCTTGTTCCTCCAATTTTATGGACTAAGAGTCACTCATATTAAAGGAATGAACAAAATCATCGCCAATACGATTTGTAGAGCATAGGCATATCTACTGTAAAACACCATGAAACTGGCCCTGATCTACCCATTATACAAGATTTATTGAATAAAGCACATAAGAGTATTGTAACAAACTCTACAAAATACTAAAGAGCATTGAGAGTTATCAAGTGACATAGTGTACACTGACATAACAGTAGGAAATATAAAACTGAAATCTGAAAGTGCTGCAAGGTGGAGGGGGGGGGGGGGGGTTGACATTCAGCGTGTTTCTATTAAAAGCCATTATCCGGTTAATGGCCGATAAGGGATGGATTTTGCCTAATAGAAACTGACTTGCTCCGCCATTATCCGGATATTAGCTGTGAGAGCTGTATCGCGTTCACGGGCAAGAAGGATATTGCAGGGGAAGCTAACCGGATAACGTAAGTAGAAACTCACCTCGTTCCGGTTGAGTGCACATAGCACAGAGAAACCGGAAATCAGAGTGATCACGTGATCGGAATATTTTACATCAATGCGCGCGACACTACAATCCCAGGTTGACCTAGCAGTCCCACAATACTTTGCAGTGACCTTAGCCAAATTTTGATGAACTTTTATTCACGGCCGTGTAATTGGAGCAGTTTTTTTATCCGGATAATGCGCGTAGATACAAACTGCCCTTCCCTGCCAATTGTAGACTATTATCTTCAACCGGATACATTCAGTATAACTAATGGAAACACGCTGATTGACACAGAAATCTCGGTTATGGTAAGCAATATGAATAATGAAAATTGGTACACATATTGAATAAAGTATACACAACATGCTTTCATCCAAATTTGGCAATACCCTATACTGTTACATGAGGACTAAACAATGTGGAAATAGAGTACAAAGCATTAAATATAAATTCAAATCAAATATTGGTCTTCTTTGGACGTGTTTAAACTTTAATATGCCTTAGTTTGGACATGGGAAGTTAAAAAATATTTAATCTTCTTTAGCATAACAGAATACATGGACTTGGCAACAGTGTTCAATGGCTATAGGTTATGCATACAAACCTCCAACAAGCTCCTACGTCTTTGTAAATCCAACTCTTGGTCGCGTAGCTCGCTGATCTGAAAGAGTTGAGTTAGGATAAAGAGCATTTATAAAGCATGTGATCCAAACAAGGCACTGTGATCCCAGATTTTATATCTATATAGACATTTTATAAATACATTTCATGTAAAAAAATTAGTCGGCGTCATTGTTTTAAGTTTCATCCATGTTTGAGTAAAGTTAACACTTTCCCTGTTGGAGCCAAGTGTGTACGTAACTATTTACCCAGTGACATGATTAAACGGCTAAAAATGGTGGGAGGACAGAACAAAACATTGAGGGCAGCTTGGCAGCAATGATCAATGGACGACCATGCTTCTGAAAAATATAAAAAGGTTATACTCTGACCTCACGCCCATGGTATTCAGAAGCCCTGCAGAAGATGAAACGGGAGAGACAACGATGTGAACGTAAAATGATAAAGTCTTCCCTACAAGTAGAAAAATATATTTACCAGACAAAATGCAAAGTCTACAACGAACAGATCAACCAGGCCAAGAATTAGTACATACAGGCAAAGATCTCAGATTGCGATCAGAAAGACCTGTTCCACGTTGTACGTCAATTAACCTCACCAGTACATGCCCACATCCTTCCTCAACACGAATGTTCGGCTCAGCTTGCGAATCGGTTCGCTGATTACTTCCAAGAGAAAACCAAGCATCTCTGAGATGACCTAAATCTTGTGATTCATTATGACCTATCCGTCGATATCTTAGAGACATACCAATCATCAATGCTCGAATTCGATATCACCACGGAAGATGAGATTCTCACTATTCTTAATTCTAAATTGACAACTTCCAGTGACCTCGACCCTATGCCTGTACCACTTTTGAAGAAGTGCTTTTCTGAACTTCTACCTGTGATGACTAAGATTGTCCACGAAAGTCTACAATCTGGGGTTGTTCCTGTATCACTGAAGCAAGCTGCCATAACACCTAAGCTGAAGAAGCCTGGCCTCTCACCTGAAGTACTTGCATACTATTGGCCTATTTCTAACATCAGCCACATTAGCAAGGTCATCGAAAAGGTTGCAGTTGCCCAGATACAGGAATACCTGACATCACATGACCTGCTCTCCCAGACACATTCGGCATATACATCTCACCACAGTGTAGAAACGGCCTTACTGCGCATCAACAACGACATCTTGATTGTGTTGGACAAGCACTTGGAAGCCATACTTGTCCAATTAGACTTCACAGCCGCTTTTGACACGATCGATCACCTTCTCATCCTAGATCGATTGTTCCGTCATTACGGACTCCCAGGTACTGTCCTCAGCTGGTTGAGATCGTACTTCTTACAACGGAGTCACGTCGTCAAAGTTGGGACCAGTACCTCACAAACTGTCGAGGATACTATCGGGGTTGCTCAGGGTTCTGTCATGGGGCCACTCACGTTCACCCTATACACCGCACCGATCAACGACATCCTTTCAGCTCACAAGCTCAATAGCATGATCTACGCAGACGAACCCCAGATTTATGCCATATTTCATCCTTCAGAACGTAATGTATTCACTTACAAACTGAACGTGTGCATTGAGGACATTAGAAGTTGGGCTGTTCGAAATCAACTTGCCATAAACGATAAGATAACAGAGGTTACTCATTTCTCATCAAGATTCCTTGATCGGCCCAATCCCAGCGTTACCCTGATGGTAGGTGAAACCAAAATAGCGGCATCAGCAGAGGCAAGAAACTTTGGAGCTAGCATTGACCACCAACTTACGATGAAAACCCAAATTAAGAACATCTGCAGATCTTCCATGGCTGCCATTCGCAAAATCGGACAGATCCGGATGTACCTTGAAGAAACTCGTCCATGCATTCATCATTATTTTCACGACTGGATTCATGCAACTCTCTACTCAGTTGCCTCCAAGACTCAGAAGTGAACAAACTACAACGAATTCAGAATACCGTAGCCAGAATGATTGAGCAATCCCGACGGTCAGAGCACATATCCCCCCTTCCTCCTTCGTTTCCACTGGTTACCTGTCAAAAAATGAATAGACTTCAAAGTTCTACTTCTCACATACAAAATAGTCCACGGCCAAACCCCTTCATATCTATGTGAGATAATCCATCTATATGTTCATGCCCGCACTCTCCAATCTCAGCAACAAAGTCCACTACAAGTCCTACGCACGCACCCATACTCAATTCTACAGTGAAAGATCCCTCAGCTCTTATGGACCTACCCTATGGAACAACCTCCCCCTCAATATTCGTAACGCCCCGACGGTCGATTCATTCAAATCATTTCTGAAGACATTTATGTTCACTCAATAGTCTGCAATTATATGGTAGTTTATGTCAAATAATGTTATTTCCTTACTACAATAACAGATTAAATTACTATTAGAATTGAGTTCATAAGTTTATATCATTTATATTATGTCTGATTTTGTCATCATTGTATACGATATGTATTTCTGTTAATTCATGCATAATTAAATCTTTAGATTAATCATGTAATTTATTGTAAAATCGATTGTAGTAAAGCGTAGAGAATTTATTATTATGCGCTTCATGAAAAATATCTTTATTATTTATTATTTTATGGCTACCATTATGCGTACAAACCCTGTTTTCTGTAGATGTGTAAAGAGACAACTGTGGGTAGGCTGACTTGATCATTTGAAAAAGAGTTGAGGAGAGATTCAAGATCATTTATAAAGCATGTGATCCAAAGAGGATAGTATGACCCCCAAAGAGGGTCCTTTGAATTATTCCCCCCCCCCTCCCCTTTGGATATTAAAGGTATGGTAAATTTGTATTTTGGAATATATGAAACAACAGAAAAATTAATATTCAGAAAAATGAGTAACTCCAATATAATCATATATCAAAGCATTGCGCCTGGTATTTAAGTACCAAAAGAGATCACTGTTTTTAATCAGGAAGACTGATTTCTATGACAAGGCAGATTACACAAGCTTGTTGCCTTCTTATTGTATAACTTTTAAAGCTAATTAATTGAAGGTGATAGGCATTTCTTTTAACATACTTACGGCAATGAAATACCGTGCCTGTTCACAAAGTAAAAGGTCATGTTGGGTATAAACTTGGACCCAAAGTAAAAGATGGAATTGAAAATCTAAAGCACACAAACCATGGATGGGCCAGTCAGTTTTGCAGTTGTATCACCAGACCTTTTACCTCCCTTCTCCTCCATCGACTGAAAATATATTAAAGCATAGACTTAGTTATATTAAAATGTGAGTTAATACATTCACAAAATGTAATTCACAAGCTTGGTAGCCTTATTTTTCATTTCGATACAAAAACAAGAATCAGAGACTGTTTTGTTGGAGCTTGTTCCTCCAGCCTTATGGACTAAGAGTGACTCATATTAAAGGAATGGACAACATCATCGCCGATACACTTTCTAGAACATAGGCATATCTACTGAACAGTAGTAAGTTGTAAAACACCATGAAACGGGCCCTGAAATACCCATTATACGAGATTTATTGAATAAAGAAATTTTATCGTACGAAGGGCGATATACATGGTTTACATTCTACAGTGACAGCACTTGGGGCGGCGGCACTTTTGCGAAGTCCTTCGACGGCATCTTGGAAAAAAACAATAACTTGCCGGCGCTCTTTGTGTCAGCCGCGCGGTACCTCTCATGTGCACGTATCTATAAACGGAAATAGTATAGTATTAATGACTGCTTTGAGAGGAATAGTTGTTTTTATACGCTCAAGGGAAGGTTAGAATTGTGCTATTGCCCGAGGCGTGCCGAGGGCAATAGCCCAATTGTAACCTTCCCGAGAGCGTATAAAACCAACTATTTCTCGAATATTAAAGCAGTCATTAATACTTTCATATGCCGAAAACAAAAGAGTCAACTAATGACACCACTTTGGCCTTTCTCTAGTTTATCTGCACGGTTGTTTTTTCTGAGTGTTTCTTTGAGAGTAGACTAGATCTAGATTCTAGTCTAAGTAAGATATTTTTACAATTTTGGGGGTGGGCCAGCCCTGTGGGAAATATGGAGAAGAACCTTCGCTTTCATATGACACCTCACTTATTGAGTATCACCTTCAGGATCACAACAGATAAAGGTTTGAATCTCGAATTGAAAAAAAAAGGACTTTTTTTGCATGGTCGCGCAATGCACGTAGACTGCATAGAAACTGCATTGCGTGCAATCTCTATGGGAAGAACTTTAGCACACAACATCGGGTGCGCGATCAGACACCCTGACTACCAGATCTATTTTCGTCTACGTCTATGCTGGTACTCCATTTTTAGCAACTTAACACACATGTTTATGGATAATTTCACGTACCCTTTTTGTTGTTGTCAGCTGTCAGCGAGTCTTGCATTTGATAAGTTGAAATCTTGGAAGAGTTTCTTTAGCCATTTTTGTCTTCTTTGGAATTGTCTTGTCTTGTATGAAAATACCGACCAATTCTTCGCACACGTACGGTATCCTCGATCGCTCAAACCATTTTTTAACATGTAAACCTATGGGTACCTTCTTCTTCTTCAAAATAATCTGCCTCCTTCACTGCTGAAGATTCTCCCAGTAACCATGGTTATTGGGATTTTAGAACTCTTTTAGAACTATTTTCCCGGTAACCATGGTTACCGGGATTTTAAAACTATTACATGGGTTTGGAATTTTACCGGGAATTTTACAGGAATAGTTAAAGTTTATGAATGCAATTTCAACCAATCAGATGGCTGGATTTCTTAAGTAAGGTATATAATGCGCGCTATGTCTCGAATCCATATATGGCATGGTTCCAGTTGGGGCCATCGTGAGAATTCCCATTCTACTTACGGATTTCGTAGAGGATGGAAGCATAAATTAATTCTTAGCTGAGTTTTACTGAGCCTGAGGATTCTTCGTAGTGGAAATTTATTATACGTGGATTTCACATCGGATTTTTAACAGAGGAAAAGTTTGAATTTCGATTCGACTTGGTTATACAGACTATACGCCGTAGTGGATAGTTTATACTTGGATTTCTTCTCGGAATCTACAAAGGCTACCTCTGAGTGGAAAGTTAAGTATGACAGTGGTTTATCCATATTCACTTCTTTACGTACGTATAACTAGTATGAGTTAATTGATTTGATTTGATTTGATTTATTGGTTTCTGCATCTTTTTTCTTTTTTTCATCATACATTTTCATGGATATAATATAGTTTGATACAATATTTTAAGTGTATATAATTTTATACAGATAATAAACGAATTTAAACAAATATATTGAATGCATAATTAACATACATTAGATGCAGGAGGGCTACAGAAATAAGCAAAGTAGCTTGACGTGCCCGCAGCCCTCAACTTAGATACAGCAAAACAAATATAAATAAAGAGAGTGACTTGCAGAAAAGAAAAGGAAAGTGGAGAGAAGGAGCGTTGGTAATAATACAATAAATCTTATACATCTGCTGATTGAATGCAGGTTCATTCATGAATGGCTAAATGATGCTAGGTCATGGACGATTACACATCATTGTTGAATATACAGTAAATGTACACACGAACATGAATACAGTACAATTACACACGACAGGATCAATACTTATGACAATAACATAGTATTAACTGACTTCTTAAAAGAATACAATGTCCTAAGGTTTCTTATTACAATGGGCAGAGAGTTCCAGATGTCTGGGCCGGCGTGTCTAATGGATTTGAGAGCCAATGCGGTTTTTGAATTTCTTAAATAGAATTTTTCAAGTTTGCCTTGTAGGGTAAAGCGTTGGTCACCTCCCACCGTGCGTGTTTTTAGTCTGTACGGTTTTAGGAGAGGCCACGGCCGCCACGTTTTTCTGAAAACGTAGGGAGGGAGTGGCAAAGGCAGGGAGGGAGTACCGGCAACGCACGTCACACGCACTGTGTAAGTACGTGGCCCGCACGCCACGCCTGGCCGTGAACGGTTGCGTGCATCGTACGTTGCGCACGTGGTTAGTGCGTTGTACGTGCTTACAACGTGCTTAAAACGTAGGGTCTCCGTGCGGTTGCCACGTTATCGTACGGAGGCCGTACTTACAAGTGCTGCTCACGTACGGTGTCCTTACTCACTCACATGTTGTAAGTGCGTGCACGTGCGATGAACTCGGTGTTTATATCGGACGACATTCCGATGTTCTCCACAAGTCTCAGCTGTTGCTGCCTCAAGATGCCGCCCTTTCCACCGAAGAGACTATATACTGCATAAATCAGTGCGAATAACGTGCGTTGTAAGTGCTTACTCGGTACGGTCCACGTGAGTTCTGCCGGCTCATTGGATAGCTGAACTGGGGAAGTGGCGAGTAAGCACGGACCACGCACTTATCACGTGCGCCTTTAAAAGACGCACGGAGTCAGTGCGCTGTAGCCCGAACGCAGCCTGAACGCAGCGAAAGTTCCTCATGCACTAAAAGTGCTACGGTGTGTCTGCGTGCTCCCAAATCCGTACGGAGGCGGTACTCATCACGTACGGATACCCAAATTTTGCCCACGTTTTTGCACGTAGACAGCACGCACTTGCAAGTACGGCGGGATGTGACCACCGCATAAGAATGGGTGGTTTTACTCAAATTAAACAATGGGGGAAAGTATGAAGGTAGTAGACCATTTTGTAAGCGAAACATGAAAAGTGCTATTTGTAGAATATTTATACCATCAGCTTTTAGAGTTTTAGTTTTGAAAACAAGGGATTGGTGTGGTCGCGATAGGAAGAATCGGTACATATACGCATGGCTTTCTTTTGTAACAGTAAAATGGCGTCAACGTTGCTTTTCGAATTTGCCCATATAATGTTACAATATGAAATATAAGGCAGTGTTAATGAATTATATAACATAAACAGGATATTTGAAGGGACATAATATTTCAATTTACAGAGAATACCAATATTATGTGCAATAGTATTAGAAATATATTGCACACGATTAGTCCATCTCAGATTTTCATTGATCAAAACACCAAAGAATTTTGTGCTATCCTTTTTTTCCAATAATTCACCATCCAAAGTAATTTCAATGTCAGGAATATTGTTATTTTTTCTGTGCTGAAAGTTTATATAGTTTATTTTCTTTAAATTAAGAGACAGTTTATTACTTCTAAACCATTTTGATAATTTTGTTAATTCAGCGTTAATATTTCTTAAAAGGATCTGAAAATCTGAGTTGGAACAAAATGCATTGGTGTCATCAGCGAATTAAAATATGCTGTGGTGCATTTGATGAATTATAAATATCATTTACATATATCAAAAATAACAAAGGGCCGAGGATTGACCCTTGTGGCACTCCACACGTTATATATACTAATTCTGGTGCATTTGAATCATAGCATCCCAATAAACAAAATCACGTGAAAATCACGTCAATATCAAGGTATCCACTTGAGGAGAGTTACGTTCTTCAAACACCGGACATTTACGTAAATGTGTTAATACGTTTATTGCACTAGGTCACTTAAAACACACGTACACTAAATCACGCAATTGTCACTGCAATATCACCATTATAATAACGTGATTATCCCTACCTTGGAGACCATGGTTTGGAAACCTAATACTCCCGTGTTTTGGGGGTTATGAAATTACATCTTCATAAACGAAATTATCGCGTCACAGAAACACGTGAAGCGTTAGTGATAGTTTTAGTCAAAATATCTGCGTGAAATTCACGTGAATATTACGTCGAAGAGGAAACATATTACTGTAACCCGCGTTCAACCCAATAATTACGCAAATGTTACACAATAAATAAACCAAAATAATGACGTTCTCATCCCGTTTCTGAACATCGTGTTTTGGATCTTCCATCATTACGTCCAGGCGCGCCGGAAGCAGTTTGGGATTAGAGGGGTGGGGGGGGGGGGGGGAGGGGGTTGTTGCAAACATCCCAGAGGAGAAAGCTAGTTGCAACTGGTCCAGTTGATGAACCAGTTAATGCCAACTGGTAACCCCGGAAATTGAAATGGGCTTAAATGATCCAGTTGATCCAGACCAGTTAGAATTCAACTGGTCTAGCTGAGCCATTAGAACCATTTGGTAAAACTTCCAACCAGTTGGACGGCAACAACACTTCAATACTGGTACGTCTGTATTTCCAATGTAAAGGCATTGGTAATAAGTAGACTTACATAATTTAATTAATCGAAATTTTTTCATATACTTGTATTTTATTGAAATTATTTTAGTTCTAGTTAATGTTTTCCTTATTCATGTTTAATTAAATGTAATTTATACGAAGTAGCGAAATGTCCTAATAACTGGTAATTTATATTTGTAGTATTTTCGAAATGAATTGCATATAACTAAATCATCAGTAATAAAGAAATATGCTGTAAATTCAGATAAATTGTTTAAAAAACATAGATCTGCACGCACCCCATATTCAATATGCAAATTAATTTGTGTCAGCTGGTTCAACTGGAAACATGCCAACAGTCAGCCAGCAGTCATCAACTGGTGCAACTGGAAATATGCACACAGACCGGTTATCAACTGGTGCAATGAAAAGATGCCAACAGTCAGTTATCAACTGGTGAAAATAGAAATATGCCAACAGACACGGGATTATCACCACGGAACTTAAATGGTAATTGTGAAACCATCAAGACACCCAAGAATAACTCATTTTTCACACCTGGAAATCACGGAATACCCAGCTTAGATTAATAATCCGTTTGAGTCACGAGATCATCACCGCGGAACTGCTGGCAACTTTGACTACCATTTACATAGGTGTTTTAAGACACCTAATAATAACTAATTTTTCACACCTAACTATCACGAATTCACAGCTTAGATTAGTAATCAGTTTTAGCTACGTGATCATCACCAATAAAGTTATGGTAACTTTGAAACCATTTAAAAAGGTGTTTTAAGACACCTAATAATTACTAATTTTTCACACCTAAAAGTCACTTATGCCCAGCTTAGATTAATAATCCGTTTGAGTCACGAGATCATCACCGCGGAACTGCTGGCAACTTTGACTACCATTTAAATAGGTGTTTTAAGACACCTAGTAAAAACTAATTTTTCACACCTAAATATCACGGATTCACAGCTGAGATTAGTAATCAGTTTTAGCTACGTGATCATAACCAAGAAAGTTATGGTAACTTTGAAACCATTTAAAGAGGTGTGTAAGACACCTCAGAATTACTAATTTAATATAACCAGAGATTCACGGACAGAACAATAAGACGATTAGCCGGTGTAAGTAACGTGATTATTACCATCAACCTTGGACAACCTGTGAAACCAATCGATTAAGGTGCTTACAAGACCAAATAATTACTTATTTATCACCACCATCGGTTAACGGACAAAAAAACTCGTTGCTTGGTGAAGTGGTTATTTGGTCATAAACACGTGATTGACAGAGCTAAATGGAATCACGTTACTCCAGTCGCGTGATAAATTGGTGGTTTTTAGGTTAGATGAAAACGTGAACAGGAGTACCTTTTTTGTTTAAATGAAAGCACGTGTCGATAACGTTTAAATTTAGTTCAAAAGGCACCATACTTTAAAATCACTTAAAATACACTCCCAAAAGAGGTTACTTTTTAGTGTTTTGTTTATTGGGTATACATATTGTTTTCTTTTTGTTAAATAATTTTTAAACCATTGTTTAGCAACACCCCTCAATCCATAGTATTCCAATTTACGTATAGGTATTGTATGGTCAAGAGTGTCAAATGCCTTGCTCAGATCCATGAATACTCCAATAACATGCTTATAAATGATCAGCTAAGGCATTTGACACTCTATTAAATAATTGTAACAATGCTAACTCCGTTGAAAGAATTTTTCTAAAACCATATTGATTTTCATACAACAGTTCATCTTTTGTTAGAAAATCATACAATCTATTATAAGTCAATCTTTCTAAGACTTTAGAAATACTTGGTAAGATAGAAACAGGTCGGTAATTTGAAACTAGAGAAAAGTCGTCTTTGTTGTATTTTGGAATTACTTTTGCTATTTTCAGTGAGTCTGGAAAGACTCCTGTTGTAAGTGATTGTAAGCATTGAATATAAATTCAAATCAAATTTGGTCTTCTTTGGACGTGTTTTAAACTTTAATATGCCTTAGTTCGGACATGGAAAGTTACAAAGAATTAAATCTTCTTTAGCATAACAGAACACATGGACTTGGTAACAGTGTTCAATGGCTACTGGTTATGCAAACAAACCTCCAACAAGCTCCTCCGTCTTTGTAAAATCAACTCTAGTTCGGTAGGCTCGCTGATCTGAAAGAGTTGAGTAAGGATAAAGAGCATTTATAAAGCATGTGATCCAAACAGGACACAGTGACCCCCAATTTTATATTCTATATAGATATTTTATACATACGTACATTTCATTAAAACAAAATCAGTTGTCATCATTGTTTTAAATCCATGTTTTAGAAAAGGCAACACTTTCCCTGTTGGAGCCAAGTGTGTGCCTAACTTATTACCCAGTGACATAATTAAACGGATACAAATGGTGGGAGGACACAACAAAACATTGAGGGCAGCTTGGCAGCAATGATCGATGGCTACAATTATGCAAACAGACCCTGTTTTCTGCAGATGTGTAAAAAGACAACTCTGTGTAGGCTGGCTTGATCATTTGAAAAAGAGTTGAGGAGGGATTCAAGATCATTTATAAAGCATGTGATGCAAAGAGAATAGTATGACTCCCACAGAGGGTTGTTTGAATTACCCCCCCCCCTTGAATATTAAAGGTATGTGAAATTTGTATTTTGGAATATACGAACCAACAGATAAATAAAGACTGATTTCTATGACAAGACAGATTACACAAAAAATAAGTATTCAGAAAAATGAGTAACTCCAATATAATCATATATCAAAGAATTGCGCATGGGATCTAAGTACCAAGATATATCGATGTTTTCAACAAGGAGGACTGATTTCTATGACAAGGCAGATTACACGAGCTTTTTGCCTTCTTATTGTATAACTTTCAAAGCTAATGAATTAAATGTGATAAGCATTTCTTTTAACATACTTACGGCAATGAATTACCTTGCCTGTTCACATAATAAAAGGTCATGTTGGGTATAAACTTGGACCCAAAGTAAGAAATGGAATTGAAAATCTCAAGCACACAAACCTTGGATGGGCCAGCAAGTTTTGCAGTTGAGTCACCAGATCTCTTTTCTCCTTTCTTCTCCATCGACTGAAAAGAAGTTAAAGCATATTTACATTAAAATGTATCTTCCTTCCAACTTTATTCACCCAGGCTTTTTGTAGCGGCAACTCCATCATTATTTTCTTTAAAAAAATTGAATTCCTCTTCCTCATTCAAGTAGTTCCTGAACCAGTAAAATGAGATTTTTGTATGATTTTCTCCTCAGAAAGTGGATCTTGGCACTGCAAGTATTACATCTAATATTATATATTTTTCACCAACAATTCTGTTTTGAACATGTAGTTCAATTAATCAGTCCTGAGTATTTTCATACCATTCATGTCCAGGCTTTGAGGGTGTCTTTAAGTCAGACATTCCTGCAGTTTTACAGTACAAATTCATGTATAACTGAATAATTTAAGCTACTTGTCCAAAAGCTAGACATTTCATATTTCAGATCAATAAAAAGTTACAGCTGAAGATACTAAAAGCAATGCACATTTGATTAGCTGTGACAAGATTTGTCATAGTATTTTGGCAATTTTTATTCAAAATCAGTTTCATGAAATGGGCTCTGATCTACCCATTATATGAGATTTATTGAATAAAGAACATTGTGACATTCATAGATAGCTTTCATCCAGTTTCAGTTAAACCCTACTAAACTGTTATGCGAGGATTGAATAACGTATAAAGAGGGGACAAAACATTAAACAAAAAAGCAAAATCAAATTTGTTCTTCTTTTGAGGTGTTTTAAACTTTTAATATGCCTTAGTTTGGGACATGGGAAGTTACAAAGGAATAAATCTTCTTTAGCATTACAGAACACATGGACTTGGTAACAGTATTCAATGTCTACATGTTCTGCATACATACCTCCAACAAGCTCCTAAATCTTTGTAAAATCAACTCTAGTTCGGTAGGCTCACTGATCTGAAAGAGTTAAGTAAGGATAAAGTTAAGCATACAAACCCTGCATTCTGTAGTAGCGTAATTTAAGAGCATTTATAAAGCATGTGATCCCAACAGGACATTGTGACCAAAAAAGAGGGTTGTTTCCCAGAAGGGGGTATTAAAGGTACATGTATGGGAAATTTGTGTTTCGGAATATATAAACCTTCAGAAAAAAAAACTTTGGAAAGACAAGTAACTCCTATACGATCCTAAATCAAAACAATTTGCCTGGTATCTAAGTACAAACAGAGATAATTGTTATCCATTGGAAAGACTAATTTTTCTGACAAGGCAGATTACACAAGCTTTTTGCCATGTTATAAATAGCTTTCACAGCTTTCATAGCTTTAACTGAAGGTGATATGCATTCTTACCATATGTATGGCAACTAAATATCTTGCCTGTTCATATAGTAAAAGGGCATTTTAGGTATAAACTTGGACCCAAAGTAAGAAATGGAATTGAAAGTCTCAATCACACAAACCTTGGATGGGCCAGCCGGTTTTGTAGTTGAATCACCAGACCTATTTCCTCCTTTCTGCTCTATCGCCTTAAAAGAAATTAAAGCATATTTACATTAAAATGTATCTTCCTTCCAACTTTATTCACCCAGGCTTTTTGTAGCGGCAACTTCATCATTATTTTCTTTAAAAAAAATTGAATTTCTCTTCCTCATTCAAGTAGTTCCTGAACCAGTAGAATGAGATTTTTGTATGATTTTCTCCTCAGAAAGTGGATCTTGGCACTGCAAGTAATACATCTAATATCAGATATTTTTCACCAACAATTCTGTTTTGAACATGTAGTTCAATTAATCAGTCCTGAGTATTTTCATACCATTCATGTCCAGGCTTTGAGGGTGTCTTTAAGTCAGACATTCCTGCAGTTTTACAGTACAAATTCATGTATAACTGAATAATTTAAGCTACTTGTCCAAAAGCTAAACATTTCATATTTCAGATCAATAAAAAGTTACAGCTGAAGATACTAAAAGCAATGCACATTTGATTAGCTGTGACAAGATTTGTCATAGTATTTTGGCAATTTTTATTCAAAATCAGTTTCATGAAATGGGCTCTGATCTACCCATTATATGAGATTTATTGAATAAAGAACATTGTGACATTCATAGATAGCTTCCATCCAATTTCAGTTAAACCCTACTAAACTGTTATGCGAGGATTGAATAACGTATAAAGAGGGGGCAAAACATTAAACAAAAAAGCAAAATCAAATTTGTTCTTCTTTTGAGGTGTTTTAAACTTTTAATATGCCTTAGTTTGGGACATGGGAAGTTACACAGGAATAAATCTTCTTTAGCATTACAGAACACATGGACTTGGTAACAGTATTCAATGTCTACATGTTCTGCATACAGACCTCCAACAAGCTCCTACGTCTTTGTAAAATCAACTCTAGTTCGGTAGGCTCACTGATCTGAAAGAGTTAAGTAAGGATAAAGTTAAGCATACAAACCCTGCATTCTGTAGTAGCGTAATTTAAGAGCATTTATAAAGCATGTGATCCCAACAGGACATTGTGACTAAAAAAGAGGGTTGTTTCCCAGAAGGGGATATTAAAGGTACATGTATGGGAAATTTGTGTTTTGGAATATATAAACCTTCAGAAAAAAAAAACTTTGGAAAGACAAGTAACTCCTATACGATCATAAATCAAAACAATGTGCCTGGTATCTAAGTACAAACAGAGATAATTGTTATCCATTGGAAAGACTAATTTTTCTGACAAGGCAGATTACACAAGCTTTTTGCCATGTTATAAATAGCTTTCACAGCTTTCATAGCTTTAACTGAAGGTGATATGCATTTTTACCATATGTATGGCAACTAAATATCTTGCCTGTTCATATAGTAAAAGGGCATTTTAGGTATAAACTTGGACCCAAAGTAAGAAATGGAATTGAAAGTCTCAATCACACAAACCTTGGATGGGCCAGCCGGTTTTGTAGTTGAATCACCAGACCTATTTCCTCCTTTCTGCTCTATCGCCTTAAAAGAAATTAAAGCATATTTACATTAAAATGTAGCTTCTTTCCAAGTACGAATAACAATTTAAGCATTTCAATGTCCATTGGTAGAGGTCAAAATTCTGCTTGTCATAATCTCAGAAAGGTACACATGAAAACTGTAGGTTTTAATAGCGTAACATAAAGTTCATTGCCTCACAAATATAATGTTCAGAACTTCAAACATCTCCAAAACCTACAAATCGAATTCAATTCGCACTACATGGGTATGGATATTTTCAGATGCCTTTCAAACTTGAACAGTTGTATAATCACTCCTGGGTTACTTCTATGACCCAAACCATGAGAGTTGAGATAAAACAATTGGTATTATCTGGTTCCATTCACAAACCTTGGCCTGCTCTTTAGGCTTCGTAGCTGGATCGTCAGCCATCTTTGATGACGTACCTAGTAGAGGACGTGACTGCATGATAGATAGAAATAAAATTCGGGTTGACAGACACTGGTAAAATCTTGGACTATTGTTGCTCTTGTCAAGCAACAAGATGTTGTGACTGTCTTAATCTTATTTTGCTTGATCCCAATAAACAAAATCACGTGAAAATCACGTCAATATCAAGGTATCGACTTGAGGAGAGTTACGTTCTACAAACACCGGACATTTACTGAAATTATTTAGTTCATAGTTAATGTTTCCCTTATTCATGTTTAACTAAATGTAATTCATACGAAGTAGCGAAATGTCCTAATAACTGGTAATTTATATATGTAGTATTTTCGAAATGAATTGCACATAACTAAATCATCAGTAATTAAGAAATATGCTGTTAATTCAGATAAATTGTTTAAAAAACATAGATCTGCACGCACCCCATATTCAATATGCAAATTAATTGGTGTCAGCTGGTTCAACTGGAAATATGCCAACAGTCAGTAATCAACTGGTACAACTGGAAATATGCACACTCCAGTTATCAACTGGTGGAATTAAAAAATGCCAACAGTCATTTATCAGCTGGTGAACATAGAAATATGCCAACAGTCACGGGATTATCACCACGGAACTTAAATGGTAACTGTGAAACCATCAAGACACCCAATAATAACTCATTTTCACACCTTGAAAACACGTATGCCCAGCTTAGATTAGTAATCCGTTTGAGTCACGAGATCATCACCGCGGAATTGCTGGCAACTTTGACTACCATTTAAATAGGTGTTTTAAGACACCTAATAATTACTAATTTTTCACACCTAAAAGTCACGTATGCCCAGCTTAGATTAATAATCCGTTTGAGTCACAAGATCATCACCGCAGAACTGCTGGCAACTTTGACTCCCATTTAAATAGGTGTTTTAAGACACCTAATAATTACTAATTTTCACACCTAAATATCACGGATTCACAGCTTAGATTAGTAATCAGTTTTAACTACGTGATCATCACCAAGAAAGTTATGGTAACTTTGAAACCATTTAAAAAGGTGTTTTAAGACACCTAATAATTACTCATTTTTCACACCTAAAAGTCACGTATGCCCAGCTTAGATTAATAATCCGTTTGAGTCACGAGATCATCACCGCTGAACTTATGGCAACTTTGACCTCCATTTAAAAAGGTGTTTTAAGACACCTAATAATTACTTATTTTCACACCTAAATATCACGTATTCACAGCTTAGATTAGTAATCAGCGTGAGCAACGTGATCATCACCAAGAAATGTATGGTAACTTTGAAACCATTAAAAGAGGTTTGTAAGACACCTCAGAATTACAAATTTAATATAACCAGAGATTCACGGACAGAACAATAAGACGATTAGCCGGTGTAAGTAACGTGATTATTACCATCAACCTAGGATAACCTGTGAAACCAATCGATAAAGGTGCTTACAAGACCAAATAATTACGTATTTATCACCACCATCGGTTAACGGAAAAAAAACTCGTTGCTTGGTCAAGTGGTTATTTGGTCATAAACACTTGATTTACAGAGGTAAGTGAAATCACGTTACTCCAGTCGCGTGATAAATTGGTGGTTTTTAGGTTAGATGAAAACGTGAACAGGAGTACCTTTTTTGTTTAAATGAAGGCACGTTTCGATAACGTTTAAATCTAGTTCAAAAGGCACCATACTTTAAAATCACTTAAAATACACTCCCAAAAGAGGTTACTTTTTAGTGTTTTGTTTATTGGGATTCGATTGGTTAAAAGAGAAATTCCGCTTTGGCATCAAGTCGACTTAAATATAAGCATGTAATGTATAGCAAACAAGAAAAGCAGGTAAGTGACATCCAGTTTGAGGAAAATCCAAAATTTATTTACTTATTAACAATGTTATGGGTTTCAAAGTTGCCATTGTCACTGATCACACACATATTGGAAGCTCCATGACATACTAGTTTAGTTTGCGGTATATACATATCATCAGTTATTGCATTTTCATATTGATGTTATGTATAACGACATTAGCATAATGTACGGTTTATCATTTCAATATTGCAGTTTTCCTGCAAATACTTTCTTAATTCTCACAAATAACATTGGATTTCTTGTTTTTATCTGGGCCTACTGTCATGGCTGTAGTCCCAAGACGAAAATCCAATTGAATCCCCATTGAATGTTCCCATTGAATGTTCCCATTGAATTCCAATTGAGTACCAATCGGCAATTTGGAGTGCATGGAAAGTGGTACACGTTTATTGCCTCACAAATTATAATGTTAAGAACTTCAGGCACCTCTTAAATCTACAAATTGAATTAATTTCGCACTACATGGGTATGGATATTTCCAGATGCTTGCAACTTTAAAACAATCTTTTATTCTATGGACCAAACCAAGGGAGTTGAGATAAAATAGTTGGTATTATCTGGTTCCATTCACATACCTTGTCCTTCCATGTAGGCCTCCTAGATGGATGGTCAGCCATCTTTGATGTTTACCAGGTGACCTGCATGGAGGATACAAATAGAATTCAGGTCGCCAGATATTGGTAAAATCTTGGACCCTTATTTCTGCCAGGAAGAGCACTTCACAAAAAAGAAGATGTCGTGACTGTCCTAATCTTATTTGCCTGGTTCGATTGGGTTAAAGGGACATTCCACTTTGGCATCAAGTTGTCCTAAACAAAAGCATAACATGTGCGCGTAACAGCTGCACTGCTAAAGCCAGGGTAATTATGCTGCATTATTGTAGAGCGCTTAGAGACTTCTGACAAAGTAAGTGTTAGGCGCTATATAAGCACTGTAATTATTATTATTAAGGAACAAGAGAAGCAGGTCAGTGACCTCCAGTTTGATGGAAATTAAAAATATATTTACTTATTAGCCTAACAATGTTATGGGTTTCAAAGTTGCAATTGATTAAACACATATTGGCAACTCTATGACATACCAGTTTAGTTTGCTTTTTACAGTGCGTCCCAGAAAAAACGAAACCGAGAATTATCGATGTTCTATCATAACTTAGTCACATTTATAATTAATACATGACACATATTTGGAAAGCTTAGATCCTCTTCTTTCACTTGATGCAACTCATATGATGCATATTTCACGCATGAGTGAGTAAAATCAATTTGAAGAGAGGAAACCAAAAAGTCATTTGGCGGACGGTATCTGAATTTCAAAGAGCAAATCACATTTCTAGAAAGTTGAGTTTCTGCCCTCTCATACGACAGCACCACCTGTGCGCTTATAAACACCTGTATAAAGCGCTCTATAAATGTTATTATTATTATTATGAATTATTATTAATAGGGATGGTGCACCCGTCCTACGTATACAAAGAAGAGATACTTGAGTTTTGGTTTAAAAAAAGAAAATGAATTCTCACAGAATCAAACGAAACTTACACTGAATGTTCAAGATTAAAAATAAATGGCATGTGCCACACAATTTTTAAAGAAAATGTATACAGGCTGAGTAATGAGCATGGAAAAATACGGAAATCAAGGTATAGTAGCCCTTGCCACCATTTGTGTAGTACCATATACATCTTTCTGTGTACAGTACTTGTTACTTTACCAAGACTGGGCCAAATTTATTATGATTTTGATGACTCCAGAACCTTGCAGAACACACCAATACTTACATGCTACATGATCAACTTTTTTCTGATCCATTCCACACTTTTTCTTTTACAATGCAATCGCAAAACCAGAACTCACCTTTATCTTTAATTCTTTTAAATAAAAAGAAACATGTTTAATAGCAGCACAGGTCTGTAGTGTGTTTTAGATTGCAGGATATTGAGCTTAATATGTAAAACATTCTTACAGGGCGTGCTAATGCAGTGTACGATTAATGACTGCTTTGAGAGACATTTCTTAAATTCTTACAAAGCAATCTAATGCAGATATGAATATCTTCTGAAATTATGATTTCATAAACCATTATGGATAGGATACCCGAAGTCGCATCACCACAGGCACGATGCCTTAAATTTCCTAGAAACGAACTGTGCCCTTGTAAGCATACAATCGTGCTCGTTTTCAAAATTATCCCTTCTCTAGATATGTATAACAAGTGTGCTCTTTATACACTAAATTGTTTGCCCCTTTAAGCTACTACGACGTAATTATTAAATAAACTATTACTATCACTTATTAGATAGGAAAATCAGCAAGTGACATAATAAAAGGCCCCCCCCCCCTCCACTCACTATGGATGCTCCATCCTTTTGAAAACACCCCCCTTAGTCTGGTGTGTAAAGTCAATACGGGCCGATTTTTTACATTTTGCTCACAATGCTCGCTGAAACTTACAGTTTATAGATGCTTATATAATAAAATCAACCGGATTGCATTAAGAAGTTTAACATGGCTGTAACATTCATGAGATGGTGCTTAATAACACCCCCATCAACTGGTGCAATGCGAAATCACAAATTCAAGGAAGAGTATTCCAGAGACAAAACTTTTATGAAAAACAACTAGGTAAATGTTTTTTCTTCAAATATGGCCCTAGTATGAATTTGCGGTTGTATGTATTCATGATATGGCTATGAATATTACTCATCTCGAGGGCTCAGTTTACAAAAGATCGATTTTCTCGCCCACTTCGCTTGCTTGTAAATGAATCGTCCTAACATTACACGCAACGACAAAGTAGCCTATGATGTTAAAGCATTGCCTACATCCCAATTCATGTAAAGATTAAAAAAAATGTCGAAGAAGATCCTTTCAATGTCTGAAATATATTTTTCACACTTTCTGGTTTTCCTGTTTTCTGGAAGTGTCATTTTTGTTTGTGCCCCCCCCCCCCCCCCCGTTAAAGATGTTTAACCACTTCGAGATACAGGTATTTTACCAGTGTTTCAATAGTTTTGGGTTTTCTTATGGTTTATAGAAAAAGATTCGACCTACAAACATTAAGCTTGCTACGCCATTAATATGTAAGAGCATTGAAATCTAGACAATCATAAATACATGTACACACGTGGCGGAAGAGAGAGAGAGAGAGAGAGAGAGGGAGAGAAAGAGAAATAAAGAGAGACAGAAAGCAGAGGGAGAATAAGAAAGACGGTGGGGGTATCTAATACATACATAGCTATATCGCCTCAGTTTATACAGAAGAAAATAGAAGAAAAATATACTGCTCCAATTCCGCTTCATTCACATCAGAAAATTATATCACCTTCTTTTCTCCTCCTGTAACACTTCCTCCACAAAGTTATAAATACACCCCATACTATATAGTGTACCCACATACAATCATTTCTTCTCTTTTACATTTTTATCTCACTTCCGTGTTTAAAATCCCAATTTGTTCATACTCAATCAAAGCAACACACGATATAATCTCACCCAAGCTAGACGTCAGCTGCTAGTCTAACCTTCGATAATGACAACTTTGTTGGAAGAAGAAGAATTCATCAATATCTACTCCTAATTTGTTCTTCAGACGTAATCAAAATGGCACCGAGTTGCATAGCGTCGAACTTCAAACTAATGCGCATTTGGCAGTGATATGCATGTACAGTTTCTAGAGCAACTCACATTATATGCATGCATACAATGCAAACGAAATGGCAAGCAAGAAGAAAAGAATATGACAATTGATAGGCACCGTTGCACTTTGTAAATAAAATGATATGAATATGAATAACAGCAGGCTTCTATTTGGGACCACGTTTCATTAATCGCCGTATCAGTGACAAGGTCGAAAACTGATAATATAATATGCTACTGAAATCCTTGCATTTTTCAATTGGCTGTGAACAATTTTGTTACAGCAGTTTGGCACTTGAAATTGATAACAAGTTTAAAGAAGATTGGGCCTAAAAAAACATTTTAGCGCTAGCCATAGGATGCGAATGATCTTGTTTTTCAATGGACGTGTTAAAACATTTTATGCATACTTTTTTAAACAAAAGTTTCTCTTGACGACTGAAAAACTCGCCAGAGGGTTTCCCGACATGAAAATGAATTGTCGGAACATTACACACAACGACAAAGTATGATGTGGAAGCAGTACCTACATGCAGATTTATGTAAAGATAGAAACAATTTCGAAGATGATCCTTGATAATGCATTATCTAGAATGCGGGCCCAGGTTCAATGTTCACCCTTTGTGGGTTTTCCCTCCTGGTTTTTTTTAAGTGTCCTTTATGATGGTGCCCCTCCCTTTTAAAGATGCTCCATCACCCTTGATATACATTTATGTCACCAGTGTTTCCAATTTATAGGTTCTCTGTATTTGATATATGCTACTGGAATCTTGCCATTTAATTTGTCGTGAACACATATTTTGTTACAGTAATATGACACTTGTTATTCAATTTAAATGAAAACAGAGCCTAAAAAGATTAGCATTAGTCATGGGGTGTGAAAGATCTTGCTTTTCGTGGACGTGTTAACACATTTTATGCATAATTTGTTTAACAAATTTCTCTTGACGACTTATAAACTCGCCAGAGGGTTGCACGACGTGAACACAATTATTTGCGGGGACCCACCGCACCAGAGTCGTGTTTCCGAGAGTAAGCACTTCCTTCGTCAAGCTGGGGTTTACACTGCGCAGTAGCAAACTACGCACCTATACGACGTTTCGTTAAACGTTTCGGGATAACAAAATGTGTGTGTGGACACGCTGTATATGTCTATTAACATGATAAAAACAGATATTCAGGAGCAGAAATGATGCGTAGCAGTTTGTACAAAAAATAAATCGAATAGTTAATGGCCAAGAGAACAACAAGTTTAAATATAAAAGTTTGTATTTCAAATCCAATAGAACGATGCAAAATGAAAGAGATAAAAAAATGCTATGATATGACCATGGAAGTTATTTGTGTTTGCTTTTGTGTGTGTGTAGTAGAGAGATGGAATTGAGTAACATTAGTATGAAAATGATAGAAATTGTGAGGACGGAAAGGACATGTAGAGAGTTCATGAGATAGATAATAAGAGCGACATTTAATTTTTTTCCTTCTTTTTAACACGCAAAAATTGAATTAACATGCGACTTCGAAGTATAGTGTGCAGTGCGAGTGGAAATCCTAGTAATGAATTTAAACTTTAAACTTCTTATCTGTCACATACACTCTCGTACAGAGTGTTAAACCTAAGCAATATCATTATGCTCCATGCCTTTCTAACTACCCAGTACTACAGCACACCCCCTAACCACTGCGTCATACCTTCATAGCTTACCCGAGTATTACAACATTCCAACAGAGTGTGGAATCATGTCATGCTTTATGATATGGAGGTCAAAGGTGATCATATTCTACTCAATCTGATAATTTATGCATATAAGAATGTGTCATCGCTCGCTTTCAGGTAGGCACACAATGGAATATCATATGAACGGGTTTTTTTTCCACCTTTGCGTAGGCCTACTCCATATGAGTGCACAAATAGAAAGGAAGACAAATACAGATCTGATGTCATCATGACTACTACATGAGAACACCTTTTCTGAGGCTCTGAAACTGTTTACGGAACAATGGACGTTTAAATGCACGTGATTTTGCTAATGTGAAGAGTCATATGAAGTATTATATTTAAGCGCTGTTTTATACCTTTTTGCTTACATTACACCAAAAAAGGGCAGTCTGTTGCATATAAGGAACAGATGTATTCCCAGCAAACAAGGTGTGTACTAAATAAACACCGTCTGATGTCTGTATGAAAGCTTGCCTTTTAAGTTTAACTTTATACCTCCTTATCACCACTGTTTCTTTCTTCTCACGCATCCAACGGTTTGTCCACCTTTAATACTCAGAGAGTAAGAGAGAGAATGTGTGAGTCAGAGGGAGAGGACTGTAGAGAGAGACAGAGAGAGAAAGTTCGAGCTTGGAGAGGGTGGGTTGGATCCCCCAAATAATATTCCATTTAAAAGAAAAAGATTCCAGCCCGGACAAATTTAATGGCGGATATTGTTTGAAATATATATTAAATTATTTTGTATAGAGTTGATTGAACTCAGCCTTACAGCGAGGGAAGAGCCTAGTAATTATCGGCTTGTATCTCATATTCTAGTTCCCGTTGCATTTTGTTACTGATCTTTACAGGTCAGAAGATATTTACAATTTTTTCATTACTTGCCTATTCTCTTATCAACTCTCTCTCTCTCTCTTTGTTTCTTTTTCTTTTCGCCTGTCGCTTAGTTAATCTAGATCAATTTCCCAATTAAAACTCAGCTACTTTATAGCCCACCACATAACAATTGCTCTAGCTATGTCCCTCCTCCCCCCCCCCTCTCTCACTCGTTCTCTCTCTTCTATAACTAGCTTTTCGCTCACACACTCTCTCTCTCTCTCTCCGTGTCTCTCTCTGTCTCTCTCTGTGTCTCTATCACATGCCAATCAATATTGGTTATGCCATACAACTTGTTGTTCCGCCATTGACTTGGTCTATGGCAAAAATTACCGAAACAACATTATTTGGTTGATTGCATTTATTACTGAATAAACAGGTTTCATGATCCCTAAATACATTAAAAGGTTTGCCCCCTTTTTTGGCTCAGTGAGTTAGAGATAAAGAGAGGGAGAGGGAATGTGTGAGTCAGAGAGAGAGGTAGTAAGAGAAAGCTTTAGTTTAGATAGAGTGGGTTTGGATTCAGCAAAAATATTATTCCAATTAGATTCCCAGAACAAATGTTTGGTGAGTATTTCAACAAAACAAACAATTATTAGTATTTTCTTTTAAAATTTTAATTACTTTTTTTAAAAAGTTCTGATCAACCTCAATCTTACAGCGAGGGCGGAGCCTGGTAATAATCGGCTTATATTTCTAATTTAAGTCCCTTTGCATTTTATTACTGCACTTTATAGGTCAGAAGATAATTAAAAAATGTCAGCTTGCTCATTCCCACTTTCCTACTGTTTCGTTTTCAATACTTGAATACCTGCCTACTCTCTTATTCACTCTCTCTCTCTGTTTTCATCTCTTTTCACCTGTTCAATTGCTGTCGCTTAGTTAATCTTGATCAATTTCCCAATTTTAACTCTACTTCATAGCCGATTTATAGATCAAAACATTACAATTGCTCTATTCATGTCACTCCTCCCCCGTCCTCTCTCTTTCTTCTATTACTACCTTTTCTCTCACCCCTCTCTCTCTCTCTCCTTCTTTCTCTCCCCGCGTCTCTCTCCCTCTATCACATACCAATCTCTCTACCAATTGGTTATGCCATACTGCTTTCTTTCTCTCATTTACAACATGGGGGGGGGGTAAGGGGGAGAGGAGGTCTTTTAGGGCGAGGGGAGGGTGTTTTAGGCGGAGAGGAAGTTTGAGGTATTTTAAGTTATATTGTTTCCGTTCTGTCATTATTTGTAATATTATTCGAAACGTATGAGCTCGTTTTTGTATTATCTATACAATCTAATTTTGCTTTCCAAGAATGTGTTGAATAGAAGCACTATAAATGATATTAACCAAAAAAAATTGAGGGATATAGGTGAGGGTGTTCTTTCGTATGTTATTGTGGTGTGTTTACGTATGTGGGTGTGCATGTGAGGACGAGTGGGTTGCTTAGCTGGGTTTGGGTAGTATGGATGGGTTTATGAGTTGTTGGATATTTTAACCGATTTCAGTCAAGTTTGGTTTTGTTTTTGTCGTAACGTATTAGTTGTACATGTACTAAGTTAATCAAATTGTAATTACGATGAGAAAGAATTGTATTTTGAAGAATTATTTGTATTGTTTTTCCTTCTTTGAAATCAAAATAAATGATTACGGGGAAAAAAAAGTCTGTGCGTGCGTGCGTGTGTGTTAATTTTTGGTTTCTTTTTTTCAAACGTGTATCCATGTTATGAAATAACTCGGGTATATGGGACCGACCTTTAACGTCACCATCCGAAAGACGTGACTCAGTTTCACAAACCCGGTTCTTATCAGGGTCAGTTTATAGACGAGGACAGAGAGCACGGACATTAGGGACTTTTAGATTTGCGTAGACTGATACGTGTGACGTCCATTCAAGGCAGTGCATTAAAAGGACGTCGATCGTAGCAATCCACGTTGTCGTTGTGCAAATCTAAAAGTCCCTATTACCGCTAGACCAACTCACATCATGAATACTGATGACACTTAACAATAGGCCTATACCTTCGACAGGTCTTCACCTCATATCTAATTCATACAAAACTTAATGACAGTACTATACTTCGATATATTTCAGGCATAGGTCTATTCAGAACAATAATTCATTCACATCATATCTTGAGAAATCCAAATACATGAAGTACTGACGAAAATTCTTACAATACATCTCCGGAATATAAAAATACAAATGCATATAAACCTCATACAGTATCTTTAGAAGACAAACAACATCTGTTATACTTATCGTGTACTTATAAACACTGTGCAACATATCTTTTAGACATTTGCAATCACATTTCACATATATATATTTCAGTATTTTATGTCTGAAGAAGAACTTACTACTTATAGGGTCTATATGTTTTCCATCTCAGGTACGATATTTTGTTGTGATATCCTGACGATTAACAATTAATGACCTGTTTGGGATTCTGTTTTATCAAAACGTACAGACATTGTGCAAGATATCAAGCATATTTGGTGTTTATATAAAAATAAAATTCACTTGGCAAAGTGAATGACTCAATGAGGATGATTGCAAAAGCTCCAGAAATATCATTCTCGTGTGTAGTAATACTAACTAGCATTATAACATTTCATTAACATTTTCTTAGTTAATAACTAAAAAGGTTTGGTCAGATACAACGCAGCAAAACCACAATTTTCAATTCTATTTTATTTTGTATGTGTTTTGATGGTGACGGAAAGTGTAACACGCTTCCCATTTCTTTATTTGTAACACAGAGCTCAATGAATACGCACAAGCCCTTTGATACTCGTTTACACGTTAAAAAAAAATGCTGCGGCTGCTTTTCCTTTTCCGGACAAGCCTTTACCCGTTGAATAACTGGAATGCATAGATGCATTACACATTTTGTATATTGACATACATGTATGAAGATTGTACCGTTTTCATGACGGACAGATGAGTACACTATGAACATGATGAAATAGTTTCAGCACACACACTCTTGAAAGACTGGAATATATCAAAGGAAATGAAAATGGAAGGTCGTTATTTACAAAGTTAAAGACTCTCGGCACAATAAAAATAGAAGGAATTCTCACAAGTATATATCAACAACAGATATTGGAGCATTCTTTGTTTCATAACGAACACCAAAAATGTCTCTTAATGTATGTATTTCACTGTTTCACATGATATATGGATAATACGACACTGTAATTTACACGTTTGAAATACACAGATCACAATCTACAAAATAGAAAATACTTTAGGATATTTATCCTTGTAATAACATGTAAAAACAAAAAAAATTCTTCGTGGAATTTATCAAAATACGTGTAAAACAAAGCTTGTTCTCTTATGTGTTTATATCTGAACACTCAACATTATATCTGCATACATAGGATATATATAGCCGGTAGCAATTTCAGTACCTTATTTTTAATATTTGATTGTAATCATGCTATGTACAGAAGAGGGCAATCCAACTTTTGCACCCTTCTATAGGCATTACTTCAAAATATTAGTGATAATGAAAGAGCTTTTATGTAAATAATTTCCTCACTGCAGAATATTTTGTAACAATTCGCAATCATATTTCACACTTGATAAATATATATTTCAGTATTTTATGTTCAAAGAAGAAGTACTTCTAAGGGTCTATGTTTTCCATCTCAGGTTCGATATTTTGTCGTAATATCCTGAAGAGACAATTACGTTAATGACACATTGGGATAATGTTTTATTTAAAAAAAAAAAAAAAATCCAAAATGGAGGGACTATTAATGATCAGTCACTTTTCCACAATCACAGAATACTTAGGAAATTATTTTTGTAATAGTAATTTTCCTTACTCCATCAATGGTGAGAGTATCATGAGGATTAACATCGTAATTGTCTTTCATAGTTTCATTTGTCTTTTTGTAGTTTGCTAAAAAAAAATCAAATATAATCTACTTTCATTGCAATATGGTTTATACATTGTAATGTAAACTTTGTATTTCTTTCAAATCTATATGGATTGGAATTTAGGGATAAGTATAAATGTATCAGGATAGCGAGCATGTACATGTATATTTAATTTAATTTCATTCACTTTGTCTTTAATTTACAAACCATGATAAAAACAATTGTATAGATATAAAGTATATAAATATGATGGTAAAATATAAATACAAAACAAATATTGATAAAACAAATATTGAGTGGTAAGTATTGGGATCTACAATAAAAAAGGTTTGCGAGGCATACCAGAAAATGCCCTAGATGCTTTTGGAGGGGAAACACAAAGGTAAGCTATAATCTTCAATTTAAAAAGTTGCAGCAAATACAGCATTCCTTATAAAAGAAGCAATCACAAACGGATTTGATATTGCAGATTATACATGTTCCTATGTGGAAACCATTACATAGGCAATTCAAAATGACTACCCTTCTTTCTATACTACCATGAATGCAAACTTGGGCCCGTGTTTTTCTATTAAAGGCACATTCATTTCTAGTACTTAATGATCGCAGTCACTTTCAAAAAATCAACATAAGGCAATTTCATTAGTCTTGTCCATCATCACCTATTGAAATGTGTGAACAGTACAATGAAATATTACATATAATCTGAATATGGTTTCTATGGGCTATAGAGGGGGTGTGAAATTCTCTTGAGTTGATTTCTTCGAAATCTTTATGATCATGTTTTAAGTAATAAAAAGTTCATTATATCATCTTAGATTAGGCTTATGTACAGAATCATGCATGATACTTGTGAAGCCAATGCAATAACTGATGACTTTACTTCAAAGTGCAGCAATGTTTAATACATGTATTTTTCAGGAAAAAAAATATAAAACCGCTTTGTTGACAATATTTTCCAATAAATAATTTACTACAAACTTTTAAAAAGTCTATGCCAAAAAATAGCAATAGCAATAGGAATGGCAAACATTTGAATTCATGTAAACTTTTTGTTTGCACAGGCTCGAAAGAATATGATGAACATGCAGTAAGCTCATATTAGATATACATGTACGTACACAAAAACATGCACTTTAAACAATGGCAAGTAAATGGTAGATTGATGCACGATCCTAGAAGAGTTGCTGCATGTATATACATCAAGGCAGGAATTTACATTGACTGAAAATACTTCAAACTTATTTCTGATAATCAATTTAGGAATCGACTGCCTTTCATGTATAGAAGTTTTTACATGTACATACACCAGCATGTATCTTTGTATACTAGTGCTCACAGAAAACTAATCGTGATAACAAAAGAAAGTTGGTAAATTGCCTAACTACAAATTTCGAAAGGTGAATTTGAAATAAATATCATTGTACAATCATCACATATGCTTACAAAATTGTCTGTCATTGCAGGATACTTTCAATACTAAATTAAAGTAAATGTAAGTGAGCCTCAATGGATATGCGCAGTGACAACTGACGTCATAATTGCTCAGTTAAGATGACATGCATGATATGAATAGTGACGTGAAGTTGGACTACCAAGCAAATACACATGTTTGTAATTGATACAAAATAGTTATGATCATGTACCTGAGGCCGATATATAAAAGATAGTAGTGATATTGGCTGGCTCTACTTTCGGGGAATATGAATATTGAAAATATTGCCCTCAAGAGAATCACACTTCCCTTATCTTACGACCTGGGGCAGTCCGATTCTGTTGCAGGCAATGTATTCTGATGTCCCCCTGAAGGCCATACAAAAATGGGGAACTTTAATTAAGCTACGCAACCATTATACTCTCATCTCTCTTTCTCACTCTCTCTATCTGTCTCTCTCTCTATGTATACAAATATAGATATATATCATTGGAACAATGTATTCCTCGATAGAGAAGCATATATAAAAACTGAGTATTATTATTACAATTCGCATCTAATGAAATACCTTATAGCTCATCAATAAGACGAATTTGACCAGCCTTTCGTAGAACCCTATTCAGGGCTTCACACTCTTTGGCCTCAGTTTGCTTCTTTCTCCACTTTCGGAGCATTGATAGTGTACCCATGTATGATACTTCTGAATTCTTCATGTTTGTGTCGAAATAACGCTGGATATCTTCTGGCCCAAAGCCAAGAGACTTCCCGAGTTTATCTATCTCTTCACGCCTGCTAACTCTTTGAGCAACAGTGGTCAGCTTATCGTCAAAGTCTTCCTGTCTATCTGAAATGTTCCTTAAATAGGACATATTTTAAAAAAGTATGTTAGTATGTTTCTAATTACACAAACTGACAACAGGCGGGTGGGGGGGGGGGGGAGGGGGTTGCAGCAAAACATCATAGCCAATGGCTACATGTATATTAAAACAAAAACTTGATATCACTCTCCTGGACCCTAATTTGCTTGGACGGGTATTCTGCAACAGACATTCTTTTTCCTCATCTCCTCTTAAAGGGATCCGGTAACTTTGTCTTAGATCCCTTAACAAAAATCCTTGATTTAGCTGATGCTGCAATCATAAGTATAAACCTTTAGGTCAGTTAGGAATCCCATGACGTTTACAAGCCGATCGCCTGTCTGATTATCAAGATATTTATTATTTGAACTTGAAATTTCAATTATAACACTAAAGTCTATTGGGAAAAATGAGTATGGTAAAACCGGTCACTCAAAGACTTAATTTTTTTGAGGCACTTCATGATCATTTTAAAGGTACTATGTCCCATTTGCAGGCCAACACAAATGAACAGGTTAAATTCCAACGGCATTTAAAAGAAGAAAAAAAAAGGGGGGGGGGCTCTAAAATGTCTTTAAGTGGGAAAATAACGACTATTAGCTGTCAAATCGACTCAAGAGTTATAGAGCCAGTAGCCTAAGTAATAGTCTGATTTTTCAGACCATTGTACCGAATGGTCGTACGTTTTATGCTGCGCAAAGATTCAATCAGTTTAATTTTGGCCATTACAAAAAGTGGGTTATTGATGTAGACAAATGCTCATGTACCCTTTACAGCTCATTTCATGTATGTTATTACCAAAGAAGCAGAAAAGCCAGTCAGTCATTCAATAGTGTCTGACAGTGAAGTCTAGCAAGTAAACGGGTTTCCTTGCATAATTTGAATATTAGGACACTGCTAACGTTTACATTTCACAGATAGGACATACATGACATATTAATAATTCCTTTGCGTTTTTTTATTTTTTTATTTAAAATTTATAAAAAAAAAAAAAAATATATGCCAATGGCTGACCTAAAAAAAAGTGACCTCACACCCGTCCCCCCCCCCCCCACGGAGCAAAATGTCAAATTTTCAAATTTCGAGGCCAAAAAATAAATTAAAAAAAGGTGTCCTCTTACCCCCCCCCCCCTTCCCCCCCCCCCCCCCCCCCCTGAAAAAATCTTGCGTACGCCACTGCTAACAGCATACAATTATATAGATTGGACTTGGGACAAAATAATGTCCACACTGTAATCATGCAATTTTTGCTCCAATTTGATTATCATTTACTTTGCAATGATTTCTATTTGAAATAATGTTGGTTGTTTTGTTGGGGTGGGGAAGCAAACTGGCAACCATCCCTCCTCTAAAGACATTAGTGGTTTCAGGTTTATACCTGCACATGCTCTGATCTCAGTCTGAATCTACCAGCCATGCTGATAGTATTAAAGGTGAAAGAAATGATTATAAGTTACTTCAGAGTTTCAGCTGTACTTCGATATGATGCTTGCAGTGTCTGTGAACTTGATGCACCCTGCAACTGTTCTACAAGTTTTTGAAATCAGAAAAAAAGTACTAGTCAAATAATGAATTGCTGTTTAAGGAACTGGAAAGTTATCCGTTTTATTGAAAAAGGTGATCACATTTTACGGTGCAGTTTAAGAATTTGCTATGAAAAGAAATGCTCCTTCGCTTCTGATCTCGCAAAGATGAAAAAGTTTCATGAGGGTTGCATAAATTTTCAAAAAATTCTGTAAGGATAAACTGGCTGATTTGTAATAAATCCCAAATAAGATGGCAATGCTAGATTCCAAAAGGAGAACACCATTGCTAAAGACGACTTCAACTTTATTTACATTATCAGTGTGGTATTGGACCATCAATGGGTGTACCAAGGATTTTTCCTCCACAAATTTTTGATGATGACCGATGCTGCAAATCACAAATCACAGAAAGAACATATTGCATTGATAGCTATTGTTAACGACAATCATGCCAACTTGTCTCACTATTACACAACAATGAATACCTAGTTCATAACTTGGGAGACTGGTGGATCTACGAGGAGTTGTAAACTTGAAAATACAAAGCAGTTCTTCCACTGATTGTCCTGTCTGACCTACTTGCAGCGTCACTACTATTTTTTCATCTGGCTGGCTTCTCAGGTCCAAGTTAAAGGACCTCGTCCTATGGTGTCCTCTGCATAATTCATCATACTTGATGGTCTACAAAAGAAAGATCATAGAATCACCAAAACAATGTTTTCTTATTTTTGTATACATAAACATCATTGTATAAAAAGATATACGTGTGGCATTTATTTGTGCTTACTAAATAAATCAAACAAAACAAACCAAATCAGAGATATGATCAATTGGTGACAATCTTTTTTAATACTCATGTTGAAAGCAATGGAGATTTGAAAACGATGCATGTATTCGACACCGAGCTTGGCTTGGAGAACTGTAGATGTTGCCGAATTTACCCTTCACCTCTAAGGATCTTTATTTTCATATTGACAACATTTGATCCCGTTTTGGGAACACAATTTGAATAAGTTCTGGGGTCCACAGTGACAGTCTCATTTTTTAATTAGATGATTGAAAATTGAGAAAAAAAATTGAGTGGTCTGCTGTTTATCAGTGAAAGATTGCCACATTCTTTATCACCTAATACTCCACTCACACAGAAACTGATATCAGTCCAACTCGACTAAACAAAAATATCACATTACCCGAAATTGGGAAAAGAAATATTCGGTCTGGGGTCAGTTTGGTAATGCAAGTGACTGAGGTTGTGCAATTTAGGATTCATACAAAAATACCTAACAAACAGTGCCACAGAGAAGATTGCCTATGATTTGATCTTATCTCTTCTTGATTTTGAACATGCCCTTTTATTGAATTTACCTCACCATCAACTTTTACAATTACAAAATGGCTCAACTGTGCTGTTTGTGTCGTGACCATCCCCAACAAACACAGTCGAACCACATCAGTTCTCAAAGCTTCCTTGGAAAAGGAGACATTCGGGTTATAGTTATTTAGCTAATCTTTTCTTTTGCCAGTATACGAAGTTTGGATGAAAATGGCCTTGTCTATACATCCTTTGAAGAAGAAAAAAAAAAGTAAATAACAAAGAAGCTGTTGGCTAATGTCAATTAGGGATATCTTTAGTTCACTAAATATTTGTAATAATGGAAATGAGACCGTATTGGACCCCGAAAATATACCAATTTCTCAAAAAGATTTTGTCGAGCTATGTTAACGTTGTTTGGAAAGAAGAATTGATGAACAACTACAACTGGATTTATTTGTTAAGAGGGATACCCGTAAAGGAAATAAAATCTAAACCTTCAGACAATTTAAAAATGCAATCAAGTAAGAAAAGTATTTATCTCGTCTACCAAATATACATTAAAGAAAAAATATCACAAAACTACGACTGAGCGCACACAACTTACCCACAGAAATGGGAAGATATAAAAGACCATAAAAAACGCCCCCGAATCTATGATTCTGTGAAGACTGCAATATGAATCTTGTAGGAGATGAATTCCATATAATTATGAAATATAACAAGATTCACAAGTAGATTTTATAGAAAAAAATAGTAATTTGGAAGACATTTTTGTAATTTGGAAAGTCAAGAAAAAAAAAAAATCATATTTATAATGAGATAAGACAATAAAGATGTAATAGATATTTTCTCTTCGTTCACCAAAAACATAAGTGCAGTGAGTGGTAACTTTTAGATACTATGTAATAACAAAGTAAAAATTTACAATCTTATGTTTTCGGTTTAATTTTGCAGTAGGTCGCATTATGTATAAATACTATTACGTCATTCATTTTAGGCATTCCATGTACCTCATTTACCTATTTTGTATGGCATGAGTTATAATTTATTTAGAAAATTGCTGTATTAGGTTTTATATATCCAAATCTTCTGGTGTATTATGGTAAATTATATTATTAACTTTATGCATTATATGTCATTTTATTACAAAAAGAAAAAAAGAGTGTTTCTGCTGGATATAATTTACCTTCTGTTCTGCTATAAACACTGCATTGTAAATTGATTTATATGATATATATGTTTACAAAAAAATATTGATGTGTTACATTACATTGTAAATTGATTTATATGATATATGTGTTTCTCAACAGAATATTGATTTGTTACATTGCATTGTAAAATGATTTATATGATATATGTGTTTCCAAACAGAATATTGATTTGTTACATTGCATTGTAAATTGATTTATATGTTTATATACAGAATATTCATGTACATCAATGAAGTTTAATAAATACAATACAATATATGTGACACTCTTGAAACCAGTAACTGTTGTTTTGTATTCACTGTTTTCTCTGTTTTGTTTTTGTTGGATAAAATCAAATAAAAGCAATAGATTGGTTGCCTCAAGGTGAGCGCATTGCTTTCAAAATTCTTTGATTTGTATCCATGGGTCTGCCACACAGTACAATAATATACTTTGATCAATCATTACATTCCATAAATATCTCTACGCTCTCAAACCTCGGGATTTCTTCTATTTCCCAAGCTAAATGCATGTACAAGAGGAGGGGGGGGGGGGGGGAGATTTGCTCATGCAGGGCCTTTGCTGTTAAAAGATCTCCATCGAGGAACTAACAATTGCAGATAAGTTGAAGAGTTCAAAAACAATCTATACAAAATATGTTTGATTTAGCTTCTTTCTTTTTTTCTTCTTTGTGATATGTTGTTTCCTACTCATTGGTAATTTTGTGAAGAGATATGAATGTTGTTTTGTCTTATGCACTTGTCTAGTGCCCCTTGAGCATCTGATTTCAAGTGACTTTGGTGCCTTACTAATCTTTTTTTATTATTATCATATTATTATCATTATTTATTTTTTTTATCATTAACTATCACTATTATCAATATTATTTTTTATTATCACTATCATTATCATAAAGGAGAACTTACATGTATGGTATCTCCAATTGGATCACGCTTTATGAAACAAGTCATTTTGACGTCCACTTCTGCTGCACTGATAAGAACCTCTGCTTCAGGATGAATATAAACGAACCCTAAGCCTTCCTCCTGGGACATTATCTGTCACAAAACGATTAACAAAATATAAATAATATCTAATAAAAATTCAAGGGGACACTACCTAGATTCCACTTGCAAAGTTTTTCAAATAGAATTGAATGGCTTCCTCTTAGTGGCTCAAAGTCAGATTTCCCCCTCTTTTCTTATTCCTATGTTGTTATCTTTTGATCAGAATACTGGTCAAATGCATGCAGATATATAGTTACCTGACTTTTCATATTCATTTCTTCCAAGAGCCCCTGGCAAAGTACTATTTGATTCACCAAATATGAGCGATTCCATATGGGTTGATTCCACCTTGCATACATTTACTGTTCCTATGTCAGGCAACCATGTGTCAAGCTTTCTAATCATCAAGAGTACATGTGCATGTGGTCTATTTCACAAGTAATTAAGCACTGAGCATGAGTGCAAGTAGCAAACTATTTAACAGCAAACTGGTTGGTGAGATTGTGAGCACTTTAAAACACATTAAATGTTACGCACATTGTTGAATTCTGATAACAGTTTTCAAGAGAAAGTAAGTCCTGATAAAGGTGAAAAATAATTTTAGGATTTTCATTTGTATTACAATTCAATGTAAACAAAAATAGTGGTGTCTCCCACATGGTAGAAAGTTTTTTTTAGTTTTTTAATGACGAAATGGCACAACTTCATGCATACATACATAGTAACCTTGATATTCAGTAAAAAATTGTGTGATAAATAATTACAATAAACATGTCTACTATCAAATGCGAACATCAAAAGCTTGGGGGAAGGGGACTGCATGAGTCCCATATAGCCCATCCCAACCCCCATTCCATATTTAGAACCCTTTTTAGTACCAACCAGAGATACAAACGAGTTTGTAAAGCTGGTTGAAAATGATATTACATGTAGGATCGAGGGTTTAGAATTCAATATAATATAACACTCTTATCTGAATTATATAATACCTGTTTCAATGGGAGTATTTTTTAATCAAATATGTTAACTTTTGCCTAGGTAACATTTGCCGCGGCGGCCGTGCGGTCTAAAATATCTATGGCCAATAGCAATTATAGGACTGCCGCAGCATTCCCACGGTCATACACGGTAGCGGTCACATATGGGGCCTGTCACCACGAAATGAGTCCAGTTGGTCAAAGATTTTATTCCTGTTTTTAAGTATTATATGAATGTACATTAAGTAAGCTTTAAATTAAGGGGTCACACATTAAAATTGATAAATTATATCCAGAAATATGAACAAAAACCTAATTGGACTTTATAAACAATGGGATTACCCAGTTTTGAGATAATTAGGTGTAAAGTTAATGATGCGTAACATAGCCTATATTATTTGCCAAAAAATGTTAGAAGGAGATATTTTCGTGACCTAAGCTCTGGGGACATAAACTACAAGACATTAATAAGTCGATTTTTGGAAAAATCTTAAATGTGGTAGGTGGGTCAATTTTCAGTACATACACACTATACATCGCTATTACTACGATTGAGCCTAATGCGACACTGGACTCATTTCGTGGTGACTGGCCCCATATGTTAGGGTAGCCGGACGGCGTATTTTTAATTTGTAGAGACAGAAAATCTGTGACTGCCGTACGGCCTTTGAAGTGATGACCCACGGTCGTTTTAGGGCGTCCCTGCGACGGCCGTAGCTTTTTGACATATACTAAGGCATACGCAATGTGGCCGCAAGCTGCCCGCAAGGCGGCCAAAGGGGGACCGTACGGCGACCGTGGAACCACTCTAAGGCATGTCTACGGCGAACCTAGAAATGAAGACAGTTATAACTCCGCATTATAATCCCACGGCAACCCGTACGGCCTGCAAAGATAGGGATGCGCTCTAGGGTGACCCTGAGACCACCGCAGATTCTCTGTGACCGCCGCAAGTATCTCTCGATTTCGGGGGCGTACGGCCGCCGTATCCTAGCCGTAGAGCAAATGTGACCTAGGCATAATGTACATGTATTTAATCTGGGGAAAATGTGAATGAAAATGGTTGTCATTTACAGTAAAAGATTTGAACAAATCCCTTACCTACAATTACTTGAAAGAATGAAGGTTCATCGTAACTTAAGGTGTATATTTCAGGTGAAACATCTGAAAATTGATCTCCACATTAACTTAGAAAAATACATAAGCTGATTCATTGAACACATTTCCTTTCTTCTCCTAAGTTAAAATACTATTTTAAAATAAATAAGAAAGACAGTAGTCTTCAGAGATTATTTTCTATCTTTGTGACTGTCACACTATATTTCAATAGACCAGAGATGTCCATTAACATTGTGACACTAACCAGAGATGGTGTATAACATTAAATATTAGAGATTGTGATATTCTAAATAGTTGATATTTATTTTTAGGCTTTAAGTTGCTCTGGAACACAAAACTTCATATAAAACTGTTTCCAAAGATTGGCATCAACAAAATGTATTTGCATTTACATTGGGACACTGACTAATTATTCCTTTTACGATGCCAAAGACATTTAGATAATATTCTTGCCTTCATATAGATCCCTTTGATGTCATCATAGAGATGTGCACGTAAGACGACAGTGGTTCTTTCCTCCGGTAGTGGCTTTTCTGCAAATGGCAGGCAACGCATTCGCTTCCCTCCAAAGAAGACAGTCAACTTGAATCTGATGAACGCCCAAGAGAAGTGATTCATCTGCAATCTAAGTGTATCTCTCTCTATGTTGCAGTTGGGTATTCCAGACTGTGTTAATGGAATTTGTTCCTTTACCTCTGCATCTAATATGAACAGATATATAATTAAGTATATTCATTTATATGCATGTACCAAGAATAATGACATCATTTAAATTGAGCTATCTATTGTATGTGTAATGTTGAAAGATTTACAATTTTATAGTTAACACATATAGCAGTGTAATGTCATCTTTTAGTGATGTTTTATTTTTATATTTTGATCCACAATATCTAAAAATAATATATGAGCAGAAAGAGCAAAAATGTATCAGTCTATTTTCGATGCAGCACAATGTTCCGTCTTTTTAATAGAAGCGATTTAATTGTAACTAATCATAAAAGTCTCTAAATTGGCTACGTGGTGTAGAATATAAAATCAATATGTTTGTGTACAAATTAAGAATTTTGTTGGTGTTTCTTTCTTTTTTTATTTCTTTCACAATGGCTCATAATATATACATTTTCATGTTTTTCAAACTGTGAAGAAGTGGAATTTGTTTAATTAATGTTGCCGATTTGAGAAGGAAAAAATGGTGATTTTAGAAAATCAGAAATCTATGAACTGCTATACACATGTAGCTAGGTTAAACGGCTTAATTTGACATATTTGCAACTGTGCAGGAGATACTTGTATGACCTACTATTTTCATTTTCTGCATTTTTCCAAGCAAACTTAAACATTCCTTGGCTAGCATACATCTACCTCAGTTTAGATGACACCTTTTTTTTTTGTTAATTTTTAATATAGCACAAATTCAAAACTGGCGTAAGAAATATTATGCATATAAGTAGACATGTTAAGATGTACTTACCTGGGGAGTATTCCCCCTCTCCTGTGTACAAGACTGCCTCCACACTGGAGTATCGTGTAATCACAGCACAGTGAGGTATTGTGTAAGTCACCGGTAACTTAATGACCAAGTCCTCAGGGGCTAAACACTGTACACCAAAGCAGACTGACACCTCTTCTTTGCTGTTGCCAAGATTAGGAGTATCTGTCAGGACACGAAGAGAAATGTCCAGCGGCGCTTCGCTGTCAATTGCACCAGGAGGGATCTCAAGTTCAATTCCGAAGGAATCTAGCTGAAGTTTTCCACCTTCAACTCCAACTCTCTTCCAACATTCCATCTTGACTTCATCTAGTATGAAAATCATAAGAGATATTTCCATTAAATCCTTTCTGCAAACAATATTTAGAATACATAATTGTACTTCAACATTCTAGCAAAATATCAAATATAGGTTATAGAGCACTAAAGAGCAATGTCACTCTGAAGTATCCTTTTCATGTCACTAATAAGTGTAAAAGAAGTACCGTATATTCTGACACATTTTTATCTTCTAAAGGCGTCTATTTCAATTGCTTCTTTATATAAACTGTTTCTTAGTTTAGATTCTATGTTGCGGAAAGATATATGAATTTACATATATAATCTATGAGATTTAGCAATTTACATGAATGATCTTATTTTTCAACTTAGGATTTAGAACAATTACCTTTTACCGATCCGTTATGAATATTATACAATTCTTTAATTTTATCACATGTGATATATTGTAATATTGTATGGGGTAATTGTAGTTTAACAAGAATTAATTCCTTATTTTTGCTTCAAAAGAGAGCGATTCGCATGATCACTAACTCACATTATATATCACACACGGAACCTTTATTTCAGCGTTTAAAAACATTAAAAATACAAGATATTCACATTTTTCAGACATGCATTTTTATGTATAAATATTCTCATAATCAACTACCATCCCTATTTCACAATATTTACAATTTAAACTCAAACATTCACACATACCCCACCCGTTGTTCAACAAATTATCACTTAGAAAATCCTAAAATACTTTTAGCACAAAAATCAGTAAGACATCATGGACCAGATGTTTGGAACTCCTTACCAAATTCAATAAGGCATTGTTCATCTCTCTATTCTTTTACAGCATCTCTCAAAAAAACTCTTATATCGAAGTATCTACATAACTGATTTCAACATGCAGTAGGCAATTGTCAAATTTTGGTCACATTGCAACTCAGTTTTGCAAATTTTGTTTTCTATTTCGTATTCTTAGTTTCCTTTATTGTAAAGGCTATATTTATTTCCAATCCACTATACCAAACAGAGCTACGTGCACTTCCACTATTCGTTACAAACACATACAAACAAGCACGCTCGCGTGCACATGCACACACACACGCACGCACACACACACACACACACACGCACACACACACACACACAATATATATATATATATATATATATATATATATATATACACACAAATACAAAATATAGATAGCGATCTTCTTAATAATTAAATCATATTTGTAACATTTTAAGCATTCAATTTCTTGAAAATCGTAAGCGTCCTATACATTAGCGTATGTGAAAAACAAAAACAAAGGAGTCTTCGGAATGTCTTGATGATCACAGGTTATTCTGTTCGAAATGGAACGGCTACATGCATGTATGCTCAGTACAAACCAATATTTGAACATAATCAGTAGACAAATTATCGTTTTTCCTCCAATTCTTAAAGGTTACAGTACATCATGTACTGTTCATCATAATTAATATAAACATACACATTCTGATAATGAAAAAACAGACACTCCATGATAGCTCACAGGAGTGGTATACCTTGTTTACAAATACAAACTGCAATAGTATATTGTCAGTAAAACCATCGAAAGATCCAGTCACTCAAGATTCCACAAAATCATGAAAGGCATTATTTGAGATAATGGAATGTGCCAAATGTTCATGAACGACACATAGTTTTCGGTCATCAACTTCAGCACAAGTTCAAGGGAATAAATGCTCTTTTTGTATCTAAAACAAACACTGGTGTGAAAAATAAAGAAAGTGGTGCCCTAAATGTTGTGTTGAAAAAATTCAGTGAAATTCAATAACATTACATTATAGTTCCGTGTGCATTAAACTATATACATTGTACATCGTATATAATTTGTGTGTTATATCACGACATGTTCTGTACATACTAACTGTGAGCTAAGGACACATTATTTACAATCGATTGATTCCTCTCAGTACTATTAAAGCGACAGTGTATGCGTATAGAGAGTATTGCGAAATACAGAACATAAAAACATGCACTCTTTTCATTCAGTAGCTGATTGATATATTCAATTTTCTCCGTGCAATCAAATTACTGTCAATACTTCAAGTTAAAAAAGTGACAGCAAGCAGTGTTATTTCTGCAGTTGATATTACACTTCTGTACAAACATGCAATATATATGAATTCACCTTCTTAAATACATCTTTATCATTCAGTAGCTGTTTGATATATTCACTTTTCTTGGTGCAATTAAATTACTGTAAATACTTCAAGTAAAACAAAGTGTTAGCAAACAATATTATTTTTGCAGTTGATATTATACTTCTGTACAAACATGTTATATATATATACATGTATATAAACAAATATATATATATATATATATGTGTGTAAAGTCACCTTCTCCTATTTTTCTTTTATACAAACGAAGTTATCACAAGGGTTAGATTGCCCTTTAAATCAAACGTCAATGCCAGGAATTAAAGTTCTTCGTTCAAATGAAACAATAGTTAAAGAAATATGATATCGATCCGTGTGAGAGGGATAAAAGGGCCTGATGGCATCAGTGATCAATTCATAAATCTACCGAACTTACTTTTATTTCATTGGTTTTTAGTCAAAAGTGATAAGAATAAGCCACTTCATAGATAGAACCTGGTCATAGGCAGGTGAAGGTCCGATGAATATTGGATACGTGCTCATGAAAGTTATGTCATAATTATTCTTGTATGCACCGACAGTTTTAAGGAACACAGGGGGAAGCATTCTTCTCAAAAGGGCAAACAAGTGTACAACCATGACTTTCGCATAGATAATTCTAAAAAGCACAAAGTGGGACAGGTCAAAAGATCTGTGGATATTTGGGGTCAAGTGTATCATGTGCTAACTATGAACTGGTCTATTCAGCGTGATTTCAAATACTGTTACCGCTATCATCAGTACATGTAAATATTAACTCATTCAAATCTTCTCGCAAGAGTCACTGTAGAATAATACGGCCACCCACATCTTGCGTCGATTTCACAATGCAGGTATGTCGTTTATGTGAAAGCAGTGAAAACGAAAGTGATAGTTGTGTAACTAGATACGTATACTTCGAACCTAGTGTTCATGATCTGGACGGAACCAATAATGTTTGAACCACTTTAAGAATTTTACGGGTGAGCTGGATCATTTCCTCACCTTCGGATTGGTCTCTAAAGACCTCTTGAGGAATCTGTGAGGAGGCGCATCTATCTGGGTACCGAGGCCGTTGATCATCCACGACAGAGCTGAGCTGGCACACGTCCTGTAGAAATTCTGATGATTTTAAGTGTTCACTCACTTCACAGACTAGAATAGTAATGTTATGGTAACGACCGTAACCTCCTCTGATGGCAAGTTGAGCAGCTTTGAGGGCCTTTTCTACACTCTGGCGGCACTTGTACGCCACCCACTCTAGTGAAGGCTCATCGTGTGGGTTAAGACCGTGTTGGGCAGCACGGAGATCTTCTTGTCCCTGGCGAAGCCAACGGCGTGCATTGCGGATATCTGGTGATCTCGAAGCCTCAGTGAAGAAGCTTTTCCAGTAACCTCTACCCCTTCCTCCTCCAAAACCAGAACCAGCTGCAAATCCTCCGGAGTGAGTATACCGTTGTCGGTCTTCCTTTGCTCTCTGCTCAGCTGATTTGAAAAGGTCTTCATACGATGAACTTGTTTTTGAAAGACCCTTTTCTAGTCTTTGAAGTTCACTTTGGAGATGTTTGAATGCTTCGTCAAACAGTTCCTTCGGACCTTCTGGATGCTTGTCTGGATGCCATTTTAGCATCAATCGGCGGAGAGCCATCCTTTTCTGCTCCTCTGGAAGCTGCAAGATTTCCTCCAATTCTACAGTCACCTGTTGCTTTGCTTCTTCAATATCAGTTGGAAGAGATGATTCCCGATGACTAGAAAGACACGGTTCACCATCATCTGAGTTTACTTTATCAGATGGAACAAGCTCCATACCTGATGTGGACTTCGGGATGTGAATCTTGTACATGTCCAACACGTTGGCCTCTATGGGGCTGTCCTTTCCAATGTCGATGAGATAAACTGACTTGAGCGACTCGTTGGATATCCTTTTCACCACTACTGCGTATACGTAGTAGTCACCGTCTTCATCGCTTTGTGCGTACCCTACGTAATCGTCTGAGCTGAAAGACGTCCAGGGGTTCTGTTCTATGAGGTGGTAGAGTTGGTCTGGTATAGTACTTCCAGGTTTAGGCAACATGAAACTTGTGTCATCTTCCATTTTTTCTGCGGCAATGCCGAACTTCGCTAGTGCTTTCGGGATAGTAGCTGGAGAATCTTGAGATAGCAGGATAGACATTTGATTTCTATCCTCAAACACATTTCCAAGGACTTGGTTAACATGGATTGCAACACTTAATAGTGTTTCCATTATATGTTTTCCTTCACTATGTTGAACAAACAGCTCATTATCACTGTTGATGAAGGAAGGTACTTCGGTTTCACTACCTTCTATGTCTTGACCATTGATTTGCAGGATTGAATGTATCTGCTGCATACATGTAATCTTGAGTCCAGTAAGTCGATCTCTAAACTGTTTCCTGGTCTCCTCGGCAACTTCTTCCCGCCTGTTGTGCCTCATGATAGCGCAAACCGCCATAAGAAACTCCTTAGACTGCAGGATTTGAAATCTTCTTTCAAACTCACATGGATCGTTTCCAGTCAAGAAACACTTTAGCAAATCGTTACCAGTCTTGCTCAACATTTCTTTAACCTCTGTGCTTACTGCTTTCGGTTTCATACTTTCAGGAAGCATGGAGATAGCTTCTCGCGCGATTCGTTCGTGACTTTGAAAGATCTTGACGAGTGGGAGATTAGATCTAAGAAGTCGGCTTGCGTAGTGGTCGACATCATTCACTAGAAGGCGATCTGATCGTTCCAAGCTTTGCTGACATGAAGGTAGATACAAGGAGTGTCCGGGAACAAATTCAGCAGCTATCTGTGCAGGATCGGCCTTTATTAACTCTTCATAAAGGCCATACGTGGCCCTGTTTACCATTTTTGCTACATTCGGGTTTGACCATGCACTCTGTCCCCTTTCGTAGAGGCTTTCAAGAACGAAATCATATTGGCGTATGGAAGGTTTCACCGTTCCACCAAGAATTTGAAATAACTTGAAGAAAGGAACCCACTTGTCTGGTAGCTGATAGAGAAAAGGCTCTAGATTTCCTTCCATCGTACGTGATATCTGTTCTGCTTTGACTAAGCGATGCTCATCCCCGAGCTCCAAAAAGACGATAGGAACGTTTCGCAACTCATCTCTGATGATACAGCACCTTTCACAGGGGTCTTCCTCAGAGCAGTTTTGTCCTGCGCACTTGGAGGAAACGAATGTCAATATTTCCTGTAGTACACTAGCTAGATATTCAGGGTGATATATCTTCTTGTCATTCTTCTGTTGCAGTCTGTTACATATATTCCGTAAATGCTGGATAACACTAATAAATTCAGGGTCCTGTGCAACGCCTATTTTCTCATGGATACTTATACCACAATAGAAGCATTTCCCAGAAGCCGCATAATTTGGCAGGATGCTGTTGATTGACCATAACAGTTGTGTGTGTTTGAAATAACTTGATCCAGAATACCTCATGAGAGTTCCTTTCTTCATGAAGGGTGGATGAATAGATTTCATCTCTTGGCTGATCCCGTCACTCACAAGAAAGCCAACCATACCGACTTGCTGAAGGAAAGAAGAGTCCGTGTGAAGGTCACATCTCCTTCTCAATTCCGACACAAGGGCGTGGGACTTCTTTTCCATCTCCTCGAGGTCAGAGTGTGATCCCTGCACCTGCTTGGCAAAGGAGAGGAATAAGTCTCTGGTAATAACAACTTGTAGTCCTATTTCTCGAAGGAATTCAAGGCCTAAAGAATCTATGACGCGCTTTGGTGGAAGCTGGACCTCGTTCCACATTAGAGAAAATATCTCGACTTCTGGGTCATAGAAGTCCCCGGCCTTCAGCAATTCCCCATTTGCACCGGTTATGAAACGCAGGTGACTTAATCTTAATCTCCGACTAGCTTCCTCCCTAGTTCCACTAAAGGACTTATTTCTGTTATGAATGGGTAGCTGTTGTAGTAGTTATTTGATCCGCACAAGATGTTCAAGACGACTGCCCTCGCTGAGTTGGTCAAAGACCGGCAGAATGTACTTTACATATACGTCAATCTCTGTTGTATCAGTCAATCCTAGCTTCTTGTATAGAGATTTGAGCGCTTTGTTGTACTGTAGGAATAAAGCGCGAGTGGTACTAACCCATGTATCTTGTTCCTTTTGGGGAATCTTACTTGGGAGGACAAGAACTGTGTCGAATTCTCTGATACTGACAAAGTCACCTGCAATCGACTTGAAGCAAGGCAGGCTCCTCAACCTCTTGAGATCAGCTTGGCTTTCACAGTTACTAAATAATCTCAGGATTTCTTCATGTTGATCAGCTTTGAGGTTTCTGAATCTCCTGAAGTCTCTATCCAACCAGTACATCAAAGCATCTAAAACCCTTGTGCTATCGCCCTTGTGCAGGACGAGATGCTGTATTAAGCTATTATTGTCATCGTGAAGAATGGATTCTTCGACCTTGTAGACGTTTAGTGATTCGAGTGCGGAGTAGATTGGCCAATAATCCGACTCGGTTGGTTGGACTATTATTGTAGAGGATATACTGACAGGTGCCAATAGCTTAATTTCCTGACGAAACGGAGTTGTTGTTTCTGTGACAGGTAATATCGCCCAATGGCGAAGTTCAACTCTGATATCGTCAGCAACATCAGTCAACCATTTCGTCTCTGTGCAGAAGGATTCAAGAAGACTCCACAAACGTTCAAACCATTCAGATGAAAGGTTGTTCTAGAGCGTTATTATTTCATCTGAGGTACACTTGAGATAAGGGTTGCAATCATCAAGAATCGCAGATACTGCTCTCACATCAAGCTTACAAAACACATCGGCATTTCGTGGTAGAGTGTCTAGAAAGCTGATATGTAGAAACCTATGACTCTGAGGCATGAAAAGATTGCAGAATTCTGATGCAAAGACTGGCTCATCACGTGATAACCTCCTCAAGTTTCCATCCTGAGTGAAGAGCAATGGTAGTCCATGGAGACTGTTCCTGAAGTTGGATTGTGTTCCCTTCTTGCAGTAATCTATGAGTCCCTTCAGTCTCTTCTCGTCGTGGATCCTTGATAGTGTAAGTGGCATTGGTAATTGCCACTGAAGGGGGTTGTCTCCGCCAAGAAAACACACCACATTTGAAGGTAAAACATCAAGAACTTCATAGTTTCCTGATTCAGGGTTCATGGTTTCCTGATTGAGATGGTTGCATGCATTACGGAGACTGTGCATTACCCATGTCGGAGACTCTAGTAATGGAAATGTGATTTCGATCAGTGTTTCCTTCAGTTTTATCACCTTTTCTTGCATCTCAGTCTTCGAGGAGCTACTTGAAGGCAATGTGTAGTGGTCACTCATTTGGTTTGGCAGTGTGTTGAAATATCCCACCTTTGATTCGTCTGGAGACTGCATGTGCACAACAGGGGTCTTCCATGTTAGGAAAAAGTCGTTGTTGTCATCATCTTTTCTGTATAGAGAAGGAAATAGCATCAGAGATTTCGAGGCAACAATTTCGTATAGAGTGGCTTCAAGCGCTTTCCAGTACGGCCCTTTGTCGCTGTTGATAGGAAAGAAGGTGTGGTATTTCTGAAGGAGTTTCAAAGTGTGAGCTTTCTGTTTACATGACATCGTTCCTGACCATTCATATTTACTGACAAAGAATTCCTGTATCCACAAAAGCAACTTCTCATAAGCCGGTGCAATAACTTTCTGGATGATGTGAAAGTTCCACGATGTTTGTTCATCTGTTTCGCTACCTTCCCACAAGTGTCTTCTACTCTCATGGTCTAAGGCGAAATATCCGTGCACGTGAACTGGTAGTCCCGTTGCAATGGGAAGGGGTAAGAAGCAGTAAGCCCTTCCTTTGAGTCTATTTTTTTTTCTGTCAGATGGGCAGCAACAGCCCCCACTGGAAGTAGTTTACGTTTCCGCATTATCTTTTCTTCTACCGTGTCTGCACTTCCTACTTGCTGACATATCACCCAATCCTCATCTCTTCCTTTTCCTCTCAATTTCATCTGGTATATGACTTCTGCTGGTTTGGTTTGCCAGGTACCGCCATCCTGTTCTGCGCTACTGATATCTTGAACTTTGCGCAGGAAATCATTTTTCTTGGCACATTCAGTTGGGGGTAATCTCTGCTTTGATAGCATGAGTAGAGCCAATAACTCCCGAGCTCGTTAGCTCTGAGATGCTGATTTTAGTGATGTTTTTCAGAAACAAAAGACTCTCAAATGCAGCATTATCAAAGTCGTGTAGTAGCTTCCGAATCTCCTTTGGTCGCCATACGTTTTCACTGAGTGTTGAAGCTTCCTCCCGCAATGGAAAACGAAAAACTGTGAAGTCCTCTTCTCCGTCTGCAAGAATGTCTTCCAAGTAGCATTGAAAGGTATCTGGATACGCAGAACGCACACTGCTATTCACTCTTAGCAGTCGACCCGGCTTGGTATATGTTGCTCCCGGAATATACTTCAGCAGAGGGTCAAACATGCATAATCGTTCACCTTTGGAGATGAAACTTGGGCAATCCGTAAGTTGATACACCGTATTGAAACCGACCCCATAACGGCCTATTTTTCCCATATGATCAGCTTTGCTACCTTCTCCAAGATTCTGTATACCACGAATATCTTTATCTGTAAAAGATTGGTTGTTGAAGACACAAAGAGCAGGACCCTGCAAAGCTTTCATGCTATCTCCTAGAAGTTTCTTTCCATTATGTGAGCGAGGATCGTAGACAAAATGGATTTCAGTTGCTCCGGCATCGTCTGCATTCTGAAGAAGTTCTTTCAGAATTGTTTCATCAGATGGGTATGAATCGAGAATCCGCTTGATACGAGTTGTAAGTTTCTCATGTTGGCCAAACTCTTCCCCTGGGAAATCCATATCGTATAACCGGAGCATCTGTTGTCGAACACCCTTCACTTTCAGCTTCTTTGCAAGCATAAAACTGATTCACATGTGACACTTATGGAGTTTGACTTCGTCGTATTCAAACCAGTCAACGTCACTGTAGCAGAGATCTGATACAGGCTTCATGCACTTGTACTCATCTGGAAGAAATGCATCTAGAGATCGTCTCTCATCATCATCATCTTTGAGGAAACTAGCAAGTCGATCGGCAGCTAGGATAGCAACCTCCAAGACCTCATCATCTAAAGGTTTCCCATTGCTATCCTTGTGTATAGATTGGAGAACACCTTGATAGTCTCCGGCATCAAATTCTCTCTTCAATGCTGCACGTTCCAGAATAATGGGATATTGTTTCAGGAACCGGGAAGCTTTAAATAGATACGGTGGAAGATCTCTACCTCCATCGGCAACCACAGAGGCCACTACAAACTTGCGATCTATAAGGAAGAATGATTGATTCTGAAGATCTTTGTTAGAGATGTCTGGACTATTTTCTTTACAAGCAATTTCAACACGCTCGTAGACCGCTTCGCTTATCATTTGTAACCGATTATCAGAAATGTATTCCTTATTCATTTCGTAGTGACTACGAAAGTTCGAGAACTGCTTTAGTACACCTTGAACAGAGGGATATTTATCTACAAGACCAAGATAGTGCTCGACTTTCCTTGGAAGCTTCCACACTCCTGATTCATCCACAACGTTTGATGTGCTGCTTACCAAATATCTTTTAGAATGAGAGTACACATCGTTAGCAGATGCATAAGCACAGTCTGTTTCCACCCATGGTAGAGCTGGATCTCTGTTTTCTTTACACAAGATAGGCAAGAATAGGGATACTCGCAAGGCTTTCTCTGAGGTTTTTCTTCCCATTCCATTCACTCCTCAACATCTCCGACAGATACTTCAGTACAGCATGGCATCTCGTTTGAGCTCCTTCCATACAGCTTGAATGCAGAATGTGAACAGTCTCGCATCGTTCGACGAAAATATCCTCATCAAGATAGTCTTTCACCATTCCTAGCTTACAAAGTGAAGCCAATGTGTTGGTGCCATTGTATTTTTCTCTCAGAGGGAAAACCTTGTCAGACTCCGAGAACAAAGGTGCAGCTTTGCCTTTCGGGTGTACTAGATCACAAGGTTTCCGCAGTTCAGATCCTCCCTCTACTGGTATGCACTCTACATCTTTTAGCATCTGCTGTAGTGTGTCTTCACTTTTATTGAGTGCAAACAAAACCAGTTGATTTCTAATGTTGTGCGGCACCTGACTGATTTGTGGGAGAAACACTTCATTGAAGAACCTGTTGAAATCATAAGTTCTCTTAAGAAATTCATCTATCAGCTGTACTCTCCTTAGGGCTCTCCAAGTTTTCTCGGTCAATGACATCACTTTCATGGAGGGGAGATGTTTGCTTAGTACCTGTGTTACTACATCACTGCCGGATGTCTCCTTTTGAACTTCTTCACTAAGGAACACAACATTCGTGAACTGATGCGATTTACCATCTTTCCAGAACAATGATGGTTCATGGCCATCAAACCCATGTACCATCGCTTTGTAGAAAGCGTCAAACAGTGCAGAACATACTGAATTCTTTGGTACGTCATCAATATCCGGCCACAACTTTTCAGGAGACATATCTGAGCCGTATGTGTCCTTCACTTGTTGAATAAACCCACTGTCAGACAAGAGTGCAACGTACGCTCTGCATATCACATCTGTAAGAAGTATGTGATTCCAATTCTCAGATATCAACCTTCCATCGGGCACTGGCATGTGAAGACTCCGCCGATCCTCTTTTACAGCGAAAGATCCGTTGATATGTACCGGGAACAAGCTGGGAATTGAGAGGGGAAGAAAGCAGTAGATCTGCTTCTCAAATGCAGACATTGGTGGTCTATGAAAAGGAAAGGCAACCGCACCTTCAGGTGAAAGTCCACGCTCTTTGTCATTCGGAGATTTCGCAAGAGATGCTGCCTGTTCTGAAGTCTTGCATATCACTGTGACTATGTTCAAGTCTCCACTAACTTCTTGTTTCTGTGACATCATTTCATTTCCCTTTGCAGTCATTGTGCAGTGGATTGATTCAGTTGAAATGACGGTAGTATCGTCCTTCATACTCGGGAGATCGCACGGTCTTCTGAATGGTGAGTAACTCCTCAGCCCTGGTAGGATCGCTAGAATTCTCAGAAAGGTAGAACAGGGCAACCTTCTTCACCTGTTTGGTGAACACCAGGATGTTTTGTGATGATTCCCACATTTTCTGCATCAGGTTGATCAGTTTCTCCCCATCGTAGCTCTCCTTGCATATTTGGCTTTTCTGTGCAGCTTCTTTAGAACGAAGGGGCAGTCTAAAGAGTGTTCCGTTGTAATTGAATGGCTCATTTCCTCCACTGAAATCGAGCCCGAACACTCCCTTGAATGGCTTGAACTGATCTGGGAATCTCCGGAGTGGTTTGGTGCTATTCAATCTGAGACGAACACCGGGTTGACTCTTGTTCGGGAGAACGCTTCCGAGATGTGTGGTATGAGGGTCGAAAAATTGCATGTAGTCCCTACTAACAAAGCTTGGAACATCAGTTATGCGGTACACCGAGTTGAAACCGGTCCCAAACTTCCCAATCTTTTCAGCGTCCTTTTCCTTGGTACGCCCTCCAAGACGGAGAATATTTTCAAAGTCTTGGTCTGTGAATACAGCATCGTTGTATACCCGAAGAGCTGGTCCCTGACAAGACTTCATTTCAGGATCGAATAGTTTCTGGTTTTGCATTTTCGTTACTTCTCATGTCAATGAGAAAGCGGACTTCCTGAGCTCCGGCATCTTCCGCATTCTGTATCATTTCACTAACGATGGCGGTGTCCACATAGTTGTTCTTAAGAATATTCCACAGGCGAGTAGTCAATGGTTCATGCTGCCCAACTTGTGTAAAAACGGGCAATTCTTCTGAGTCTAGAAGAAGTCGACTGACAGGTCGGACATGAAGGAATATTGCAAGGTCCATTGAGATATCTGAATGAATCAAAGTAGAGTCTTCATCGTCATCCATCTCCTCATTGTCGTTGCTTTGTCTCAACCAGTCTCTGTCCACGTATGCGCTCTCATCAACTGGAATGAGATGACATTCTCCTTTTTGCGATGGAACGAGTAATCGTAACACAGCTTCTTCTGAGAGCTCTTCTTCGGCACGTAGATGGTGAAGGATCTGCAGTACAAGCTGGCGCTGTCCTTGTTGGAAGGCCACATCAGTTTCTGAATCGTCACATCTTTTCTTGATTTCATGCAGTATGTCAACCAGAGCATTGGAATTTGCCGCCATGTTTTTTTCAACTCCTAGTGCTTCAAACAAGTCTGCAAATGCAATAGTAGATGGCGGAATAGATGCCATGTAAGGAGCTAGATGAAACGGAGGTTCCACCACACACATTTTGCTTGGTTCCGAAAATCCACTTCCATTCCAGATACAAACTTTAGCTCGATTGAGGATGAGGTTCTTGGTGTTTTTGTCCTGGCGCCACGCTTTCATTAGAAATGGATAGATCTCCTTAAGCATTGGTACTATATCAGTAACATCTTCTCCAGTTCTGTCTTCTGCATACCTGACACAGTGTTCGAACTGTGTCATCACGTCCGAAATTATTGGAGATGGGATATTCATTCCAATCTTTGTGTAGACTGTAGAGAAATGACTCTCGTCCTCCTGGGAAGTAAAGCATTTAGAGGCTCCACATATCAGTACAGCTAGCTTATTTTCTCTCAGAATTTCGTGGGGAGTTGACAGTCTCGTAGAAAGATTACCATACCACTCAATAGCTGAGGGGTAATACTCTGGAGGAGACTGTCTGCAAGGAATGCATTGCTTCTGTTTCATATGATCAATGACAGATCTTTCGAGAAGGTTTTGGTTACTTGTGATGAGCTCTAGTAGCGTTCGAGCCTTGTCTGGGCTTTGAGATTCATCAACCATCTCAACACATGTAATCAACTCGGATGAAGTAACTTCACTTGGTCCACGCATGCCAAGCTGTTGGAAAGCTACTATGAACTGAGGTGAATCAAATGGTGCGCCTGGAAATAATCCTTGAGAGGCAAACAGTTCACCAAGCAATGGATTCCTTGGATCAAGGAGTTCACAGGGAGACAATAAAGAACTATTCTTGTTGGGGATGAATTTCATATGACGCAGAATGTCTACGCTGGACTTGCAGTTGACTTTGATATCTTCCCAGTGCTCCATTATCCACTGCAAGACGAGTCGTTTTTCTTGCTTGGTGTACAATTGCCCTCTTTGAATTTCTTCCAGGATTTTCATTATCACCTGATATTTTGATACTGGACAGACTTCTAACTTCTCTAGCAGACATTTAGACTTTGTTCTTCCATCGATCAAGAGCCCCTTGAGCTTCAATGGAGCAGGAATATCGTCTTGGTAACATTTGATGTACCCTTCGCATTGTTCAATGGTGACCAAAGGTTTGTTGGCATTTCCGGTTCCATCGACTCTTTCAAATAGTGGTAGGCAACTTAGAAGTTTCTTACCATCATGGGAGAGTTTTGCCTGTGCAAGATATTCTACGAGAACATCTCTATCAAGGGTGGAGAAGGAATGGAATCTCTTGACCAGTAGTTCAACATCTGAAAGCAGAAGGCATTTAACTACCCCTTCTGATGTTGGCATCTTGATATATTCGTCACGCATGATAGCTGGATGGCGGAGAACATAATCAGGACAGTTTGTGACTGTCACTCTAATCTGTTTGAGAATGTTTTCCAGATCATTTGTCAATGTGAGATAACCGTCAGATGTTTGGTGAATTCTCTGGATAATTGCCGACTTTGGGCATAGTGGTAGTAGTCTTCTAGCTTCACCATCGGCCTCAAACAATGGTACAAGATGGATACCTTCAAAGAGAAGTAACTTACTTGAACTCTCTCTGTACAGCATTGACCAGACATCTTCAAGCCATGCATTTAGAGAAGGCTCTTCTGTGTCTTGTACCCAGGTCCCTTGATCGTCTATCCGAGTTTTCATACTGGTCTTCAAGAGCTCTGCTACTGCATCAAGGGTTAATGCTTTCAGCTGATAACGCCCATCTGCATATGAAATAAAGACAACTTACAATCGTTATTTAATTTACACAAAAGTTAATCGTTTCTCTAATCGCTATGTGTCGATATGGCGGTTTTGTTAAAGAAATTCGATAAACTGTCACAAAAGGTAATCAAAATATTCTCACAAAGTCGAATTTGGCATCACTTTCAAATAGTAGGAAAATATAAGAATCGAATATAAAATATTAGAATACAGGATATGCATATTCCGTCGAAATATTTTGTCTAATTTCAAAAGCGGAATAAGTTCAACTTGACCCAAGTAAATACATTGATTAATAGAGTCCCAAATGTTAATCTCTGTGATGCAATTGATATTAATCTAGAAATAAAAAAACAGATATTACTTTGGTGATTAAACTATTTTGTAAAAAATATTAAAGAAGCATGGCAGTTTCTACAGGATAAATAGAACGAAATTAATATAATGATTCAGGCTGTAAATAACAATCTATGATTTTATCTCAAATAAGGTCACTTTCAATCATAATAAATTTTGCTGAATTTCTCATCTCTACCCAAGGTAATTCGGTTATAGGATAAGATAATGAAAACCAAAACACACCGATATTGGACAGGAGTTGATGAAGCGGCTTGTCCTCTGGTACCGTTCTGATGAATTGATGATATAATCCTGGTATAAGCTGTCGATGGAACTCGGTGGTTGGTATATACACTTTCTTTTCATCAGAACTCGAGAACAAGTGGAAGCTTCCATCATCGAGAGGAAGAAGACATACTCCTTCCAGATCTTGTCTGGCGTCCTCCCGCAAGATGAACTCAAGGACCAGAAGCTTCTCATCAGCATTGAGCTTGGTCAAAATCGCAGGATCTTCACGGAGGCAACGGCAAAGGCTGGAAGCAGAAACAGTGGATATCTGATCTTTGTAGAACTTCCTGATGGCCTGTCTGCACACATTGGGAACCCTTGCGTGTGCAATGCCTTTGATGTTGAAGCACTTGAGGATGACCTTTTCCATATCTTCATCCACATTCAATTCGTTGAAGTGGACGTCGGCGATGTTCATCCACCCATTGTTGTCGCTATGTATGATAGTTTCATGGAAGAGAGCATTGTAGAAGGGTTCCAAGAGAATGTCCCAGTTTCCACGAACCTCTTCATGATCTGGCCACGATCGATAGATGCAATCGACAGTCACGCTGTCCTGAGAGGTGTGACTACTAATGACATATTTGATCGCGTCGACATATACAAGTGGAATAAGTTCTCTCACAAGAAGTTGGTTCCATTGTGCTGGAGTGTCCGTTTGGTCAGGTCCGGGCCACTTGATCCCGCGGTGATCGCTATTGACAGCAAAGAATCCATGCACATGAACTGGTAAACCCGTCCGACTCTCCTCACCAGGTGGTAGGGGGAGAAAGCAGAACACTCTACCAATGTTGTTATTATCTGCTTCACCTGCTACATTTCTTGGTTCTGAAGAACTCACAGGAATAGCAACAGCTGCCCACGGGAGATGACTTTGCTTCTTGGCCAAATCGGAAAGTTCTCGACACATGCTATCACCCGCGATATGATGACTAACAATCCAGCGTTGTGCCTTTGATGCCGTCGGTGTGTCGGTAGTAAATGTCACACAATCAATCATCTCGATCTGTCCTCGGCGCCCACTGACATCAGAGCAGTAAGTTTCTAGACGAGAATAAAATTCCTTTCCCTGTGGATGCGTTTCTGGATCATGTTCCCTTCGAACTCGTACAACAAGTGATGGCTCTTGCAGATCGGATGGCCTCTTTAACACCTCGATGTTATTCAAAGAGCGCAAAAACAGCATAGCAACATCAGCATCGGCTCGAAAAGCCTGTAGAAGCTCGCTCAATGTGCCTTCATCGTTGTAGGTTTTGTCACTTAACTTATTTGCGTCATGCCGCAGTGGAAATCTGAACAACGTGCCGTCGAAATATCCTGTAGATATCCCTCCTGTAACTCCTGGAAATATGTTGTGGTAGGGTTGAAACTGGTCTTCGTTCTTCGAGAATATGTCGCTGTCGGATCTGAGACAAAATTGCTTTCCAGTTCTGACCCGACCTCCCTCAAGAAAATGTTCCTCAAATGGATCAATGAACGCCAGCTTGTGGTCGCTCATGATGCTCGGTAAATCTGAAAAGTAATCGAAAGGATAATAATTTTAAGAATAGTACAACAATTGTTTTAATGATAATGATGATGAAGATAACTAATGTGCACAATCAAATAATTGATAAGATTGATGTTTCCGTATTTAATAACCTAAAATGACATCTATTTCTTTTGAATCACTATTATCTTCTATTACTATTATGATCACGCTCTGTCTTTTTCAAAAGTAACTTAGTTTCATCTTAGAATTACAAGTAATTACTTCACCTTACAAAGATAAACCACTTTCCATAAAAGCCCATTTCGATAGCCAATAGGCGGAAAACAACATCGGAGTATTCAGACCCCTCAGTAGGGGCTGATCATTTCAGCTTTACTACTGGTATCACAAACATGAATTATTTTGAGAATAGCAAATAAAGTCGTAATATGAGAACATGTGTATATTTTGTGCGTTTCCATTTGTTGATATAATTATCCATTTGTACTTTTCCTTCTCACCTGTTATGTGGTACACCGAATTGAATCCAATGCCGAAACGTCCAATCTTCAGGAGATCTGTCTTCTTGTTGCTGCAGGCAGGTTTCTGAATCCCACCCCAGTCGGCTTGATTGAACTTGGCGTTGTTGAAGGAGTAAAGAGCTGGACCTTGGTAAGGCTTTAGGGAATCTCGGTACAGCGTCTCGGTCCCATGGTGCCGTACGTCATACAGGAATTTGACAGTATCTGCGCCCGCATCCTCGGCGTTCTGAACAAGCTCCTACAAAGGCAAATCAACGTCAATTTACTAGGGCTTGAGCCCTTAAAAAAAAAAGTCTATGACCATGTACACTAAACTTGTTCTCTTCACGTTTCGAAACCTCAAATTAACACCATTCACACCTCATTCCTCTTCGGGATCCGCCCATGTAAGAAGTTAAGAATGTACCTGACTCATACTCTGAACAAAAATTCTTTGTGGTAGGTCAAAGTCTATCTAAAGTCAGATGCACTTAGTACATGGCACATGGCAGGCACTCCGGGAGGGGGTTGGGGCAGTGCATGGAGTACTCTGCCCCAACACATTTTCAAGTTCCCTCAAAGTGCACCTTTTTTACTTAAGATAAGTGCCCAATTTTACCTCTGAAAAATGCCCCTAATCGATTCTGACAGGTACCCTTTTACTTTCGGAATGAATGCCCCCTTTCCCTTTCTTATAAGTGCCCCTTTTCACCTCTGATTAGTACCCTTTTGCCGATGTGAGAAGTGCCTCTTTTTACCTCTGATAAGTTCCATTTTTCTTTGAAATGTGCCCTTTTCCCTTTTTAATAGGTGCCCTTTTCCCTTCTGGTAGGTGCCCAGTTTTTCTTTGCAATATGTATCCCTTCATCTTTTATATTTCCCTTGCAATAAGTGCATCTTTCTCATAGGTGCGCCTTTTATTTACTAATAAGTGCCCCTTTCAAGTACCCCTTTAACTTTGACACGTGCCTTGTTCATGTCTAATAAGTGTCCTTTCACCTCCCGATAAGTGCCCCTTTTTACTTTCTTATGAGTGCCCATTCCCCCTTCTTCTAAGGGGGGCGGGGGGCAGGGGTATAATGCCCTAAATTTCATACGAGAGTGAATTATGGTTATTGGTCAGAAATGTTGAGTAATTTAATGATTTTTCGGTAAATCGCAATATAACTAAGAACGAGGTGAAGAGTTTACCTTTATGATCTGGCCGTCACTATATTCTCTTAAAATGGTCCTTAAGTAGTCCAATAAAGGTGGAACAGAAATCCCGAAATCATCTGGAAATAAAGTGAAGTGAAATTGTGTAATGTAATCGAATACAATTTTCTTATATACCGTAAACAAAGCAAAAAAATTAAAAGCAAATAACAAAACAAAAAATCAAACTTCTTTGCATCCCCAATTCTAGTAAATAGTATTTCGTAAAATTTTTGCGATATTTCGGCAAGTAACCTGAAGAAAAAGAAGAAAAGGTGGGGGGTTGGATGGCGGTACAAATTTTTCTTTTTAAGACAACAAACCACACCCCCACATATCCCTCTCAAAACCTCTGTAGAAGAGCTAACTGGGATTAAGTTACATTATATCTGAATAACCTTATTCAATGTATTATTGGATATCTACTTAGAAAATTCCTCTTTTGATTAAGTGTTTGAAATCCTTTACACTTTTCCTTTCCAATACTCTTATCGAGCAATGTTCTGAAGTACAGGGAAAGTGGTCTCTTGTGGTGCAAAAGATGCTAGTTTTTCTCGGAATGATTTTATGCATGTGAACAGATAAGCAGAGATCATGTTTTGAATCCAAGAAAAACCTCTCCGCCTTTCATTAACAATATTGACCTAACCAAGATAGATATGTTTCATTTTACTAAGCGAAAAATGATCCGTTGATAAACATTTTGAGGGCGTAATTCGTGAATATGTTGGAATTAATTGTACTCACTGTCATTGTCTTCTCTCTTTGCCTGTGAATGTGAATAAGACGAAAAGAAAAAGATGAGAAAAATATAGAATAAACTAACCCAGAATATATCATTAAAACACAATTCAAACTGCAGTCTTTGTAATAAGATGCTCTCCATTACAGTGGCGTAACGTTAGTCAAGCTAATGCGAAGTCACTAGCATTGGGAGGGGGAGGGGGGGGGGCACCAGGCTCTTTTTGAAGATAAAAAGATCCGCAAATCAAGAAGGATAAGACAGAGTGTGAGAAGCGATCCCATAGTCTTCTGATCTTGTCCTTTGCTCATTTCTCTCTTTAATGTTTCTTTCCTTTTACCCGCTTCTCTCTTTTCATTTTTTCCCTTTTACCCGCTTCTCTCTTTTCATTTTTTCCCTTTTACCCGCTTCTTTCTTTTCATTTTTGTCATCGTGATTCGATTGCCGGGGCAAATGCCCCCTATGCTCCCCTCCCCCTCTTTAACGAGGACCTAAAGCGGAGGGGGCGTCCAAAATTGTGGCCCTTTTGACCAACAAATATTATTTTTGACATGATTTTTTAAAGAAAACTTGAACCAACTTGGTGTCATATGAAACTCACATGTTGATACCAATTCCGATGGAAAATCAAAATTTGTAATTAAAAAAGCGTTTTGATGATTTTAGTCTTCTAAAAAAGAATTTCATCGAAAAAATTCTATTCCACGTATGGAATATAAATTTTGAGCCAAAATGTGTTTTTGAGCCTAACTTACTTTTTAAATTTCACTATTGGCCAGTATCTGGAACTGAACGGTAGCTCAACGGGGACATATACATGTATTATGTAAAGAGTAGTGTACAATGTTCAAATATGAGTGTTGAATGCAATTGATAATTAATACTTCTATACTTTGTGACGTGTCAGAAAATGTGGTAATGATCAGCTGCCCCGCCCAGGCCTCGTCTTCTTTGGCCCCTCCCTCATTTTGGTGTAATGAAATAAGAGTTTTAAAGGGGAGTTCCACCCTGATATGAAGCTGGTTTTAATAGCAAATAAGTGAGAGGAATGTGTCAACAAAAATTTGGAGCAAAATCTGATCAAATATAAGTTATGAAATGTTGATGATGCGATAAAACACAAATTGGCAACTCTGTTACGTATATGGCGAGGGCCCTCCCATTTGCTCGGTAATGAACAAAAATCATAGATGTCTATTTCTGCCCATTAGTCAATTTCCAGTCATACATGCCCGCTAAATATAATTATTGTAACTATGATTTTATACAACTCCTATATCAAGCAAATTTATTTCGTCATCAAGGCGGGGGGGGGGGGGGGGGACACAACCGCCCATTTCCACATTTAGGTTTGACCGCTACAAATTTTCTCTCACCTCTGAAATATATTGTGCACAATGAAAACAAGTCTATTGAATAAACATTAGGTCATATTCCCCATTAACTTCAAGTTGAGGTAATTATATCAAGTTGTATTGCTTATTGCTCCATTGTGAAAACCAAAAGACAATTCCTCCGTTATGGAAAATTGAACATATCCCCATTCATTTTAAAAACCACTTTTTAAAAGATGAAACCACGTTTAATATATAGGAATTCATTCTCAAAAGAAAATTCTTGCGATAGGCCATCACTAACAGAAAGAATATCATCACTTACTAGAAATACAATTGCCATTAAGTTTTAAAGTGCACAAGTTCTTGGATCAAACCATTTTGAAGCAAGCTATTCTTGACTACACTTTCGCCATAAAAGTGTCTTTCTGACACATATTTTCAAAGTCTGTTACTATAACATAATTTGTGTTTAGTTCAAGTCCCATGGAGAAGCCACACTACTTGATTAACATTTGCAGTATCCACTGTTTGTCAATATATCTTATTTTATATTGAGAGTGAGGTCGAACATTAACAATTTAACAAATGTCCAGCCTTAACAAATAGTTTAAGCTTACCTTTACTTTATCTCTCTCATCCTTCAAGGGGACCTCCTGGGCTTTCTTTTTTTGGCCTCGTACTACACCTTCCTACATAACAATGAGAACAATAACCAAAACATCGAAAAAGTTGTATTTATGTTCCAAAGACAAAAATCAAGTATAATAAATACATTGTAAGCAAGTCTCCAGTAGTTATTTTCAATCTTGGCTAACTCATTACACCATAGATCACAATCATCAAAACGTATAGATTTACCAAATGAAATAACATGCTGAATGTAAATTTCGCGTTTTGGCCGACTACTCCACCTTAAAACTCTAGATACAAGTAAATCACAAGGCAAAATACATCTGTCAACAAATATTACAAATAACTCATGACTTTTCAAACTGACAGCGCATTATATTTCATGAATTAAATTTCTACAAAATAATTGGCATTTTTTTCATAAAAAATAACACTTGATTTATTACTTAAACGATGTTCATTCATAAGTTTTTCTATCACATGATTAATTAACATATATGTGCGCAAACCTATTCATAAGTTTTTAGATCACGTGATTAATTTACATACATGTGCGCGTGCTTGAACCAATCACGCTGCAGTTGTAATTGGGGCTTTTCTGATTTTCCTGTGTGGAAATCAGTGGGGTTTTTAAAATATCGTCTTCAACAGCGTTGTCTTCATCATCGATGTCTTCATCATTGTCTTCATCATCATTGTCTTCATCATCGCTGTCTTCATCATCGTCTTCATCATCGTTGTCTTCATCATCGTTATCATCGTCTTCATCATCGTTGTATTCATCTAGCGTCGATCATCGTCTGCATCTTCTACGCGATTGACAACCAGCTCATCGACCACCGTTTTCGAGTAGGCCTAGCTAGTTTCTGCACTTAGGTACTTTGAATTCAACTCCCAGGACTCACGTAACGTTAATTAGACTAGGTCTAGGTCTATATTATAACTGTGATTTATGCATCTTTTATCATTGTGATGGTTATTTTGACTAACTTTGACTGAACTGAGTGCCTGCTGTTGAGTACGTACGCATACATTGTAACACTAACACATATTTTACATGTTTATAATTGCACTAGGGTCTAGTCTAGACCTAATCTAGTCTAGTCTAGTCTAGATTCACCGATCTATTGCTGTTGCTTTCTCGTGTTGTGCATGCCGTACACATAGTGACATACACAGTAGAGATTTGTTTAGTGGGTTTTTAAACCACAATATTTCGTGCCTAGGTAAGTAAGTCTAAATCTAAACGATATAGACTCTAAGTCTAGCTTAGATTTGAGTAGTAATTTCTTGGTTGTAGGCCCTATGCTAGACTAGATCTAGATCTAGTGTTATAATTCAGTGTGAATGATATTTAACTGACTCTGTTTTAGTACTGTCTTAAGTTGTACTGAGCAGGACTCCTGATATTTCGAGACTTGTATAAAGTGGAAATCATTAATACCATAGTGACTAAGTTGAGTCTCCTTTACATAAATTTGCTTTTGGAAGTTAACGATGTTTGATTATTAATAGTAACTACCAAGGGCCTAACTCCGGGAAGCTCCAACACCGGCGCCGGCGCCGGTGTTGGAGCTTCCCGGAGTTACCAAGGGCCTAGGCCTAGTTATATTTTAGTTGTCTGTCACTGTTGAGATAGACAGGAGGTTTTTAATAATTCAGTAATCATTGTTACTTAGACTCTAGGCCTAGACTATGTGAAATTATAGAATATAGAGCCAGATTAAATCATAATCAATTTGTCTTAAAGCCTCACTGTCCTACTTGTAGCTACTTGCTCCAGGCGCGGATCCAGGATTTCTTAGGGGAGGGGGCCCAACTTTTTTTTTTTTTGCTCCCGGAAATTTTTTAAATCGCGCCGGCCGAAAAGTCGCTCAGTGGGGGGGGGGGGGGGGGGGGGGGGGGGTAGAGGGTAGAGAGCACAATTTGTTGTTGTTGTTGTTGTTGCTCCCGAAAATTTGAAAATCGCGCCGACCGAGAATTCGCTCAGTGGGGGGGGGGGGGAGGGGGGTAATGAGCACATTTAATGAGATAGCCACCTGTCAGTGACCTCGCTGTGTGGTGACGGTCTTTAATGTGAACATTTATTATGTGTTTCGTTGTCTGGAGGGATGCTGCTTTTTAGTAGTTTAATTAAAAAAGGAATTATGTGGAATTACTAGTTAACACACAACATAGTCCATACTATACACCCATGTAGTTTTCTAAACATCTCTTAAATATAAATAACACGATTTATGTCTTATTTCGGTTTCCAGCGGCCATTTTGGATTTAAAAAATGGGGGCCATCTCAAGTTGTATTGTTATAAACATTGTGCTCTTCTAAATCCTCATCTCAAACATATTTTAATCTTGCTAACTAGAGCTAACTACTGTAAATAGTAAGGAGACTGGCGGCCATGTTGGACACCATCTGTTATTTCCAGGTGTCCTGGTGGCCAAAACCTACTGTAAGAAGTAAAATGGATCATTCGACCCCAAAGCCTGGGTATATAGGCATTAACATGACATCTCAAATGACAAGATATATATATGATAAATGAGTGTTATAGTGATAGTTTTCTCCTAAAGTTGCCATGATTTCAATTCATATATCATGAAATATTGCCGATTTAAGGTATTGGCGGCCATCTTGAAAATAACCCCTTTCCGGGGTTTGATTTTCTTAGATTTATTATCATTCCTGATGTCTACCACTACCGGAAACCGTTCGCAAACCTTTGTTGCATTTCTTTTTGGGTTGGGGTATTTTATCTCGTATTTTAACCCGACCTGTAAGGGGTCATATAGATAAATGTAGGCTCAATGCTATTGGTGATATGTGTAAATGTGAAGTCAGAACTAGGGTCATGATTAATAGCATGAGTAAGCATACTCTTCTGGCATCTGTCATTATTTGTTATGGTTGGAAGGATCAACATTGTGAAAGAGCGCAGCGCCTACATAGAAAACTAGAATAAGATTATGAAAGAAAACTACACACTCACCAAAGTTAATAAGCATTACCCACCAGCGATACATATTCTGATCAATACCTTAACCCGGCTTCTCACAAATTATCCTACAAACGTAATTCATAAGTTGTTAATGGCGATATGTTTTCTCCAAAGTTGCCATGATTTGAATTCATTAAAAAGTCTTTGTATTTCTCTTGCTTTTTATATTTTATGATGCAAAGCACAAACCTGGCTTGAACCCGAATAGGTCCATGAACATGGTTATGCTGACTGTAGTAGTGCACTGTGCAAATTCGTGTATTACTAAACTTTCATTTGAAATATAGAAATGGTTGAATCAATCGTTATAGACTAATATATTCTGATATCTTCCGCTTTATAGTCTACTTTATATTATGTTCTATATTTCATCTTGTATTCTACATTATATTCTATTTCACATATTATTCATTATCTTCTTCTATACCGTGTGAGTCAAAAAAAAGTTTACATCTAGAAAATGGCTAATTATTTAAAAAATAATCTATGAACAGTAAATTATTATACATCTTATGAAAGAGCGTTTTATCCCAATCATTTGGTATCATGCTATATGTGTTCCCGCTTGGATGAACAAGAGGCATTGTTTGCGAGAGTGCAAAAATCGACTAGCGCCAAAGTGATGCCTACAGTATGTTGGGATTAAAGTGAGAGAATGAATTGAATGTATCAAAATGAGATGCATTGTATATGCTTTTTTGCAGAAGCAAAGTCACACACACACACACGCGCGCACACAAATGTCGTTTTTCATATTTGATATGTGTGGCATGATTAATTTTGTTAGGGATGTTATTTGGATCTGCAATGACCGAATTTATACCCAACTATCCCAATTGTTTTATTCAAACATCACATACGCAACTTTGACGCAAGTCGATTTTTGCACTCTCGCAAACAATGCCTCTTGTTCATCCAAGCGTGAACACATGTCATACAAAAATGATACTAAATGATTCGGGATAAAACACTCTTTCATAAGATGTATAATAATTTACTGTTCATAGATGATTTATAAAATCATTAGCAATTTTCTAGGTGTAAATTTTTGTTTGACTCACACTGTATATTTTACTTTATTCTAAAATCTATATTCAAATGTTTCCTTTTTTTTCTCTTAAGATTTTTCTATTTCATACTCTGCTTTTTTCTCTATTTTCTTCTTCTAGATGTTTTACTTAATATTCTTAAAAGCTAAATTTAAATGTTTTCTTTTTTTTCTCTTGACAATATTTCCTCAACTAATTGAGAGTTTTGGTAGACATCTTGGATGTAGTATAAAGCATTAAATCCTAGGCACACGATATTTTGCAAAAAAATAAGTATAATAATAAGGATTAGAAAATTATAAGAATAAGAATTTCCCTGGCAACGGGCCTTATTTTGCTACTTGAAATGACTCAAATTTTAATTATAATCAAACAGACATCTCAATTTATTGGATGCAAACTATTTGCTTTATGTTGTTGAAAATCTCAATATTCTCTGAAATTCCGATTTTTCTTGATTCGTCTTCATTTTTCCATTTTAATTATCCAATACCAAATAACCCAAGCGAAACTCTAGCCAGATGCAAATAAGGGGTAAGCTTAAAGACATTAATTTATGACATCTTGTCTATTGTCATGATTGTATTCTCTAATTATTTCTCCCTCATTTTACATATTTCTTTACATAGTAATTAAGGATATGGTACCAAACCTACGTATTTCCGGGCCTCAGTTGTTATTGATCCAAATTAGTTTTTGGGAGTCTACAAAATGATTTAACGTCTATCATTTTCAAATCTACATTATTTAAGTCTTGCATCATGACGTTTCGTTTAGCTCGATCCGATCCCCCAGTACCCCCCTCCCCCACACACACACTAAGTGTTATAAATAGTACGGGTATGCATGTTCCCTCTTTTTGAAAGCACCCCCTCCCTTATCTCCGGTGTGCAAGTCAATGGCGGACCGGACTTTGTCGCGCGAAAAAGTACCCCTCTACCGGAGATTTTGGGAACATGCATGCGGTCCCTCCGACCCCGGAATGGGGGGGGGGGGGGGGTCCGGTCCATTCTTTATAATTTATTTTGATTCCTCCTATATATCTTTGGAAGTGCGCAAAAAATTACTAGAGTTTCTACAACAATTAAAATCTTCCGTGATTATTCATACCACCATGCAAACCTTCAAACATCATCCGAATTAAAATCAAATACGGAGACAGGGGATCCCCCCGTTTTATTGTACACCACGTCTTTTTAGATAGTACCCAGTAGATGTTCCATTATTTAAAACATATCCACCTGTCAGTGACCTTGCAGGCAGGTCTAATCCCCTCTGGCCAAACTAGTGCAGACGCGCTTAAAAGCACAACAAAAATAGTCATGGTCAACAGAATCGAATGCCTTCTTGCAAGTCTACCGATATTATAAAAACGTTCTTTTGTCCAGTATTTAAAGAATGAAACATATCATGTATATAATATATAGCTTCACTTATATTCCTCCCTTTTATAAATGCATTTTGCTCGGGGTGGGTTATTTCATCCAAAACACTTAGTGTTCTTGCGGCTAAGGCTTTCGAACATTATTTTGTCGTCCACATTCGAGTAATGAAATGAATTGATAATTTTCCTAACTTTCTCTTATCTTTATTCAGTTTTAATATTAGTGTAATCCTGCTTTGTTTTTTACTATTTCAAAGTTGCAGAGTATCATAAGAATAATTTAGTAAGGACAACAATGATTCTGAGATGAGTTCCCCGAAGTGAACACAAAATTCTTTAGTTAGGCCGTCGTTACCAGAAGACTTAAAGCACTCGACGTTAGACGGTTTGCGTTCACATAGCTCAATTCCCATCTACGTTTAAGAACTTCATAGCATTTTCGTCATGTCCCTCTACTGACTGTTTTGAATTTAAACTCTGAATTGTTATCTAAATCGCTATCGCTAGCTGTTAATTTTTGGATACTAGACTTATTTAAACGCCGTTCTGAATTAAAAAAATATTTAATTATTATTTTCCCCATATTCTGTCCGGTCGGCTTTTGATCGAATAATTATGCCATCCGTTAATTTATTATAATATTCATCTTTGTTTAGCCTGTTCGTAATCTTTTTTATTCCTCTCACTCATATTTTCGCCTAACCGTTCAAAACCCTGTATTGTCTTTTCTATTAAAATGATTACGTTTTAGCTTTTCAGTTTGTGCTTTAATTTTACAATGTAAACTTTGAGAGAATCGACGGATCTTGAATTCTAAATAGTCCTACCGAGTTAAAGGTTTAAACAAATTCACCTCATTCTTCTTTTTTGAGGTTAGCGGAGCAAAATGATGAATTAAATTTCTAATACCCTTTTCATAATTTATTTTCTTTACTTATATTCCTATTAAAATTGCAGAGTGATCAGTCGATACAGAGGGTATTATAATCACGTTTAATACGTAATCGCGTTGAGCGAATGGGATAAACCAGTAATCAACTTCTGCTTTGACCATATAAATCACGTTTACGCCATGTATATTGTTTTGCTTTTGGGTTGTAAAAACGCCAAAAATCGCATAAATCAAACTGGTTTCAAAAGGTTGATTCTTGTTTGCTTTGACGTTTGATCCTTCAATAACTACATGCAGTGTAAACTCCTGAAGAATGCGAATCTATTTCTTCTCTCCGGTAGGTACACGTATTTTTTACTTGTTCGTTTACAGTCAAAATTAGATCCATTGCAGGTCTGCTGCATTATAAAATAATGCACCTTTTTGATCTTGAGAGAGCACAAATAATAGATTTAATCGATAAAATATAAAGGCAATGGAAGTACGACGAATCTGTATTAGAAGTATAACGAAAGAACTGAAGTTCTTATTGCTCATGGGATAGCTTTTGTAGTCAAATATTTAAAAAAAAATCATAATGTTATTGGTTCTCTGTCAACGGTCTGTTATACTATGGATGTGTCTTCTAACAAATAATGTTGTCCTCTGACCTGTATTGAACTCTAGACATCGTTCAGGCCGAGAGTTTGCAGTGGGTCTGGCGCCTCCTTGCCACAATAGGGACTTTTAGATTTGCGTGGACTGATACGTGTGACGTCCATTCAAGGCAGTGCATTAAAAGGACGTCGATCGTAGCAATCCACGTTGTCGTTTGGCAAATCTAAAAGTCCCTAACGACTCGCGGTACGGACCATGGGAAAAAAGCAAAATCTCCAGGGCAGCGTCTCACGAAACGATCATAAGTACAAGTCCAACGACATGCCATTGAAATGCGTGTATTAAGTTTAACACGCGTTTCAATGGGATGTTGGTGAACTTGTACTTCTGACGGTTTCGTGAGACGCGGCTCAGCCGCGCCAAGCACTCAAACCCTCTTCATCAGGTCAGGTGCTCCTTGCGAGTCGCTATGTGAACGTCGTCGCTGACAAAGAAACGAGTTCCGCTAATCTTCATTGATATTCAATGCCATTTATTTGACCAGTTGATTTTGCCTTTGTTATTGTATGGTAGTGAAGTCTGGGGACATGAAGATATAAAGCAGATTGAAGTTTTCCATCTATAGGAAATTCCACAGAACTTTATTATCTGTAGGTTCATATACCCTAGACTGTATGGTATATGGAGAAACTGGACGAGGTTTGATTTTGAATCATGTGAAGGGTAGAATAGTTATTTTTTGGTCAAGAATTTTTGAGAGGTAAAGATAGTAAATATTCATATGTTCTTTTAAAATTCATTTCTGCCATTCATAAAGATGAACATTTGGAATTTACTTCCTCATGGATAAAATTTATTGAAGACACATTTAATCAAGCTGGTCTATCCAATATTTGGCTAGGCCAAAATAGTGGATTTGGCTTAAATATTAATTCTTTGTTACAACTGAGACTAAATGATATTTTTGGTCAGGAATGGAGAGATGCAGTATGGTCAAATCGCATTTGCACAAATTATAGAATATTTAAAGGCAACCAGTTATTTCAAAGCTATTTACTCGCCCTAAATAAAACTGATGCTTTAACTCTCTATTATTTTCGGTGTAGATCACATAAATTACCTGTAAACAAAGGTCGCTTTGATGCGAACACACCACATTGTGATATGCAGTGCACACTCTGCCTGTCCACTGATATAGGAGATGAATTTCACTATATTTTTGTTTGTCCATATTTTCAAAGGGAGAGACGTTTATATTTATCAAAAAAGTTTTTTTTAGTCTAAGCTCCCAAGTGCTATGCACATGACAGAACTTTTTAATACTAGAAGCACTTCTCAGTTGAAGAATTTAGCAAGATTTACTCTCCATATTATGTTGGAATTTTATCAAAAAACAGAGAAAGAAGATAGTTCAAGCATTTCAGGAAGTACAATTAGAGCTGAATCTACACGTACTCATAGGATAGTGAAACAGCCTACTTTGTTCGCTATTTAGCTTGTAAATAGACTGCATTATACTTATACATTTTATCATTGTCACTATCTACATTGTACATGTATTGGTGTATTGTATTTATTAAACTTCATTGATGTACATCAATATTCTGTTTATAAACATAAATAAATTTACAATGTAATGTAACAAATCAACATTCTGTTTGTAAACACATATACCGTATAAATCAACTTACAATGCAGTGTTTATAGCAAAACAAAAGGAAAATTATATCCAGCAGAAACACTCTTTTTTTTCTTTTTGTCAACATGACATATGCATATAGTAATACAATGTACCATAATACATCCGAAGATTTAGATATATAAAAAATAATACAGCACTTTTCTAAATAAATTATAACTTATGTATATATGCTTTGTGTTTACTAGTTGGTTCATTGTTCATGTTTGTACTTTAATACCTATTATCGTTTTTAGCTTTGTGTCATTATCTATGTATAATGTATGAGAATTGTATTCATAAGTCATGCATTGCTATTCATACTTTAATGTTTGTTTGTACTCTCATACCCCCGACGGGCTCAAAGAGAATAAAATTCTATTCTAATTCTATTCTATTCAGTGAGGTCCCCTTCGAAAATGCGACTCTTGAGAAAGGTCTCCCGATCGCGATCATAGCGCAGAAATCGTACGTGGATGGGCCTCGGACGCTGTTAATTACCGTTGTCATGGTTGCGACCTCCCACGCGGCCCATCGGAGTGCGATGCGCTCTCTCCCCCTCCATAGACTTAAATGCACTCCGAGCACTGATTTAGCGAGCTAGGAGTCGTCGAATGCTGAGCGAGCTGCTTGGTCGCCATCGGCAAGAGAATTTCAGTTCAAAGTTTTAAATAATATTTTGGCACTGAACTATAAGCTATATAAAATTAAATCGGTTTCGTCCCCTTTTTGTTCGTTCGGATGCTCTGAATATGAAACAGTCGAACACATTAGCCCGAATTCACGAAGGAGGCTTGTCGACAAACCTAGGTTTATGTGCGTCATATGACGCGTTTTGACTCGTTTTTACATCAACCTAGGTTTGTCGACAAACCTCCTTTGTGAATTCGGGCCATTATTTGGACTTGTAAAGTGGTAAAGTCACACAAATATTTTGGAATCATTTATTTCTCTTTCCTCGACGACAAGACGGTGATAACAGGGGGATTAGAAGAGTGTACAAACAAAAGGCTTATGCATCACATTTTTAGTTACAGCTAAGAAATATATATATATAAACAAATGTAATAGCACATTTCCTATGAAATGTTTTATCAAGATCATACAGCAAAGAATTACACATAGCAACGACACAGTGAAAAGTAAATGTACATGTCCAGAAGTGCGGTCCACTCGCGAATACAGTAATTATGAACTAACCCCTCAAAATTAATGAAACATTCTTATAAACGAATTCAAACGGACGTTGTTCATGTTTTCTTTTCATTCATGAAATGTTCCTTTTCTTTCCTTCCGCATATTCAGCATAGTCTACTGCCTCGGCGGTTGCTATAGATCGTTTGTGTGCTCTTTCCCTTTTCAGTGTTTTGAGCGCGGTGCGGTGCATCCTTGTACTGGACTGCGCTCTTGGCGCGGGGAGTGGGAGGCGAAAACGGTTCAGGCAGTGGACTAATCTAATTAATTTAATCCCTGATCGATCCCCTTCATTATATTTTACAAGATGCCATAGAATGCTTTTTAATGTTTTTTCAAATTTAATCATGTCACAACTCTCTAATATATTGTATCATATTATATTGTTTTGAATACGAAATAAAATATTATTTGAAAGAAAAAAACCCACAAACCTTCAAGTATATAGTTGTTAGAGAGTGATACCAGTCTATCATTTGAATCCATGTCTCTTATCATCTTAAACATGACATAATTAAGTCATTATACAAAACGAATGAGTAAGGCCAGGTGCGTACGCAGGGGGGGGGGGGGTTAAAGCCGACCTCCCCCCCCCCCAACGAAACGAAATAACGATCGGCCAAATTTTCAAATTTTGAGAAAAAAAATGAAAAAAAATGTCCTCTTAAAAAGGGAAATGCATTGACAAACACGTTCCCATGCAATTATGATCATTACATTTTAAATGTATGGAGAAGATTCCTTGGGAAAATATAATTTTTCGATTGCAATGTATACTTTATGAATATTGCTTTGCACAAATTTGTATTCTAGGAGAAAAAGAAAGGGGGGCTCAGAAGGGGTAAGGGTTCGAATTCTGAACTCCACGATAAATTGTCTTCATGCTTCATACTGAAAATCATGACTATCACCTGCATGGATCCAGACTTATTTTATGTACATGTACCGTCCTCCCACCTCCCTGTACCACTCGACCAATAGCCTACATCATTTCTTGAGACATACCATGTCAGGGCTCGGTGTAAAAATGTCAGAGGAAAAAATGTCAGAGGTTAAAATGTCAGAGGAAAAAATGTCTATTTGCTGTGAGAGATCAAACTCTGAAATTGACAAATATTTATTCATGAGTAACATATCACAAACATAGTTTTACTGTACACATTTATAGCATCATGATACTGCTTGTATACAAGATAATATTGTTTGAATGATATTTGGTGCAGGATTTATAAAAGGTGTGCTGGCATATACTATATACGACAGTTTCCAGCAGGTACATATTCGCATATTCGTACAAGTCTACACATTAAACAAAAGGTATCATGAATTTGTCAGAAAAAAAACAGTTGCAATTGAGGGACTTAAACTGTATTTCTTCCACGTTTCTTAATCACAAACATGATTTTGTTTTTAATATAAAGTAACGTCGAAAGCACATGACAAAATACCTGGGTAGATATGTCTCAACGTTTACCACTTATAGGCCTACTATCTGACATTCTTCAAGCAAACCTTTGATATTGTTTGTTAAACTTTTGTAATAAAGTATTGATGAGGGAGACAAAGCATCCATGTCTTTTTATTAATGTTTTCTTGTCATAACAGTCTTTGCTGGGATTGACATGAAGATGGGTCTAATTACTGAATTTGTGGAATTTCTGTGCGATCTTTATAACTGATTCCATGTTTTATCTCATTCAATCTTAATTAGGCCTACCTCCTCAAAACCAAACAAACATTAAAACATCAACCAATTTAAAATATCGAAAAATGATAGAAATTAATATAATATGCAAACCTGGTCACAAAGTTTCAAATTTATTTTCCACATTGTATAATCCTCAGGACATGTACGAAGTACAATACACAGTCATTTATAAAATATAATAGACTAGTCCAGTAGCTTACGTCTCGACATTTTGTGTGATAAAGTGATTAGATATTATGACAGCACCAATTTTTACCCCTACATTTTTTTTTGGTACAGTGTACCTGACATTTTGTTTGTATCTCTGACATTTTTATCTCCGACATTTTTACCTCTGACATTTTTTCCTCTTACATTTTTTCCTCGGACATTTTTACCTCTGACATTTTTTCCTCTCACATTTTTACCTCTCACATTTTTTCCTCTTACATTTTTACCTCCGACATATTTTCCTCTCACATTTTTACCTGGCGCCGCCCTACACAACATACAATGTATTGCCCCTTTTACAACACCGCTTTTAATTTTAATGGGGGAGGGGGTAGAATAAAAGTTCTAAACCACAGCATGTACTACAAATCATGTCTGTCGCATAATCTCAAGATAGTCCACCTAGAAATTATGCAGAGAGGTGCCTTGACCGCCTTGATACCCAACGACCTTTTATATAACAACATACCCTGTCTCAAACCCCCACAAATCGGGGATATAGCGCATAGGTATTTAGAGGGCAAACCAGGTTTTTGAGACATGGAATGTTGTAAAAGGTCATTGGGCTGCAAATCATGTCTGTCGCTGGGAATCAGGTCTTATTATTTATGTAGTATTTGACCAATAGCTTAATTTGGTTTCTGAGAACACAGTATAATATTTATTGGTTGCCAGGCTTTATATTACCATAGGAACAGGAACTGAGAAAGAAGTCCATGGAAGTATCATCAACAAATTATGAAACTGCATAATCTGACATCACACTACCTAGCAAGACGGTCAGCTTGATGATAGCATCTACTCACGATAAACTGTATTTTTTTTAAAAATCTCACTATACAGTGAGATAAAAATAGAGTTTATCGCGAGTAGATGCTTGCGTTGCTAAGGAGAAGACAGCCCTTAATTAGCGACCCGATTTGCCGTTTTAGCCAATATCAAATTGTTAACCTTAGAGCGCTAGCACATGTCTGTTAGAAGTGCAATGAACTTGGGATTAGGATATGATATTAACCATACATGTGGACAAATAATCACGAAGTTCCAAGTCAGTAGTCAGCAAAATCCCTTAAATATAGAGAAAAGTGAATGTTAGGGCAAATCATATTTTTGGAATAGTTGCCCGGAGCAATTCCAAAGGTAAAGTAAAGTCTTATAAATTATTGAAAGTAAAATAGAGCTTACCATTTTGTTTGAAGAAATAAACACTAGTGAAGAATGTTGCACATTGATTGATCAGACTGGTTCATCTTTTCCAACGTCACGGCCCGAGACTCCGAGAATCCAAACACTCCAACAAGTGGGTTTGTTCTTCGTTGGGCAAAGATATAAGCGCGGTGCTGGTGGTAATTATGACCATGAAATGAAAATCATCCATGGTTACTTTGAAGACCTCATCGAGTCATTAAAACAAACTAAAAGAATATAGAACGCCTATCTGTTGATGCATGTGCAGTAGTGCTGTACGTATCGTCCTGTCTTTTCGTAATGGGGCCTAGCTGGGAATCTCTCAAATCGTCCACGTATTAGACTAGACCTTGAAATTAATGTCCGACCGCCAGTCCGCCGGATACATACGCCAATATAGCGCATGCACATATTTATATCTCTAGATACAACAACACGCGGTGCACGCATGCATAACAACATAGAGGAAGCCTCTGTCCCATTTCATATTAAAAACGTCATTCGCTTAAAATACAACTACCCGAAAGAAATCTGATCAAGTTCGCATTAGCATTAGTAGGCCTGCGTGCAGACAGACTGCGTGCAGACTGATCATGCTATTTACATGACCTCCATTAGAAAGGTCGATGGAAATTCCCCACTATTCAATTCAATTCAATTCAATAAATGTTTTGTTCAAACATGCCTCGCAGCCAGTGGCTGAATCGTGCATGTGTACATAGACGGTGGTAAATTTAACAAAATGTATTTACATGTATCGCATGTATAGCCATAATCTACACTTTCCCATAAAACAGCTGAAAATTGATCAAATCGAATCATAATAGCGAACATATATAATAATAATAATACTACTAATAATAATCTCTTTAAAGTCCACTCCAAATTGTATTTAGTTGAACCGAAAATGGAAATTCTTTTTGCCCGTTTGATCGTGAGCCCGGCAGTCAGCTTGATTGCCTTAATGAATTACAGCGTCCCAAACGTAAAGAAAAACGTAAATCCTATCAGTAAGATTCCGTTATTTAAAAAAATAGAATTGAAAAAAATACTTTTACAAGAGTGTAAAACAATATTGATAAAGAAAGGGGATTAACTATTCAACAAGCAAGATCATGGCCCACAATCAATTATAAAATAAGCCTGACATAACTTGACCTGATTAGTAAGGACAATTTCAACCAAAAGAAAGAATAGAGAAGCAATTGTTATTGCACTTGCACTACATCGCTATTCAAATACATGGTTGATGGGAATTCCCACCATTTTGCGGTGTGTATGTGGGTCCTAGCGGGCAAAATTGAACAAAAAGGTATAATGTTCTCAGGCGCATGCGCGCTTTATCCATGTGCAGGGAATACCCAGTTTTAAAGGTGTAGATCAGCCTAACATCGAAATAATTTGAACAAAATGCAGAACAAAAACACGGATTAACTAAATTAAGAGAAAGGGTTGAAGAATAAGGTATACTAGATCATTTATTTTATATATCCCAACAAAATGTGTCTTATCTTTTCTAGCTTCCAATTCATTGTCAATGCCCATGTAATATTCATGTCCTTCGTATTGTTGTTGATGGCCCAATTTTATTGCCAGTTTCCAATGACAATTAAGTTAAATACATATGCCAGTGGATGTGAAATATATGGAGCACTATCATTAATTAATTGCATTGGAATCAAGTGGCAAAAACGTGACTTCTAACTTCAACTGCAGTTATTGGTTTCCAAAATTCAGATTAATTGCTCTATATTCTGCCCCAAATAATCACCATATGTCATACCTTCTTTCAGCAATTCATTTGGTAAATTCGGACCAATATTCACCAAAAAGTCTTTAAATCGATATCAAATGCAGACGTAAGCTGCACATTTTTCTCCATTAAAGGGAAAGTTGAGTTCTGTTTTCAGACCGCAAATGTCTTCAAAGTATATGGTTATTGCTCTTATTCTTATCTATGACAATTATAGTGCCCTTTTAGAACCTAAAATTGCTATGAAGGTAATTTTAGACCCCAAAATGTGTGAAATTTAGCCAATACGATCACACCAATTCAGCTCCACTTTTAAAAAAATATGGTGACCGTTTATTAATTATTTAATTTTAAAATAACAATACATGGGCTGGTTGTGCGTATTAAAACCAACACGAAAATGCCAACAAAAAAGCTAACATCGGCATTGGCTGAAAAACGACGTAAAAGGCCCTATTTAGTTTTTTCAACGGCTTTTTCAAATTATCTAATATTTGTGGTGGTACACAAGTCTTAGAAAACGTTATATTTATGGATATTTCAGCCGTCTCTGAACCGATAATTTTGATCAAACAAAGAAGATTTTGTCATTTTTTTCATTATCTCACAAAAAAATATTTTGTGTAGCGCCCTCTGCAACAGAACTCAATTATCCCTTTAACCTGTCTAAAAGGTCTATCGACCTCACCACTTATCGGTGATATATCTATTCTTACTAACACTTCATTGATAATGGCCCATGTTATATTCATGTCCTTCGTAATATTATGTAGTTAATTGCAATAGTAATTCCTTTGTGCATTTTTTTAGTATAGTGGTCAGTCAATTTCTATACTCTTTGTACTTATCAACAAGATCCTAACGTTGAATTGAATTGTATGTTTTACGCTAATATATGTTATGATCCCTCTAAAAATACATGTCATACGACATTCCTCAGTCTCTGGAAGCGGGGAAAAACAAATTAAAACTAGACATATAATACTTGTTTGGAACAAGTATAGGTGGGCTGGTCAACTAACATTTGAGACAAAATAGAGCAAAAATAAGCGACATACTGCTTACAAATTCTTAAAAGACAATATCATGTAGATTCATAACGTGAACTAAATTCACCTTCTATAGGCATAACACGCAAATTATGAAGTTTCTGACATGAGGCCTTTAATCAAAATTTTCACTATGATGACGTCATCAAAATGAAAAATGGTTATTACTGCGCTTGTAGAAAATTGTCTTAGCTACAACATATCGAAATTTTGAAGAAAATTGATCAATATTTACAGAGATACAATCAATTTTACATAAATATGCTGACGTCATAGTATGCAAATTCGTATTTTGAGTTCCAAGGCCATTGTGATGATGTCACGATACACTTAATGGCCAAATGAGACATGGAATCATATTTTCGTCTCATACTCTATCTTAATATGAAAAAAAAATTGAGGATCCCGGTGCATTCCAAAGAGCTATAACGGATTTTGTATAGGCATGTTTTTGCCCATATATGCTATGTATTAAAAGACCTCGCGCGCACTGACATTTATCTTGAATTTACGCTCATCTTGTTAAAAAAGGTCATAAAGAGATAAACATGGAATCAAATTCCTTGAAAAAATATGAGAAATATCATGAAAGAAAAACAAATGGCGATTCTATGTTTTTTAATGGTGTTACGCGCGAAAACGCGCGCGCATGCTCGTACGCGCGATTTTTTATAAAATGCTTAAAATGACCTGAAACGTATGCAAAATAAATTTGAGACGTTTTTGACCATTTAAAAATTTTGCGCGCGCATTGACGCGCGGACGTACGCGCACGCGCGCGTTTTTTGACCTGAAATTGAACGGACTGTTATTGACCTTCATCATGATAAATATGAATGAGAAATAACTTTTGGTTATGAAGATATGATCATGAGTTGATTTTCACAAAATTTCACAAAATGGCGCCTAGATGACGTCATCAGTCAAGGTCAAGGTTGAAAACCTTACCGCATTTTGTCCATATGCCTATACATATGTGTGCTAAATTTCAAGGTATTTGATTGAACCATTTCAAAGTTATCTGGTTAACAAAAAAGTGGGTCAAAATAAGAAAAATAAACTAGACATAATACTTGTTTGGAACAAGTATAGGTGGGCTTGTCAACTAAAATTTGAGACAAAATAGAGCAAAAATGAGTGAGATACTGCTAAAAAACAATGTCATTGATGTAAGGATGTACACTAAATTCTCCTTCCATAGGCATAACACGCAACGTAAAAAATGTCTGATATGTGCCCTTTAATCGTAATTTTCACTATGATGACGTGATCAAAATTAAAAATGGTGTTAACTGAACTTGTAGAAATTTGTCTTAGCTACAACATATCGAAATTTGGAAGAAAATCGATCAATATTTACAGAGATACAATCAATTTCCCATAAATATGCTGACGTCATAATATGCAAATTCGTATTTTGAGTTCCAAGGTCATTATGATGATGTCACGATACACTTAATGGCCAAATGAGACATGGAATCATATTTCCGACTCATACTCTATCTAAATATGAAAAAACGTTGAAGGTCACGGTTCATTCCAAAGAGCTATAATGGATTTTGTATAGGCATGTTTTTGCCCATATATGCTATGTAATAAAAGAGCTCGCGCGCACAGACGTTTATCTTGAATTGACGCTCATCTTGTTATTAATGGTCATAAAGAGATAAACATGGTATCAAATTCCTCGAAAAAATATGAGAAATATCATGAAAGAAAAAAAATGGCGATTCTATGTTTTGTAATGTTGTTACGCGCGAAAACGCGCGCACATGCTCGTACGCGCGATTTTTTATAAAATGCTTAAAATGACCTGAAACGTATGCAACAAAAATTTGAGACGATTTTGAGCATTTTAAATTTTTGCGCGCGCACTGACGCGCGGACGTACGCGCACGCGCGCGTTTTTTTACCTGAAATTGACCGAACTGATATTGACCTTGATCTTGATAAATATGAATGAGAAATACCTTTTGGTTATGAAGATACGATCAAGAGTTTATTTTCAGAAAATTTCACAAAATGGCGCCTAGATGACGTCATCAGTCAAGGTCAAGGTTGAAAACCTTACCCTGTCTTGTCCATATGCCCATACATATGTGTGCCAAATATCAAAGCATTTGATTGAGCCATTTTAAAGTTATCTTGCTAACAAAAAAGTGGGTCGAAATAAGAAAAATAAATAATAAACTAGACATATAATACTTGTTTGGAACAAGTATAGGTGGGCTGGTCAACTAAAACTTGAGACAAAATAGAGCAAAAATAAGCGACATACTGCTTACAAATTCTTAAAAGACAATATCATGTAGATTCATAACGTGAACTAAATTCACCTTCTATAGGCATAACACGCAAATTATGAAGTTTTTGACATGAGGCCTTTAATCAAAATTTTCACTATGATGACGTCATCAAAATGAAAAATGGTTATTACCGCGCTTGTAGAGAATTGTCTTAGCTACAACATATCGAAATTTTGAAGAAAATTGATCAATATTTACAGAGATACAATCAATTTTACATAAATATGCTGACGTCATAATATGCAAATTCGTATTTTGAGTTCCAAGGCCATTGTGATGATGTCACGATACACTTAATGGCCAAATGAGACATGGAATCATATTTCCGACTCATACTCTATCTAAATATGAAAAAAAATTGAGGATCCCGGTGCATTCCAAAGAGCTATATCGGATTTTGTATAGGCATGTTTTTGCCCATATATGCTATGTATTAAAAGACCTCGCGCGCACTGACATTTATCTTGAATTTACGCTCATCTTGTAATAATGGTCATAAAGAGATAAACATGGAATCAAATTCCTTGAAAAAATATGAGAAATATCATGAAAGAAAAAAAAATGGCGATTCTATGTTTTTTAATGGTGTTACGCGCGAAAACGCGCGCGCATGCTCGTACGCGCGATTTTTTATAAAATGCTGTAAATGACTTGAAACGTATGCAAAATAAATTTGAGACGATTTTGAGCATTTAAAAATTTTGCGCGCGCATTGACGCGCGGACGTACGCGCACGCGCGCGTTTTTTGACCTGAAATTGACCGGACTGATATTGACCTTGATCATGATAAATATGAATGAGAAATAACCTTTGGTTATGAAGATATGATCATGAGTTGATTTTCAGAAAATTTCACAAAATGGCGCCTAGATGACGTCATCAGTCAAGGTCAAGGTTGAAAACCTTACTGTATTTTGTCCATATGCCTATACATATGTGTGCCAAATTTCAAAGCATTTGATTGAATAATTTCAAAGATATCTTGCTAACAAAAAGTGGGTCGAAATAAGAAAAATAAATAATAAACTAGACATATAATACTTGTTTGGAACAAGTATAGGTGGGCTGGTCAACTAAAATTTGAGACAAAATAGAGCAAAAATAAGCGACATACTGCTTACAAATTCTTAAAAGACAATATCATGTAGATTCATAACGTGAACTAAATTCACCTTCTATAGGCATAACACGCAAATTATGAAGTTTTTGAGATGAGGCCTTTAATCAAAATTTTCACTATGATGACGTCATCAAAATGAAAAATGGTTATTACTGCGCTTGTAGAGAATTGTCTTAGCTACAACATATCGAAATTTTGAAGAAAAATGATCAATATTTACAGAGATACAATCAATTTTACATAAATATGCTGACGTCATAATATGCAAATTCGTATTTTGAGTTCCAAGGCCATTGTGATGATGTCACGATACACTTAATGGCCAAATGAGACATGGAATCATATTTCCGACTCATACTCTATCTTAATATGAAAAAAAATTGAGGATCCCGGTGCATTCCAAAGAGCTATAACGGATTTTGTATAGGCATGTTTTTGCCCATATATGCTATGTATTAAAAGACCTCGCGCGCACTGACATTTATCTTGAATTTACGCTCATCTTGTTAATAATGGTCATAAAGAGATAAACATGGAATCCAATTCCTTGAAAAAATATGAGAAATATCATGAAAGAAAAAAAAATGGCGATTCTATGTTTTTTAATGGTGTTACGCGCGAAAACGCGCGCGCATGCTCGTACGCGCGATTTTTTATAAAATGCTTAAAATGACCTGAAACGTATGCAAAAAAAATTTTAGACGATTTTGAGCATTTAAAAATTTTGCGCGCGCATTGACGCGCGGAAGTACGCGCACGCGCGCGTTTTTTGACTCGAAATTGACCGGACGGATATTGACCTTGATCATGATAAATATGAATGAGAACTGAGTTTTGGTTATGAAGATATGATCATAAGTTTATTTTCACAAAATGGCGCCTAGACGACGTCATCAGTCAAGGTCAAGGTTGAAAAGGTTATTTTATATTTTCTATATGCCTATACATATGTGTGCCAAATTTCAAAGCATTTGATTGAACCATTTCAAAGTTATCTTGCTAACAAAAAAGTGGGTCGAAATAAGAAAAATAAATAAATAATAAATAAATAATAATAATAAAGGCAATTTTAACAAAATTATAAGGTGGTCTGTATTAGATACAGCCCACCTGATGAATAAATAAATAATAAAGGCGATTTTAACAAAAATATAAGGTGGTCTGTATTAGATACAGCCCACCTGATAAATAATAAAGGCGATTTTAACAAAAATATAAGGTGGTCTGTATTAGATACAGCCCACCTGATAAAGGCGATTTTAACAAAAATATAAGGTGGTCTGTATTAGATACAGCCCACCTGATAAATAAATAACTAGACATATAATACTTGTTTGGAACAAGTATAGGTGGGCTGGTCAACTAAAACTTGAGACAAAATAGAGCAAAAATAAGCGACATACTGCTTACAAATTCTTAAAAAACAATATCATGTAGATTCATAACGTGAACTAAATTCACCTTCTATAGGCATAACACGCAAATTATGAAGTTTTTGACATGAGGCCTTTAATCAAAATTTTCACTATGATGACGTCATCAAAATGAAAAATGGTTATTACTGCGCTTGTAGAGAATTGTCTTAGCTACAACATATCGAAATTTTAAAGAAAATTGATCAATATTTACAGAGATACAATCAATTTTACATAAATATGCTGACGTCATAATATGCAAATTCGTATTTTGAGTTCCAAGGCCATTGTGATGATGTCACGATACACTTAATGGCCAAATGAGACATGGAATCATATTTCCGACTCATACTCTATCTTAATATGAAAAAAAATTGAGGATCCCGGTGCATTCCAAAGAGCTATAACGGATTTTGTATAGGCATGTTTTTGCCCATATATGCTATGTATTTAAAGACCTCGCGCGCACTGACATTTATCTTGAATTTACGCTCATCTTGTTAATAATGGTCATAAAGAGATAAACATGGAATCAAATTCCTTGGAAAAATATGAGAAATATCATGAAAGAAAAAAAAATGGCGATTCTATGTTTTTTAATGGTGTTACGCGCGAAAACGCGCGCGCATGCTCTTACGCGCGATTTTTTATAAAATGCTTAAAATGACCTGAAACGTATGCAAAATAAATTTGAGACGATTTTGAGCATTTAAAAATTTTGCGCGCGCATTGACGCGCGGACGTACGCGCACGCGCGCGTTTTTTGACCTGAAATTGACTGGACTGATATTGACCTTGATCATAATAAATATGAATGAGAAATACCTTTTGGTTAGAAAGATATGATCATGAGTTTATTTTCAGAAAATTTCACAAAATGGCGCCTAGATGACGTCATCAGTCAAGGTCAAGGTTGAAAACCTTACTGTGTTTTCTCCATATGCCTATACATATGTGTGCCAAATTTCAAGGTATTTCATTCAACCATTTTCAAGTTATCTTGCTAACAAAAAAGTGGCTATAATTAAGAAAAATAAATAAATAATAATAAACTAGACATATAATACTTGTTTGGAACAAGTATAGGTGGGCTGGTCAACTAAAATTTGAGACAAAATAGAGCAAAAATAAGCGACATACTGCTTACAAATTCTTAAAAGACAATATCATGTAGATTCATAACATGAACTAAATTCACCTTCTATAGGCATAACACGCAAATTATGAAGTTTTTGACATGAGGCCTTTAACCAAAATTTTCACTATGATGACGTCATCAAAATGAAAAATGGTTATTATTGCGCTGGTAGAGAATTGTCTTAGCTACAACATATCGAAATTTTGAAGAAAATTGATCAATATTTACAGAGATACAATAAATTTTCCATAAATATGCTGACGTCATAATATGCAAATTCGTATTTTGAGTTCCAAGGCCATTGTGATGATGTCACGATACACTTAATGGCCAAATGAGACATGGAATCATATTTCCGACTCATACTCTATCTAAATATGAAAAAAATTGAGGATCCCGGTGCATTCCAAAGGGCTATAACGGATTTTGTATAGGCATGTTTTTGCCCATATATGCTATGTATTAAAAGAGCTCGCGCGCACTGACATTTATCTTGAATTTACGCTCATCTTGTTAATAATGGTCATAAAGAGATAAACATGGAATCAAATTCCTTGAAAAAATATGAGAAATATCATGAAAGAAAAAAAAAAGGCGATTCTATGTTTTTTAATGGTGTTGCGCGCGAAAACGCGCGCGCATGCTCGTACGCGCGATTTTTTATAAAATGCTTAAAATGACCTGAAACGTATGCAAAATATATTTGAGACGATTTTGAGCATTTAATTTTTTTGCGCGCGCACTGACGCGCGGACGTACGCGCACGCGCGCGTTTTTTGACCTGAAATTGACCGGACGGATATTGACCTTGATCATGATAAATATGAATGAGAAATAACTTTTGGTTATGAAGATATGATCATGAGTTGATTTTCAGAAAATTTCACAAAATGGCGCCTAGATGACGTTATCAGTCAAGGTCAAGGTTGAAAACCTTCCCGCGTTTTGTCCATATGCCTATACATATGTGTGCCAAATTTCAAGTTATTTGATTTAGCCATTTTCAAGTTATTTTGCTAACAAAAAGTGGGTCGAAATAAGAAAAATAAATAATAAACTAGACATATAATACTTGTTTGGAACAAGTATAGGTGGGCTGGTCAACTAAAACTTGAGACAAAATAGAGCAAAAATAAGCGACATACTGCTTACAAATTCTTAAAAAACAATATCATGTAGATTCATAACGTGAACTAAATTCACCTTCTATAGGCATAACACGCAAATTATGAAGTTTTTGACATGAGGCCTTTAATCGAAATTTTCACTATGACGACGTCATCAAAATGAAAAATGGTTATTACTACGCTTGTAGAGAATTGTCTTAGCTACAACATATCGAAATTTTGAAGAAAATTGATCAACATTTACAGAGATACAATCAATTTTACATAAATATGCTGACGTCATAATATGCAAATTCGTATTTTGAGTTCCAAGGCCATTGTGATGATGTCACGATACACTTAATGGCCAAATGAGACATGAAATCATATTTCCGACTCATACTCTATCTAAATATGAAAAATAATTGAGGATCCCGGTGCATTCCAAAGAGCTATAACGGATTTTGTATAGGCATGTTTTTGCCCATATATGCTATGTATTAAAAGAGCTCGCGCGCACTGACATTTATCTTGAATTTACGCTCATCTTGTTAATAATGTTCATAAAGAGATAAAAATTGTATCAAATTCCTTGAAAAAATATGAGAATTATCATGAAAGAAAAAAAAATGGCGATTCTATGTTTTGTAATGGTGTTACGCGCGAAAACGCGCGCGCATGCTCGTACGCGCGGTTTTTTATAAAATGCTTAAAATGACCTGGAACGTATGCAAAATAAATTTGAGACGATTTTGAGCATTTACAAATTTTGCGCGCGCACTGACGCGCGGACGTACGCGCACGCGCGCGTTTTTTGACCTGAAATTGACTGGACTGATATTGACCTTGATCATGATAAATATGAATGAGAAATAACCTTTGGTTATGAAGATATGATCAAGAGTTTATTTTCAGAAAATTTCACAAAATGGCGCCTAGATGACGTCATCAGTCAAGGTCAAGGTTGAAAACCTTACTGTGTTTTCTCCATATGCCTATACATATGTGTGCTAAATTTCAAGTTATTTGATTAAGCTTTTTCTAAGTTATCTTGCTAACAAAAAGTGGGTCGAAATAAGAAAAATAAATAAATAAATAAATAAAGACGATTTTAACAAAAATATAAGGTGGTCTGTATTAGATACAGCCCACCTGATAATAAATAAATAATAAAGGCGATTTTAACAAAAATATAAGGTGGTCTGTATTAGATACAGCCCACCTGACTAGACATATAATACTTGTTTGGAACAAGTATAGGTGGGCTGGTCAACTAAAACTTGAGACAAAATAGAGCAAAAATAAGCGACATACTGCTTACAAATTCTTAAAAAACAATATCATGTAGATTCATAACGTGAACTAAATTCACCTTCTATAGGCATAACACGCAAATTATGAAGTTTTTGACATGAGGCCTTTAATCGAAATTTTCACTATGACGACGTCATCAAAATGAAAAATGATTAATACTGCGCTTGTAGAGAATTGTCTTAGCTACAACATATCGAAATTTTGAAGAAAATTGATCAATATTTACAGAGATACAATCAATTTTACATAAATATGCTGACGTCATAATATGCAAATTCGTATTTTGAGTTCCAAGGCCATTGTGATGATGTCACGATACACTTAATGGCCAAATGAGACATGGAATCATATTTCCGACTCATACTCTATCTAAATATGAAAAAAATTGAGGATCCTGGTGCATTCCAAAGGGCTATAATGAATTTTGTATAGGCATGTTTTTGCCCATATATGCTATGTATTAAAAGAGCTCGCGCGCACTGACATTTATCTTGAATTTACGCTCATCTTGTTAATAATGTTCATAAAGAGATAAAAATTGTATCAAATTCCTTGAAAAAATATGAGAATTATCATGAAAGAAAAAAAAATGGCGATTCTATGTTTTGTAATGGTGTTACGCGCGAAAACGCGCGCGCATGCTCGTACGCGCGGTTTTTTATAAAATGCTTAAAATGACCTGGAACGTATGCAAAATAAATTTGAGACGATTTTGAGCATTTACAAATTTTGCGCGCGCACTGACGCGCGGACGTACGCGCACGCGCGCGTTTTTTGACCTGAAATTGACTGGACTGATATTGACCTTGATCATGATAAATATGAATGAGAAATAACCTTTGGTTATGAAGATATGATCAAGAGTTTATTTTCAGAAAATTTCACAAAATGGCGCCTAGATGACGTCATCAGTCAAGGTCAAGGTTGAAAACCTTACTGTGTTTTCTCCATATGCCTATACATATGTGTGCTAAATTTCAAGTTATTTGATTAAGCTTTTTCTAAGTTATCTTGCTAACAAAAAGTGGGTCGAAATAAGAAAAATAAATAAATAAATAAATAAAGACGATTTTAACAAAAATATAAGGTGGTCTGTATTAGATACAGCCCACCTGATAATAAATAAATAATAAAGGCGATTTTAACAAAAATATAAGGTGGTCTGTATTAGATACAGCCCACCTGACTAGACATATAATACTTGTTTGGAACAAGTATAGGTGGGCTGGTCAACTAAAACTTGAGACAAAATAGAGCAAAAATAAGCGACATACTGCTTACAAATTCTTAAAAAACAATATCATGTAGATTCATAACGTGAACTAAATTCACCTTCTATAGGCATAACACGCAAATTATGAAGTTTTTGACATGAGGCCTTTAATCAAAATTTTCACTATGATGACGTCATCAAAATGAAAAATGATTAATACTGCGCTTGTAGAGAATTGTCTTAGCTACAACATATCGAAATTTTGAAGAAAATTGATCAATATTTACAGAGATACAATCAATTTTACATAAATATGCTGACGTCATTATATGCAAATTCGTATTTTGAGTTCCAAGGCCATTGTGATGATGTCACGATACACTTAATGGCCAAATGAGACATGGAATCATATTTCCGACTCATACTCTATCTTAATATGAAAAAAAATTGAGGATCCCGGTGCATTCCAAAGAGCTATAACGGATTTTGTATAGGCATGTTTTTGCCCATATATGCTATGTATTAAAAGACCTCGCGCGCACTGACATTTATCTTGAATTTACGCTCATCTTGTTAATAATGGTCATAAAGAGATAAACATGGAATCAAATTCCTTGAAAAAATATGAGAAATATCATGAAAGAAAAAAAAATGGCGATTCTATGTTGTGTAATGGTGTTACGCGCGAAAACGCGCGCGCATGCTCGTACGCGCGATTTTTTATAAAATGCTTAAAATGACCTAAAACGTATGCAAAATAAATTTGAGACGATTTTGAGTATTTAAAAATTTTGCGCGCGCACTTACGCGCGGACGTACGCGCACGCGCGCGTCTTTTGACATGAAATTGACCGTACTGATATTGACCTTGATCATGATAAATATGAATGAGAAATGACTTACCGTTATGAAAATATGACCATGAGTAAATTTTCAGAAAATATCACAAAATGGCGCCTAGATGACGTCATCAGTCAAGGTCAAGGTTAAAAACCTTACCTTGCTTTGTTTATATGCCTATACATATGTGTGCCAAATTTCAAGTTATTTGATTGAGCCATTGTCAAGTTATCTTGCTAACAAAAAAGTGGTTCAAAATAAAAAAAAAAAATAAATAAATAATAACTAGACATATAATACTTGTTTGGAACAAGTATAGGTGGGCTGGTCAACTAACATTTGAGACAAAATAGAGCAAAAATAAGCGACATACTGCTTACAAATTCTTAAAAGACAATATCATGTAGATTCATAACGTGAACTAAATTCACCTTCTATAGGCATAACACGCAAATTATGAAGTTTTTGACATGAGGCCTTTAATCAAAATTTTCACTATGATGACGTCATCAAAATGAAAAATGGTTATTACTGCGCTTGTAGAGAATTGTCTTAGCTACAACATATCGAAATTCTGAAGAAAATTGATCAATATTAACAGAGATACAATCAATTTTACATAAATATGCTGACGTCATAATATGCAAATTCGTATTTTGAGTTCCAAGGCCATTGTGATGATGTCACGATACACTTAATGGCCAAATGAGACATGGAATCATATTTCCGACTCATACTTTATCTAAATATGAAAAAAAAATTGAGGATCCCGGTGCATTCCAAAGAGCTATAACGGATTTTGTATAGGCATGTTTTTGCCCATATATGCTATGTATTAAAAGAGCTCGCGCGCACTGACATTTATCTTGAATTTACGCTCATCTTGTTAATAATGATCATAAAGAGATAAACATGATATCAAATTCCTTGAAAAAATATGAGAAATATCATGAAAGAAAAAAAAATGGCGATTCTATGTTTTGTAATGGTGTTACGCGCGAAAACGCGCGCGCATGCTCGTATGCGCGATTTTTTATAAAATGCTTAAAATGACCTGAAACGTATGCAAAATAAATTTTAAAAGATTTTGAGCATTTAAAATTTTTGCGCGCGCACTGACGCGCGGACGTACGCGCATGCGCGCGTTTTTTGTCCTGAAATTAACCGGACTGATATTGACCTTGATCATGATAAATATGAATGAGAAATAACTTTTGGTTATGAAGATATGATCATGAGTTGATTTTCAGAAAAATTCACAAAATGGCGCCTAGATGACGTCATCAGTCAAGGTCAAGATTGAAAATCTTACTTTGTTTTGTCCATATGTCTATACATATGTGTGCCAAATTTCAAGATATTTGATTAAACCATTTCAACGTTATATTGTTAACAAAAAAGTGGTTCAAAATAAGAAAAATAAATAAATAATAATAAATAATAATAAAGGCAATTTTAACAAAAATATAAGGTGGTCTGTATTAGATACAGCCCACCTGATAATAAAGGCGATTTTAACAAAAATATAAGGTGGTCTGTATTAGATACAGCCCACCTGATAATAAAGGCGATTTTAACAAAAATATAAGGTGGTCTGTATTAGATACAGCCCACCTGATAAATAAATAAAGGCAATTTTAACAAAAATATAAGGTGGTCTGTATTAGATACAGCCCACCTGAAAAGTCTATAATTATTAAAGGTAATACAAAGTTTTGGTATGGGGTCATGAATTTGGTTCAAATAAACATATTGGAAGCATATGCGACCCTGCAATATTCAGTGATCGTTGTCGCGGTCGAAATCGATTCTAAAGTTATGAAATTATAAATAATAAACTCTTTATGTTTATATTTTCTAGTGCTTATATTACATCCACAGGGGCATCCAAATATATCAAAATTGAAAAGAATCACCACCATCTAATTTTCAAAAATTCCCCAAACTTTGTATTACCTTTAATACCCATGTTCTCAGGCGCATGCGCTCTTTATCCATGCACGAGAGATGTGGGAATACCCAGTTTTAAAGGTGTAGATCAGCGTAACATCGATGCAGGAGAAAAACACGGATTAGTAACTGAATTAAAAGAAAAGAATCATAAAGAATAAAATATCATATTTACTAGATCATTTATTTCATAGATCCCAACAAAATGTGTCATATCTTGGCCAGCTTCCAATTCATTGTCAATGATCTCATGTTATATTCATGTTCTTCGTATTATTATGTAGCGAAATGCAATAATAATCAGGTGGGCTGTATCTAATACAGACCACCTTATAATTTTGTTAAAATCGCCTTTATTTCTTTATTTTTCTTATTTCCACCCACTTTTTTGTTAGCAAGATAACTTGAAAATGGTTTAATCAAATACCTTGAAATTTGGCACATATATTTATAGGCATATAGACAAAACACGGTAAAGTTTTCAACCTTAACCTTGACTGATGACGTCATCTAGGCGTCATTTTGTGAAATTTTCGGAAAATCAATTCATGATCATATCTTCATAACCAAAAGGTAGTTCTCATTCATATTTATCATGATCAAGGTCAATATCAGTCCGGTCAATTTCAGGTCAAAATACGCGCGCGTGCGCGTACGTCCGCGCGTCAGTGCGCGCGCAAATTTTTTAAATGTTCAAAATCGTCTCAAATTTATTTTGCCTACGTTTCAGGTCATTTTAAGCACTTTATAAAAAATCGCGCACACGTGCATGCGCGCGCGTTTTTTGCGCGTAACACCATAACAAAACATAGAATCATCCTTTTTTTTTCTTTCATGATATGTCTCATATTTTTTCGAGGAATTTGATACCATGTTTATCTCTTTATGACCATTAATAACAAGATGAGCGTCAATTCAAGATAAATGTCCGTGCGCGCGAGCTCTTTTAATACATAGCATATATGGGCAAAAACATGCCTATACAAAATCCATTATAGCTCTTTGGAATGAACCGTGACCTTCAATTGTTTTCATATTTAGATAAAGTATGAGTCGGAGATATGATTCCATGTCTCATTTGGCCATTAAATATATCGTGACATCATCATAATGGCCTTGGAACTCAAAATACGAATTTGCATATTATGAAGTCAGCATATTTATGTAAAATTGATTGTATCTCTGTAAATATTGATCGATTTTCTTCCAAATTTCGATATGTTATAGCTAAGACAATTCTCTACAAGCTCAGTAGTCACCATTTTTTTTATTTTGATCACGTCATCATAGTAAATTACGATTAAAGGGCACATATCAGAAATTTCGTATGTTTCGTGTTATGCCTATGGAAGGTGAATTTCGTTCACATCATTAATCTACATGACATTGTTTTTTAGCTGTATCTCGCTTAATTTGGCTCTATTTTGTATCAAATTTTAGTTGACCAGCCCACCTATACTTGTTCTAAACAAGTATTATATGTCTAGTTCTTTCTGCCTTTTTTAGTATAGTGGTCAGTCCATTTCTGTTCTCTTTGTACTTATCAACAAGACCCTGAAGATGATTTGAAGTAATATCTCTTGAATACATCGCAGTTTTTACACGAATAGATTTTATGATCTCATACGAAATTACCCAGTCTGTGCAAGCGGGCAAAAAGACGTAAAGAAGGTATAAAATATCCATGTTTTCAGGCGCAATGCACTCTATGTCCATGTGTGCACGTGCGGGAGACCTGGGAATACGCACTATTAAAGGTTTAGACCAGCCTAACATCAATTTTATTTTAACAAATGCAGGAAAACACGGGTTAATAACTGAATGAAGAGAATTTAGAGAAGATATTCATGAAAAATAAATAATACTAACTCATTTATTTTTATAGATACCTGCAAAATGTGTCAAATCTTGGCGAACGGTTCTTTGAGTATTTTGCATGGATTTGTTGGCTCTAGGACAATTACCCCCTAAGGACAATTACCCCTCAAATACAATTACCCCCGGAAAATTATCCATTAGGACAATTCCCCCCCCCACCCCCTGGACAATCTCCACCCCCCGAAATTTGTTTCCCTTTATAACAACAAACTAATTTTCAGGGTGGGCTTCCTCTTTTATTGAAAAGTGGGGTAGTTTTCTATGAGTAGGCTTAATGTCATCGGGGATGGTTGGTATTGGGGGTAATTGTCCTGATACGAGATTTTTTTTCTTCAAATACATTAAAGAATCAAATTTTGATGAGGCCTATAATTCAAATATTGTATATTTTAAAAGTCCTAAAATAAATGGAAAAAAAAATAAGAAAAAGAGTAACAAAGATATGAACATCTATTTGGCTGATGGTCGATGTAGCTATACAAAGCAGACTATTGAGCAAACTTATTTGCCGTTTACACCCAAGGGGCAGTGGAGCGTCTTCCATAGTAGGGGGGGGGGGTCAACAACAAAAAGGGGCACTTTCTGGAAAAGCGGGCACTTGCAAAGGGAAACCTCAAAGCAAGAATATAGACATTTTAGACATTGGTATATATCCCTAAAGTGTCATTACATTATGAGGGATGTTTTCAATATGTGTACATCTCTTTACATGGTCTAAGGTACTGCTTAAGCATCACACTTTGCAGTAGGGTGTGATGGTATGAATATTCATTTGCGAGCACAAAGTTTGAGATTTCTGAGGTCGCAGTGCGAACAATTACATATTATAAATAGGAAATAAAAAATCCTGATTGGGTTTTGAGCACAATCCAATCATAAACGTCTGAATTGGACATTTAATAAGAAACATAATTATATCAACTATAAGTGCGAGCGAGCGTAGCGAACAAGGTTAGGGGGGGGGGGGAATTAATTAAAGAAAAAATTGCTCTAAGTCGCTCTATGGACACAGCGTAGGCCTACCGCTCATAATCTCCCTCTCTCTTTCTCTCTCCCTCTCTCTTCCCTCCTGTCCTATCCCCACCCCTTTCAGTCTCTCTCGTTCTCTCTATTTCTTTTCCCCCCTCCCCTTCCCCCCTCTCTCTTTTTATCCCTGTATCTCTCAGCATAACTATATCTCCCTCATCGTTTCGCAATCACAGAAAGCCGACCCAGAAGTGCACAATATGTCACTAACAGCACTTTATTATTTAGCAAACTTTTATTCATCAAAATTGGTTTCAAAACGACACGCAACGTTGACATGTAACATCCGGTTCGAAAGCAGTGAATTTCTACTTTGACATAACATATGACACTTTTAGTTAAATGTGAATGGAACATGTGATATGACTGATAGGAAAAAAAAAGTAGCTAAAAGAATAAAAACACTTTTGGAAAGATAAAGAAAGTCAAAATACCGCATGGTAGCTATCATTTAACACATTTAAAGTCACTTAAGTTTTCTCTGATTTAAATTTGTAACATTACACTCTATATTTTTCTATTGCATATCAAAGTATCACATATGAAATGAGAAAAATAGTACAAAAATGACAGATACTTGCCTTGACAAAATGTAGAATATTCATGTGCCATCATAATTAATGCAAACATAATCATTTTATCATCACGAAAATTATCGTTCGTAATCATTTCTCTCTCACGTGCTTGAAAAAGCATTATCAGGATTACTAATCATATTTAATTGCAAGAAACTCTAAAAACAACAACGTATCACCAATATACAAACAGACAGTATCTCTGAAGTCGCCTATTAGCTATAATACATGAACATGATATACTCAAGAAAACTTTTGTGTGACTAGATAGCATTGTACGGAAGCCTCAAGAAAAGCCATACATAGTTGAGGCGAAGAACAAAATTTATATAAACAACTATATATAAAACTATTTACAAAATGTTTCACAAAAACACAAGGCTGCATAAAACAAACATCAAAATATTATTATATACATAACACTTTCTTCCCATTTATTAAAGGCATTTCAATTTTTAACGCTAAAACAAACAAACAAACGAGACCGTTAAACATTCGTCATTTACATCACAAATTTCGGATAGGCGTATAGTCTCAATATTCAAATTTTCGTACAAAACATCGTATAACAATATATGAATTCCTAAATTAAAGGACATTTATTTCACAATCTTTCTGTTGCTCAGTATGGTGATATTTGATACATATTTTACGTGAATCATTGGTGTCAGATAAATGAAATGCATATCATGAAAAATATCATTATTTACAACTCTGGCAACATAACTTTCACAACAAACTGCGTTGTTATTTTGTAACAAACTATCACTCATATATCTAAAATTTTAGAAAATCCATTGTTTCTGTTGGTATAACTTTGTTTTCATCATCTCAAACATTTCTGCAAGAAAAAAAGCAGACGAATGTCTGTAATCGTATACGATATCAAATTATGTTGTGTATGAAAATTTGGAAACATGTATGCAAGGGTAACAACTAGTGTAAATATGGAAAATCGCTGAAAAATTACAGTAATTTCTCAAGGTAATTAATGATCAGTATATCGCTACAGACAAGGAAACAAAGGAATCTTCAAAATCTCACAAAGATCATAATATCATCATAATAGTTACATACTAGTCAGTAAACGATACAGGCAAACATGTCAGTGTGACAACAACATCAGTTAAAAAATCCATACATACAAAACCATAAAAGGGGTTCTTCTTTGGAGAGGTTTGGCATAAATACTCTCAGTATTCTGTAAATGCATTTTCAGTAACTTTGTATAGGCTATGTACAAAAGAATACTGTTAATTTCTTAAAGATAACACTCATCTTCTGTACTAGCTTGAACTAGACCTTGAACTTTGAACTTTAAGATTTGATCCAACTCAACAACAAGTTAAGCGACTTTCTTGAAAACTTTCTTGAAAAACGAAAGAAAAAACATTATCAAAGTAACTGTACAATATTTTATACACAATCGTGCAAATATCAAACCAACATTGTATTTTTATCATATTTTGATTTTTCCTATTTCTATTACTTACTCATCTGTACATAAAGAATATTAAAAAAAATTATATACACAAATGCACATATACAGTCAATAAATAACGATCTTCTTAACAGTTAAATCATATTTGTAACATAACGCATACAATTTCTATATATAAGTGTACGTGGAAAACAAAGGAGTCTTCGGAAACTATTCAAGGTGGTCATAGGTCATTCTGTTCGAAACGGAACCAAATTGCCGGCATTTCTTTTAGATCGGGGCTCCATGCATGTATGCTCTATACAAACCAATATTTGGACATAATCAGTAGAGAAGTTATCGTTTTTCCTCCAATTCTTAAAGGTTACACTACATCATGTACTGCACATCATAATTAATATAAACATACACATACTGACAATGAACAAAACACACACCCTATAATAGCTCACAGGAGTGGTACGCTCTGTATACAAATACAAGCTGCAATAATATATTGTCAGTAAAACCATCAAGAGAGTCAATCAAGATTTTCCAAATTCGTGAAATGCATTATTTGAGATAAAATGGAATATGCCAATCTTCATGAACGACTAATAATTCTCGGTCATCAATTTGAGCACAAATTCAAGGGGAAAAACCCCGCTCATTTCATATTTCAAAGTTAACACTGGTGTGAAGGAAAATATACCAAGTGGTGTCCGAAATGTTGTGTGGACGAAATTAAGTGAAATTAAATAACATTACATTAAAGTTCCCTGTGCAAAACTATATACAGTGCATGTTATATTTGCGCAATATGATTTTTTGTTGTTGGAAGTACAGTGCATCTTCATTGATTATGATTTGTGTTAATACACGTGACAGAAATCTTCGTAATTTATCCTTTTTCTTTCATATCACAAAAAGTTGTGTACATACTAACTGAGCTAAAGACACATAATATAGAAGCGATTTATTCCTCTCAGTACTAAGCTGCAGTCTATAAGTATATAAATGTCTGCGAAAAATACATTATAAAAACATTCACTCTTTTCATTCAGTAGTTGATTGATTTATTCACTTTTCTTCGTGCAATCAAAATACTGTAAATACTTAAAAAAAGGTTTCAGCAAACAATGTTATTTATGCAGTTGATATTACACTTATTTACAAACGTGCGATACAATATATATATATATATATATGAATTCACCTTCTAAAATACATCATTATTATTCAGTAGTTGATTGATATATTCACTTTTTTTCCGTCCAATCCAAATACTGTAAATACTTCAAGTTAAAAAAAGGTGTCAGCAAACAATGTTGTTTCTGCAGTTGATATTACACTTATGTACAAACGTGCGATATAATATATATATATATATATATATACACACTTGCACAACACACTCACAAACTCATACACAAAGATCGTTTGAACACTTTTTCATTTTAAGGTTTACCTGAAGATATTTTTGTTTTTTGTTTTTTGAGGCCGCCATCCTTGTCAAGCTTTGCTTATGATTGCGGTCTCCTGCACTTTTCCAATAGAAAAGTTCAGATAATGATTTAAATTTATGATTATATGTTATAAAAATATTAAGTTTCGTTATCATATGTACATATATTATGTAAACAAACATTTTGACATGAAGAAATTATTGTTTGTTTATGTTGTATTATACCTTACATTTATATGTTCTTTGTTATTCAGTTATATTTTATATGGAAAAATGCAGAAATAAAATTTCAATAATTCATTGCATTTTGCCCCGACCCCCAACATAAAAATAAATTTTCTATGTGGGCATGCCTTAAACCACAATGCATGGCCATACAGAGGAATTTTTCCTGTTGGAGTCAAAATAATTATTCCACCAATATGACCAACAGTGTAGAAAAATATTGTAATCTATGCTGTTTTTCTATCTTTTGCCAAACATTACAAAACTTTCTACCTGCTAAAACCACACATGGTAGGCCCATTTTCACTAAGAAACATATCTGTTGGGTAGTGTTGTATATTTTTACAGAGATTACGCCATCCGGCATCCACAGTTTTATATATGTATACATGAGCTTGTATGTCGTCAAATCATTAATACATTAAAGGGATAGTTGAGTTCTGTTTTCAGACTGCAAATGCCCTCAAAGTGCATGGTTGTTGCTCTTATTCTTATCTATGACATTTCTAGTGCCATTTTAGAACCTAAAATTGTTATGAAGGTAATTTTGGACTCCAAAATGTGTAAAATTTAGCCAATACGATCATGCCAATTCAGCTCCACTTTCATAAAAAAAGCAGACCGTTAATTAATTAATCAATTAATAATAGCAATACATGGGCCGGCTGGTTGTGTGTTAAAAAACCAACACGAAAAAGCCAACAACAAACAAAACCAACATCGGCATGGCTGAAATACAACGTAAAAGGTGCCATTTCGTTTTTTCAACGGTTTTTTTCTTCAAATTACTGAATATTTGTGGTGGTACACAAATATTAGAAATGGTTATATTTATGGATACTTCAGCCGTCTCTGGACCGATTTCGATCAAACAAAGATGATTTTGTCATTTAAATTGTTCTTTCAAATTTGACACTCAGTTTTTCATTATCTGACAACAAAATATGTTGTGTAAGGCCCTCTGCAACAGAACCCATCTATCCCTTTAAGCCTTAACCGGTGAAAAGTGTTCAAAAACTTTATTCTTTGTTTTGTGTCTCTGCCATGCCTGTGAATGAAATGAACATGAAACAACAGACATCTCCAGGGAGACATTGATTTAATTTCCTTATTCTCCAAAATTAATTTCTGCTGATATTGTTCAAAGCACAGCATTAACCTGTTTCATGGGGCAGGCTTTCCATGGCCATGTGATCCTCTTCTTCTTCCTCCTTTCTTTCTTCCTCAGTGTTCTGGGTGTCCGTCTGTTCTTCATGCACTTGAACCCTTGCTGTGGCTTCAACAAGCGCAGCTGTCAGATACAATCAGTCAATAACGGGCTCAGAATATAGATCCCTTTCATTTAGGCTACTAATATAATGATTACAAATTCTACATTCTTATAGAACAAAGAGCAACTTAAAAAGTACACACAATGCATTTGCAGTTTGTATGTAATCATGTAATTTATATACGGATGTGAGATCTCTATTTCAAATTTTGATGTGTGACATACATCATCAAAGTTTATGACTGAATCATGGTATTTACTACTAACATTTCAATATTCATTTGTACAAATATTGTCTGCCTGTATATCCCAAATAAAGGCTCATTTACATATGCCAAGGTCGATTGCGGTGGCTTTTTTATTGGGTACCCACCAGCTGAGTGTCCAGACAGGTTGGTTTTCTGGACATCCAACCTTAAAATAAGCAAACAACTCTAAATGAAAGCAGACAAATCGGAGAAGCAAACTAACGAAATCGGACAAAAAATAAGAAAATTATAATTTGTTTAAGTTGAAGGCTCTTCAAATTAGCTGCATCAGTAAAGTCTATGTGATGTAGTGGCGGACAACCACCCATAAAGTGTTATCCACGACTACGTCACGGTTTATTGTCGTTTGGTGTACAACCAGTTCGTCTACCACCAAATAAGTCTATTCTCATATGGTCTAAACCTAGCCTGTTTACCATCCACATGGTCTAATATTCATTGAATGTAATGACCATTTAGACCAATAGCCAATTGGTCTAATCTCAAATAAGTCTACAACCCATTTGGTCTATTGCTCATTTAGTCTAATTCCCAGTTTGTCTAATGCCGATTTCTTCTACTATCCATAACGTCTATAATCATTTGATGATTATAATTATTTATGATTAAATGAATATTAGACCATATATTCACCCTTCCTCACAATCAACTGACCGGACTGCCAATTAAAATTTGCACAGACTTAGTTAACTCATATGTCAAAGATTCATAATTTTCTTAATAGTTGTCCAAATTATTTCTAACTTTCGCCTTCTGTTTATTTCATTTTCCCGCTTCCATAACAAAAAAAATTATTACAAGGATCAGATTGCCCTTTATAAGTATCTGAACATATGCCCCCAAATCCTACTAATTATGTGTGGATGGAACAGTAGCCTGTGCAACTGATTAATAGTATGTGTTCCAGGCACAAAACTGTGAAGTGCAGATAAGAGAAACAAAAATGTGGTAAACAGCTGCAGTATACCCCGGTATATATGAACAAGCTTTTATTCATTAGTGCAAACATACATGCATGTATCATCTTAATAAAGTCACCTATTGAAGAAGTTGGGGAGAGTGAGAAGGATGAGGTGGGTGACGAGGATGGTGAGGTCTCCCTCTCCAGCTTGAAAGGCGTCCTCGTACCCTGCTTAGAGTCTTCATGTGACGCCTGACGTTCATGTTGAACTGTGACCTTTACATTAGAATACATCTCTGAAAGTGTGTGGATGTCAGTTTGAGACAACGGGCAATCCACATTTAAGAACTTGAGTTCTGGAAGCGAACTCTCTTTACCTGTGCTCTGCGGTGGATGACTGATACTCTGAGGAAAGTCAACCTTGCACTTGTCAAATGTCAGTACAGTAACTCCTTTGAGTTCATTGGATACAAGATGCATTAGGTCAGCCATGGGTACAGCTGCTGATGCACCTTCAAGTTGTAGCTCACAACCTGAAGATGTTCGGGACCACTTAACAGAGGTAAGTTCTGCATCTCGTAGCTGCACCTTCTTTGCCTCAACAAGCTTCAAATGTGGACTTGTCACATGAACTACATGTAGTATATTCGTAAATGTTTCAAATCGGCAGGAATCATTCATCCCAAAGGGTTCAAGATGGATGTTGGTCAGATTTGGCAATTTGCACGACTTTTCTAATGGAAATCCTCTAATGCCTGATAACACCAATGATACAATATTCGGACAGGAGGTAGAAATATCCATTAACAGGCTGTCTGTAGTTGCACCATTATGAATACCCGTCCATATATCTTAATTTAAGCTCCCTTAAGGATGATGATGAATTGACCTCAGGAAAGTATGCTTGATCGAATGGAAAATCTAGATCCTCCATTTGCATATCTAGACTCTCTGCATTTGGAAACAATTTACTTACAGCCAATAGTGCCTCATGGAGTGTTTCAAGACACATCAGGGACTTAATGCAAACTGTCATGACAGATCTCATAGGCACAGGCATAGGCATGACGGCAGAATCATGTGACTGTATCATGCGAAAATCAATGGAGAAATGCTTCACTGTCGGACACAACGAAGCCAGTATGGAGATGACCACTCGGAGGAAAGAAGCATCCCTTAGTAAAAGATGAGTCTCATCATCGGTGCTCATCCACTCGACTACATGTAGCTTCCATCCAGCATCACCCTTCAAAACAGTGTTCTGCCCAGATTTCTTGCCTGAATAAAAAAAGACAATTTAACAACCCATTTGTGTGGCCTCCCGATTCACAGAAATGTACACTAGACAGCATTATATATAACTGATAAAAATCTTGCGGCGAGCCTGAGGTAATTGATATAAAAATGAATAACGCAATCATATAAAATCGTGCAGTCTATCTAGCATATCCTTCAAGTTGATAAACACCCTGCATTCCACATTAAATGTTTACAAACATGGTATTGTTTAAAGACTATTTTAACAAGCACTATGAGAAATTTAATCTAAAATAGGGGTGTCTAGATCATTACTGTAAGAGTTAAAACACCCCTCAAATATTTTCTCTTTCTTTTTATCCTGATCTCAATTATTGCTCCATCAAACACATGTGGTAAATTAAAAGACTTTATCGAATCTATCCAGATATGTTACTGAATTACTGAATGTTGTAGATTGACACTACAGGTACTTTGTATGTACATGTAGATACCAAATAGGGAACAATAGGAAATAAGTAAATGTGTGACTAGATGTCTAATAATTTTAACTTTACCAATAACAAAGCTGCCCTAAAGCACTGGAGCAAAGAATAACTTCCCGTAGGGTTTCCATTTACCACAAGTGGAGAGTGGCAAATTTTAGATTAATGTCTTTCCAAAGGATATTAGTGCTTCATTTTGCCTTTACATGAACTAATTCAACATTTAGTTCACATGTACTACTTTATTTAATGTCTGAAAGTGGATAAATTCTTTATAAAATGCTCAAAAAGGCCCATAAGATATTTTCAGGCAAAAAAGATAATTTTTCACATATTCTAAGAAGAAACTCCTGTCATTTGTATTTCTTTTTTAGAACATTTTGTAAACCTAATTGGGAGAAGAGGGAAAATACCTACATGGTTATAGAGTGCGTCTGTTTACGAAAGAATTTTTCATTCATATGGTTAGCTTGACGTCCCAAAACTTTTATTAGATGATTTTAAAGCACCAGGGTTTTCGAGTAATGATGTTGAATCTCGTCTGATATCTTTGCACATACCTTCTCTTCCAGGCCAGATATGTGTTTTGCTATATGTATCATACACAATCAGTCTCCGAGTGTGTAGTAGAACTCCTTCTAGCTCCTTTGATTATTAAATGCAATCAGAAAACATGAACAGTTCTCATAAGATATTTCTTACTCTACAGAGAGCCTCCACCAAGAATTGATGTGAATTTAAATTAAAATATCAACAATATTTCATCAACTTTCTCTTGGATTATTCCAAGGCAGACGGGCTAGAACAGCGATTTCCAATCTAAAAAAGGGCAAAATGAAGAAAAAAGGACTTAAAACATTTTAAAAGGACTTAAAACATAGATGCCCGCTGTATATTATTTATTATCCATTACTTTCATCAATGGGTTAAGCAAATCATAAAGCTTATGTTTTAATGTGAGTAGGTAAAATACATGATTTTTCATTTCCGATAGGAGATTCATGTCCCATTGTGAATAACCTCAGGGCTCTAGGGGGCCTTCAGGCGCCTCCTAAATGATTTAATATTGGTCGACTTCACAAGTATTTTCAGTATAGCACACTTCCAAATGCCTGTAGAAAGAGAATTATGTCACTGTAGTCTGATGCTCTTAACATTTTATGTTACATTTGGGCCTTTACAATCAAATTTGGGGTACCTGAGACATATTTGGCCATTGCAACCTCATCCCTCAATGTACCATTGCATTTTGATATGGAAACAGAGAATTACTTTGCTCCCATTACCTCAGAAAATAGTTTCAAGTAGTCTACTACTTTTGTGAGTAGCTGATCCTTATAGCCCTTTTGGAGCAACTCCCGGGCCTGAAGGGTCTTCTGTGAGTTTTAGCCCTTACCATATTTCAATTAATTGTTCATATTGGTTTCCTAAACCAAACAAATATTTTCAGCTGAAATTTGTTCTTAAATTCATAAAACAATGGTTGGCCTTTAAAACACATCGGGGCTGTTTGGGCACATTTTTAGTTTTTTGTAATTCAGTCGGCACCATTGTTTTTAGGTAAACTTTCCATGAGAATCCATGTTTAAAAAAAATAAACAATTTTTTACAAATATGTACAAGATTTTAAGCAATTATGTCCATTGGTAGAGGTCATACCTTAGCTTCTCATGCCTTGTACAAACAGACCGTGGGTTAGGCATAACTCAAAGATCATTGCCTCTTACAGTATTCAGAACTTCAGACATCTTCAAAATCCATGAATTCAATTCAATTTTGCAATAAATTGGTTTGGATATTTTCAGATGCTTTTCCAACTTGAAAGTTTGTACAATTAATCCTGCCTTTCTTCTATGAGCAAAGCGAAGAGAGTTTAGATAAAAGATTTCATTCAAATTTTGGTCATACCCTAATACCCTTAAATGTGATAATAACTAACCTAACTAAAGCTTGTGGAGGGAAAAAACAAAGCATTTAGAAACATATCAAAATCCAGTTTGTTCTTGTTTAATAATAATAATATAGAGTATTTGTAATGCGCCAACTCCACATGAATAATGTGTTAGAGGCGCATGGAGAAGAAAAGATATAAGTACACAAAAAGACACACAAAAATGAACAACGACAATGTGAAAATAAAACTAAATCTACTGAAAAGCCGCTTTGAACAAATGAGTTTTAAGGGCATGTTCAAAGCAATCTACACTTGAAATATAACGAATATGTTGTGGCAATTGGTTCCATAGGTAAGGTCCAGCGTGTGCAAATGACCGATCCCCCCATGATTTCTTAGTTTTCGGAACAACAAGCAATTGAGAATCGGAAGATCTTAAGCGTCTGGGAGGATTATAAGGCATTAACAAATTAATATTGTACTCTGGGGCAGATCCATGTATACAGTGAAAAACAAGCAATAATAATTTAAATACAATACGGGATTCAACAGGTTACCAATGTAGTGAAGACAAAACAGGAGTAATGTGAGAAGTACGTCTGGTAAGGGTAACAATACGGGCTGCTGAATTTTGTAATTTTTGTAACCGTGAGAGTTGAGATTGTGGCAGCTGAAACAAAAGTGCATTACCAAAGTCCAGTCGAGACGATATGAGGGCATGAACTATTTTTTTCTGTGGCCGAGCGGGTTAAATACTTGCGAATAATGCCTAAATTACGTAGTTGATACCTGACAGATTTACAAACAGCCGGGATCTGAACTGACATAGACATTGTAGAATCAAATAAAACTCCAAGATTTCTACATGATTTAGATGGAGTGATAACATCATCATCAACCTTAATAGAGGGAAGGCTGACCCTGTCTAATAGAGTTTTAGAACCGATAAACAACAGCTCTGATTTATCTTGATTTATTTTCAAGGAATTAGAGCTCATCCATTTCTTAATATCATGAACACAAGCTTCAAGTTTTGTGATGGTATCCATGACATTGGTTTGGTTAGGTAGGAATGATGTATACAGTTGGATATCGTCTGCATAACAATGGTAATTAAAAGAGTGACATTGTAAAATCTGTTTCAGACCACTTAAGTAAATTGAGAAAAGTGTTGGGCCTCCAACAGATCCTTGCGGAACACCACTAACCAACGCAGCAGGATCAGACTTTGAATCATTAACACAAACAATTTGAGACCTTTCAAATAAGTATGACTTAAACCATTTAAGAGCTTTTCCATCTACACCAAGTGATTTCAATGTATCTAACATAATTATATGATTGACAGTATCAAATGCGGAAGATAGATGTTTGGAGGTGTTTTAATTTGCCTCATAGTTCAGACTTAGGAAGAAACAAAACATTTTTGATATCAAATACATGGACTGGCAGCAATAAATTGAATGGCCGAAACTTATTCATATATACCTTGCGTGTTCTCTCTGATTCTTTTTCCCAGTAATCGGAATACCCTTGCTCGGACATCTGAAGAGAGTTGAGGAGGGATTTAAAAGCATTTATAAAGCATGTCATCTAAACAGGACATAGTGACAACAAAGGGGGAGGGGGGGGGGGGGTGTTCAGGGTTTTTTTCCCCAGGGGATATTAAACGTATGGGAAATACATGTTTTGGAATCATGAACCTTAAGAAAAATAAACCTTTAAAAGCATGGAGAGGAGATCATCGTTTTCAATGGGGCAGACTGATTTCTCGTACAAAGTGGATTACCCAAGGTCTTTGAGTTCTTAATTTATAGCTATCACAGCTACTTGAATGAAGTTATACAGTAGGTTTGCGGTTGCACCATGTGTGTGAGAGAGAGAGAGGTTTGAGGAGTCCTGAACAGGACTCTGACTCGGTAATCTTTCTTGGAGGAGTGTAGTCCTGAAAAGGACTGTTTGTTATCTTTCTTGGCATATAGTTCTCAGGAGACCTATAGCGCTTGGAGAGGATGAGTGGCTCGACGTTTCGAACAGGTTGACTATCCGTCGTAAGGAGTGGGGAATAGCTGGCGTTCGTGAGCTTAAGTCACCGGTGTGCGGACGTCAGGGGAAAATAGGTGACCGTATGTCGGCTTGAGTCATCGGGTGGGCATGGATGGTCGACTGGTAATTCGTCTGACTATTCGTCTGGGCTGGAGTCTCCGGGTTGCGGACTTAGGAGAGTTTCGAGTTGATGAGTGGGGTGTGTTGTCGGCGAGACGCTGTGTGTGTCCCCGACGTAGGCGGCGTTGTAGTCTGTTGTCGTCTGCTGTGCAGTGTAGCTGCGAGGCTGGCGGCTGCTTTGAGGGTTCGGCGGGTGGCGGTGGTTGATGTACGGGTGTCTGTCGGGGTGGTGAGGGCGGTGCTGGAGGCGGTGCTGGAGGCGGTGGTGGAGAAGGAGTGACCGGGTACTTGTTGATGAGAGGTTTCCAGATGTCGTTGATGTATAGTCCTGAGTCTTGGGGCACGGTGTTGTGGCGGTGAATTTCGATGGCTTCTGGGATTCGGCGTGTATGCCAGTGTTTCATTATGGAGATGAGATGACTGTTATCCCATTCGATGGTGTGTTCGTGTTGCTGGGCGTGTTTGACGATGGCGGACTTATCCCAATCGCTGAGTCTGAAGCTGGTTCTGTGCTCCTTGAGTCTTGTTTCCAGATTTCTCCCCGTTTCACCAATGTAGACTTTTCCACATTCGCATGGTATTTTGTAGGCTCCAGCTTTCTTGTGGTTTGGATGCTTGTCTTTCTGGAAGTAGAGTATCGAATGGAGTTTGTTGGAGGAACTGTGTCGAACTTGGATGTCTGCTGCTTGAAGGATACGTTGAATCTTGTGAGAGGCTTGACCGATATAGGGAAGAACAATAGTTTGCTTCGGTGGTGTAGCTGCGGGTTGGTTGTCTTCAGGGGTGGAGTTAGCTACGGGCTTGTTGGCGGGAGTCTTGGATTTGATCTTATGTCTTGGGTATTCGTTGATGCTAGTTAGGGATGTGGTGACATGCTGGATTTCCTGGTCTAGATGGTCTGCATCGCTGAGTTGATGGGCTCGGCGGATGAGGGCGTTGGGGACTGATTGTAGTACGGATGGATGGTGGAAGGATCTGTAGTGAAGATATCTATCGGTGTGTGTGGGTTTCCTGTAGACTTGATGAGCGGGCTTGCCGGATGGTGATTTGGTAACGAGAACGTCTAGGAAGGGGATGCTGTTGTTTTGCTCGGTCTCCATGGTGAATTTGATGCTCGGGTGATGCTGGTTGATGTGGGCGAGAAAGTGGTCTAAGTCAGGTCTGCTATGTGGCCAGATGACGAATGTGTCGTCGACATATCGGAGCCAGAGAGAAGGGCGTTGTGAGAGAGTCTGGAGTGCCGTTGTTTCGAAGTGCTCCATGAAGATATTGGCTATAACCGGTGAAAGGGGCGATCCCATGGCTGCGCCTTGAAGTTGTTGCTGAATGAAGTTGATAAGCTTTTTTTTACCACACTTATGACACCAAAATACATTGACTGTTCTTATAGAAAAAGGTCATGTCGTATAAACTTGGATCTGAGGTAGGAAATGGAATTGAAAATCTCAAGCACAGCTAGATAGGGAGGCCAATTCTGTGGTTGAATCATCAGACCTCTTTCCTCTTTCCTGCTCTATCAACTGAAAAGAAATTAAAGCACATTTACATTACAATGTTATGTCCTTCCAACCTTATTCACAAGTATGAAGAAGATTTTAAGCATTTATGTCCATCGGGAAAGGTCATAACTTGGCTTCTCATATCTTGTACACATAAACTGTGGGTTGAGCATAACATAAAGATCGCTGCCTCATATAATGTTTAGAACTTCAGACATCATCAAAATCCATGAATTTAAAGGTATTACAAAGTTTTGGTATGGGGTCATGAATTCGGTTCAAATTAAAATATTGGAAGCATATGCGTTCCTACAATATTCATTGATCGTTGTCCCGGTTGAAATCGAGTCTAAAGTTATGAAATTATAAATAATACACTCTTTATGTTGTATAGCTCCCTCTCAAGGTCAAGATATTAATTTAGCTATGAAACAATGTTTCTTGACTAAAATCGACCGATTAGCTATTCACGTTTGGAAATAACATATCACAACTACATATTCTGAGATTTTCATGGTCGCAGCTACCATTGTTCGGCCGTAGGGCGCTATTTGAAATCTATCAAAATTTACCGGGAGCACCGGTAAATTTTTTTATTCATTTTTTCTCAAAAAGAGAAGAGTTTTAGGGGGTAATTTGTGTAGTGCTTATAATACATCCACAGGGGCATCCAAATACATCAAAATTGTAAAGATTCACTATCCACCCAATTTTCAAAATTTCCCAAAACTTTGTATTACCTTTAATTCAATTTGCACTAATAAAATGGGTATTTATATTTTCAGATGCTTTTCCAACTTGAAAGGTCGTACAATTGATTCTGCTTTCCTTATATAAACCGAGCCAAGAGAGTTTAGATAACAGATTTCATTCAAATTTTGGTTATACTCTAATACCCTTTTATGTGATAAAAGTGACTAAAGCTTGTGGAGGAAGGGAACAAAGCAGTCAGAAACAAATCAATTTTTTTTGTTTAAACCTATGAAATATTTTGTTTATCATGATAAAATCTTTCAAATAAACAAAATATGCTTAGTTTGTGAGGTAGTGGTAAGCAAACTCCTCTTTTCTGACGTTGGCCCTCTGCTCACTACAAGTCATAGATTTAATATAAAATATTTTTCACCAACGATTCTGTTCTGGATATGTTGTCGTTCAATTAATCAGTCTAGAGTATTTTCGTACGATTCATGTCCAGGCTTTGAGGGTGTCTTTTAGTCAAACATTTCCTGCAGTTTACATTACCAGTTTATGTGTAATTGAACATTTTTTGCCACTCTTCAAAAAATAAAACTTTTTCATATTTCATGGTGAATAACAAATTACAACAACTGATTGCACTCAAAGCAACGCACATTTGACTAGCTGTGACAAGATTTGTCATAGCATGTTGGCAATACACCAGTGTACGGTTATGGGCGCCATTTTAACTTGTGGGTAAACAAACCAATGACCTCTAGACGTCAGTGGTTCACGCGTAAATTAAGTTAGCGCCCATGCAAATATGATGTGAGCGCAGATGTTCATGTATTGTCGCATCACTGCCTGCGATGTGCGCTCACATCATATTTGCATGGGCGCCATCTTAATTTACGCGTAAACCACTGACCTCTAGGGGTCAGTGGTTTGTTTACCCACAAGTTAAAATGGCGCCCATGTCTGCGCATGCGCACTGCTGTAACCGTAAACTGGTGTATTGTTATCAAAATCAGCTTCATGAAATGGGCCCTGATCTACCGATATGATATGAGATTTATTTAATATTATCAATATTGAATGAAGAACACAAGGGTATTGTTATAAAATCTGGAAATGCTAAAGAGCTTGAGTGTTATCAAGTAACATAGTACACTGATATAACGGCAGTAAAATATCTAGCTGAAATCTTAGAATGCTGCAAGGTGGAAGGGGGGGGGGGGTACACCACATTGATGCAGAGCTTTCATCTAATGTTGGTTATACCCTATTACACTGTTACATGAGGACTAAACAATGTAGAAAGAGAGTACAAAGCATTAAATTCAAATCAAATTTGGTCTTCTTTGGACGTGTTTTAAACTTTAATATGCCTTAGTTTGGACATGGGAAGTTACAAAGAATTAAATATTCTTTAGCATAACAGAATACATGGACTTGGCAACAGTGTTTAATGGCTACAGGTTATGCATACAAACCTTCATTAAGATCCTTTGTCTTTGTAAATCCAACTCTTGGTCGCGTAGCTCGCTGATCTGAAAGAGTTGAGTATTAAAGGATAAAGATCATTTATAAAGCATGTGATCCAAACAGGACAATGTGACCCCAAGTTTTATATTTTATATAGATGTTTTATAAATACATTTCATAAAAAAAATCAGTCGGCGTCATTGTTTTAAGTTGCAATACATGTCTTAGAAAAGGTAACACTTTCCCTGTTGGAGCCAAGTGTGTACCTAACTAATTACTTAGTGACAAGATTAAAAGGATAAAAAGGGTGGGACAGAACAAAACATTGAGGGCAGCTTGGCAGCAATGATTGCTACAATAATGCATACAAACCCTATTTTCTGCAGATGTGTAAAGAGACAACTCTGGGTAGGCTGGCTCGATCATTTGAAAAAAAGGAGCGATTCAAGATCATTTATAAAGCATGTGATCCAAAGAGGATGGTATGACCCCAAAGAGGGCAGTTTGCTTTATCCCCCCCCCCCTTGGATATCAAAGGTGTGGGAATTTGTATTTTGAAATATATGACCAACAGAAAAATAGATATTAAGAAAAATGAGTAACTCCAATATAATCATATATCAAAGCATTGCGCCTGGTATCTAAGTACCAAAAGAGATCATTGTTTTAAGGAAGACTGATTTCTATGACAAGGCAGATTACACGAGCTTGTTGCCTTCTTATTGTATAACTTTCAAAGCTAATTAATTGAAGGTGATAGGCATTTCTTTTAACATACTAATACGGCATAGTAAAATGTCATGTTGGGTAAAAACTTGGACCCAAAGTAAGACATGGAATTGAAAATCTCAAGCACACAAACCTTGGATGGGCCAGCCAGTTTTGCAGTTGAATCACCAGACATCTTTTCTTCTTTCTCCTCCATCGACTGAAAAGAAGTTAAAGCATATTTCCAATAAAATGTATCTTCCTTCCAATTTTATTCACAATATGCTTACACTCACTCAGGCTTTTTGTAGCAGCAACTCAATCATTCTTTTCTTTAAAAAAAATGAATTCCTCTTCTTAATTCAAGTTGTTACTCAACCAGTAGAATGAGAATTTTGTATGATTTTCTCCTCAGAAAGTTGATTTTGGCACTGCAAATAATAGATCTAATATAAGATATTTTTTCACCAATGATTCTGTTTTGAACATGTTGTAGTTCAATTAATCAGTCCTGAGTATTTTCATACCATTCATGTCCAAGCTTTAAGGGTGTCTTTAAGTCAGACATTTCCTGCAGTTTTGCAGTACAAATTCATAAGCTACTTGTCCAAAGTTACAACTGAAGATAATAAAAGCAATGCACATTTGATTAGCTGTGACAGCATTTTTGGAAATTGTTATTCAAAATCAGTTGAATGAAATTAGCTCTGATCTACACATTATATGACATTTATTGAATAAAGAGCATTGTAATAAACTATGAAAATGCTAAAGAGCTTGAGTGTTGTCAAGAAGCATATGATCACTGACATAACAGCAGTAAAATATCAAGCTGAAATCTTAAATCGCTGCAAACTGGAGGGGGGGTTCATGACATATTCATATAGAGCTTTTATCCAATTTCGGTTAAACCCTACTACACTGTTATGCAAGGACTGAATAACGTGGAAAGAGGGGACAAAACATTGAATACAAATCCAATTTGTTCTTCTTTTGAGGTGTTTTAAACTTTTAATATGCCTTAGTTTGGACATGGGAAGTTACAAAGAAATAAATCTTCTTTAGCATTACAGAACACATGGACTTGGCAACAGTGTTCAATGGCTACAAGTTATGCATACAAACCCTGCAATCTGTAGTAGCGTCATTTAAGAGCATTTATAAAGCATGTGATCCCAACAGGACATTGTGACCCAAAAGAAGGGAATATCAAAGGTGCAAACTATGGCAAATTTGTGTTTTGGAATATAAACCTTCAGAAAGAAAAACCTTTTGAAAGACAAGTAACCCCAATACGATCATATATCTAAACATTGTGCCTGCATGGTATCTAAGTATAAACATAGATCATTGTTATCCATTGGAAAGACTAATTTTCTTACAAGGCAGATTACACAAGCTTTTTGCCTTGTTTTATATAATGTTTTATAAAGTTTATAGTTGAATCACGAGACCTCTTTCCTCCTTTCTGCTCTATCGACTTGAAAGAAATTAAAGCATATTTACATTAAAATGTAAATATCTTTCCAAGTACGAATGACAATTTAAGCATTTCAATGTGCATTGGTAGAGGTCAAAAGTTTGCTTGTCATAATCTCAAAAAGGTACACATGCAAACTGTAGGTTTTAATAGCGTAAAATAAAGTTCACTGCCTCACAAATATAATGTTCAGAACTTCAGACACCTCTCAAATCTAAAAATTTAATTCAATTCGCACTACATGGGTATGAATATTATCAGATTCTTTTCCAACTTGAAAAGTTGTATAATCAATCAAGCCTTTCTTCTATGAACCAAACGTAGATAGTTGAGATAAAACAGTTGGTGTTATCTGGTTCCATTAACATACCTCGGCCTGCTCTTCAGGCTTCGTAGCTGGATCGTCAGCCATCTTTGATGACAAACCTACTAGAGGACGTACCTGCATAATAGATAAGCATAAGCAGTTAAGCATGCACTGTATAACAAACAAGAGAAGCAGGTTAGTGACATCCAGTTTGAGGATAATCAAAACATTGATTCACTTATTAACAATTTTATGGGTTTCAAAGTTACCATTGTCACTGATCAAATACATATTGGCAGCTCCATGACATATTAGTTTAGCTTGCGATATATACATATCGGCAATTATTGTATGTTCATATTGATGTTATGTATGATAACATCAACATTTAATGTAAAGGTTTATCATTTCAAAATTGCAGTTTTTTCTGCAAATACTATCTTAATTCTCGTAAATAACATCATATTTCTTGTTTTTATCTGGGCCTACTGTCATGACTGTAGTCCCAAGAAGAAAATCCAATTGAATCCCCATTGAATGTCCCCATTGAATCCCCATTGAAACATTGGGTACCTATTAGCGTTTATGGCCTCGCAAATTATAATGTTAAGAACTTCAAACACCTCCTAAATCTACAAATTGAATTAATTTCGCATTACATGGGTATGGATATTTGCAGATGCTTTTGCAACTTTAAAAAAATCCTTTATTCTATGAACCAAACCAAGGGAGTTGAGATAGAATAGTTGGTACTATCTGGTTTTATTCACATACCTTGTCACGCCATGTAGGCCTCCTAGATGGATGGTCAGCCATCTTTGATGTCTACCAGATGACCTGCATGGAGGGTACAAATAAAATTCAAGTCGCCAGATATTGGTAAAATACTGTTTTGCCAGGAAGAACTCTTGACGAGCAAGAAGATGCAGTGACTGTCCTAATCTTTTTTTGCCTGATTCGATTGGTTAAAAGGGAAATTCCACTTCGGCATCAAGCTTACTGAAACAGAAGCATACAGTACAATGTATAACAAACAAGAGAAGCAAGTCAGTGACATCCAGTTTGAGGAAGAAAAAATGGATATACTTAATTATTAACAATGTTATGGGTTTCAAAGTTGCCATTGATCAAACACAAATGGTATTACATATATATATAAGTGCGCGAATTCTCAACTCTGACATGGCATATATATATATATCAAATATTATTGTATGTTCATATTGATGTTACATGCATATTGCTCCGGTTGTCTCATTTTCGCTCGCTGGACAATTGCCAGCACAAACGTAGCTAGTTCGACGATACTACCAAACTAGAATGTTCCACTTTGTTGCAGGGTGTATGCCATTGGGTGAACCGGGTGTGCGGAAATGGTGTGTTGGGGAGAGGAAGTGAGAGTGTTCGTGTGTGTGGTAATTTTATGTTTGTGAACAATTAAAGACTAATAATGGCAGATGACTAATCATACATCTACAATGACGAGTAAACTGTCGATCTATACATCACAGTCCACAGATGAATGTGCCTTGACGGTATATAGCAGACGGCAGTCGGCGGATTAGACGACAATTAGTAGTGATTTTGTATGTGAGATTGCTTTGCTAATTATAAAATACAAGAACATTTTCCACATCTTTAAACTATCATTGATATCTGATAATTAAACAGTAATTAAAATAAACCTACCAAACTACATAATACAATGAAATACTTGACTTAAAGTAGGGGAGTTTGATGTGGTGCACAATAATTGCACCCCTCTGTAAATAATCGAATAGTCCATGGCGATCATGAATATTCATGTTTTTGCTTACCTCGGCAAAATGCTTGCCTATACTAAATGGCCAAATTATGGTGGGGGTTGGCTGAAATGGACATAATGAACCGATCAGAACTGATCTATGATAATTCATGCTTGTTATCCTTCGTGTGCTTGACCTATAACCTTACAATCGCGTGGCAAATTGCGCCCAGGGTTTGACTTGTTTCACATGTGTTATATAGGCAATGGCGAGCTAGCGAACTATTTTTACCAAATTACGGTGGGTGAACTTTCAAAAGTCAATGGAACATGAGGGTTTCAATGAAAGAGCTAGTGTCAACGTACGTCGGGGTGGATGTGCTTTTCGTGTAAACAAAAAATACATTTTTAACGATTTTTTTTTTTTTTTTTTTTTTGGGGGGGGTTGTACCCACAAATGTAATAACTCCCACAAATGTAATAACGCCCACAAATGTAATAAAACTTTACCCACAAATGTAACAACACCCACAAATGTAATAACACTTTACCCACAAATGTAATAATTTCACCCACAAATGTAATAACCACTTTACCCACAAATGTAATAATTTTGAATCACCCACAAATGTAATAATGACTTTACCCACAAATGTAATAAATTTGAAGTGATATTTTGAATCACCCACAAATGTAATAATGACTTTACCCACAAATGTAATAAATTTGAAGGGATATTTTGTCGAATTTAAAACCAAAACCCTGTAATAAAGCATGGGTATAGCGCGCAGTCTTTGCTCCAGACTCGGTTATTTCAAAAAATTAAAAAAATATTCAAAACTAAGACCCCACCATCTTCCAAACTAAGACCCGGTAATAAAGCATGGGTTTAGAGCGTAGTTTTTCTTCCAGACCCGGTTATTTCAAAACTTTTTAAAAATCTTCAAAACTAAGACCCCATCATCTTATTCATGTGGAAGAACATAAGTATTGAGCGTAGTCTTTCCTCCAGACCCGGTTTTTCAAAAGTTAAAAAACAAACAAAAAACAAAACAAAACAAAAAAAAAAAAAAAAAATTAAACTAAGACCCCTCCATCTTCCAAATTAAGACCAGGTAATAAAGCATGCGATTAGAACGTAGTCTTGACTTCAGACTCGGTTATTAAAAAAAAAAATCTTCAAACTAAGACCTCACCATCTCATTCCTGTGGAATAACATGGGTATAGAGCGTAGTCTTTCCTCCAGACCCGGTTATTTCAAAGGAAATAGAAATTTAAACAAATCTTCGAAACTAAGGCAAATACAAACAAAACACATTTATATTACAGTTTTCCCTACTTCTGAAACACTCAAGCATATAAACAAGAACAAGTCTGAAATGATAATCGGTTAACAAGCAAATAACAACGCATACTTTCATATAACAAATCATAAATAGCTGTATAACGAGATCGCGCGAAACATATTTCGTCAGTTCGTGTGACCGCCGACCAATCATTTATTTATGACGTGTTGTATCCACATATGTAATAATGTAATTTATTTTTAAATGAAAAAAAGAGGAATAAGATGGTGGGTCTTAGTTTCGAAGATTTGTTTAAATTTCTATTTCCTCAGGGGAGGGGGGGGGGGGGTAAGGTCACTTCAATTTTGTTGGGGGGGGGGTCACCCTTTGGTACATTTTATTTGTTTTAATTATAACAAAAGGAGGGGGGTTTTCATCAAAATTCAAATCCATAACACAAATTTTGAGAGGGTTCACCCCCCCCCCCCCGCTGCGTTCGCGCCTTCATCAACTGTTCACTGTCCCTTGCAATGATTTCTCATCCATTGTTGAATGTGTAAAGAGTAGAACAAGCGAACACAAATTTGTGTAATTTCATCCTTTTTTCCAACATTTTTTCTGCGCGCTATACCCATGCTTTATTACAGGGTTTTAGTTTTAAATTCGACAAAATATCCCTTCAAATTTATTACATTTGTGGGTAAAGTCATTATTACATTTGTGGGTGGTTCAAAATATCACTTCAAATTTATTACATTTGTGGGTAAAGTGGTTATTACATTTGTGGGTGAAATTATTACATTTGTGGGTAAAGTGTTATTACATTTGTGGGCGTTATTACATTTATGGGAGTTATTACATTTGTGGGTGTAACAGGGGTAAAAGTCCATAGGCTAACATATTAGGCTGCTGGACTCTGACGATAGGGGGCGTTGTCCCATGAGACTATTCGGCGCCATGTGTATGATAACATCATCATACTACATGACTGTATAAAGGATTATCATTCCAAAATTTCAGTTTTCCTACAAATAATGTCTAAATTCTCTTGAATTACATCTGAATTTTTGAGTATAACTATATAGGAATACTGTCATGACTGTAGTATGAATTAAACTTAAAAGTTAGAGATGTTATAAGCTGTTAACCCTTAACGAGGGGGGGGGGGGCAGTGGGAGGGGGCGGAATCCGAGTTGGTTATGGAAATAAAATTCACACATATATTCATACTGATTGAGTTACTCTAGTCACGCATCAAATTTCAAGATTTGTTCGTGGCTTCACTGCCGAATTTAAAGGGGAGGGGGGGGGGGGTAAATAATCCAGCCTTTTTAGGGTTAAAGAGAAGGTTCATTGATTTTGAACTTGATTGAATTTGGTATCATTGCAATCGTAAACTGACTCTGAGTAATAATATTACATTTTTTAAAATGTGGGGCACAATGCCCTCGCACTTTTTAGAGTACCACAAAACTGCCTCTTTATCATTTCGGAGAAATGTCCCTTTATTTAGGATTAATTACCCTCCTCTTTTTTACCAGTGCCATTTTTCATCTCTAATGAGTGTCCCTACATAGGAAATGAGTCCCTTTTTACTTCTGGTGATTGCGCTTTTTTCATTCTAACAAGTGCCCCTTTTTACCTCTGACTAAGTTTCCCTATTCTTATCGAATAGGTGCCCCTTTTTCTTTACTTTGACAAGTGCCATTTCCTTTGTTATAATTTCATTTTCATCTTCAAAGAAGTCTCTGCTTTACATCTTAGGGATGAGAAATGCCCATTCAGCTCTGATAATATGTAATAAGTTTTGATGAAATTGCCCTTTGATAAGTTACCCTTTTATCTATATTTCCCACTGTTGCTTACAAAATGTGCCCCTTTGCTGTCATCTAAAGAGCCATATCTAATTTCAAAGAATCGAAGCAGCAGATTATCGAAAGAATCATATTTTGAGTCAATTATAATATGAGTAACAGCTAGTATCCTATTTCTAAATCCATGATAAAATTGAGTAGCCGAAGAGGGCAGGGGTTACAATGCCTAAATATTATATGAAAGAAATGTGCCCCTCTAAAAAATATTATCGGGCTCGTTTTCAAAGCTATATAACGTTCCTTTTATAGATATAAAAGATTAATGTGCCCTTTTCACACTTAAAACGCATTTTCATACCTATCATCCTATAAACCTCATGCCCTCTTGAATTTGTATAGAATCTTAAAGTTAATCAATTGCTCTTTGTTCAGGAATATACCAGTTAGGAAAATGTAGGTGCTCCCTTTTTTCTCCAGAAAGTACACTTTTTAACTCTTGCACCCCACTTTGAAAGACGTTCCGCTGCCGATGGATCTCCATCTTAACTTGCACTACCTTAGTCTAGCGTAGCACCTACTCCGTCCAGCCTAGCACCACCTCCTTTAAGTCTTACATTAACTTCATATATCATAGCCTAGTACGATCTCTATTATTTCAATCTGTCTATTTCATTTGCCCCTCGTTTAGGAATACGTCAACAGAAGGAACATTAAACATATACCAAACTGTTATTCTACTTCATGTAGATTATGCGGACATAGCATGGCAGCCTTTCTATGAAATATATATAATCAATTACAAAAGCTACAACATAGAGCAGGAAGAACAGAACTGTTCTGAAAATAAAGCCTGAATGACATTTGTGTTACTTCAATGAATGAAATACTGCGGTGGGAGACTTTGAAATCTCTACAAATATTCCATAATTGGGTAATGATATTTAAAATCCTCAATAACATGACACCAAATTATTTAGCTGTAAACATATTTCCTTTCCAAAACCCCAAACAAGCAACTGTAAACCTTTTTTTTTTGTACAGTGGGGGGGGGGGGGGGGGGGGCTAAGTTATACAACAACATTCACCGACCTATTCTTGCCAACCTGTCCTTACTTAACCCTATATAGCCCGGGCTATTTTGAAACTGAATAGCCCGAGGGGGGGGGGGGGGCTTCTAAGGCCCCCCTCTATGATCTCGGCCGTGAAACAACCCATCGCCGCAAAAATGTGCATGCATGTCAAGTGAAGTGTATAGAATACTATGGTAATTTCAATTTTCAAATATGGCAATAACATTCACATTTTTATCCATAAATCATATATTCTTCATATTTAAATATTAATGTTCACTACATATATCATTTAGACCATTTGGGATAATAATACAGCCACAAAATTTGGAAGAGCCAGGTTATTCCTTATGTTATCTATTGATTTCATAATTTCTTATGTATTTCCTTGTTTTTTAACTTATGTATTTTATTGTTTTTGTTGTTTTATTTCATTTCCAACTATAATTCAACTATTTTAACCCCAAAATAAACACCTAAACTCTCTTTATTTGAAAATTGAGATTTCCATATGTTTTGTACACAAATCACAAAAATGAGCGATTTTCGGGCTGACATGCAAAGACAAAAGTACCCATTTTCCTTTCTAATAAGTGCCTCTTCCCCTTCTCATAAAATGCCCCTTTTCACCGTCGATAAGTGCCCCTATAAAATATTATTAATTCCTCTCGTTACTGTTGATGTAATGCATACCCTTTGATAAGTGCCCATTTGTACCTATGTTTCCTACTGTCGCTCACAAATCGTGCCCTTTTGTGGTCATCTAAAGAGCCATATCTTTTTAAAGTTTCAAAGAATTGGAGTAGCTTTGTTTAGTAACAGGAATATTTTTTCTACCATCGACACGGTTTTGATCCTGGGGGTTCACAGTAACGAGGCCATTGCTTAGCCAATGAATCATGACTGTACGCAGCGGGCGCAAGGGTACGTCGACGTCCCCACAAAAAACATAAAACAAAGAAAATGCAATAAACTTTCAATAATTCATTGCATTTTGCCCCGACCCCCAACATAACAAAAAATCTTCTATGTGGGCATGCCTTTAACCATAATGCATGGCCCTACAGAGGAATTTTTCCTGTTGGCTCCCGCTCGCTCCCTTCGCTCGCCATTGTAACAAATGCCGTCCATGCTATCATTCCGGAGTTTTTTCAATTTGAAAGTGTGGATTTTTCGATGGTTCACAAACAAAATAATTAAGTTATCAGAATCAGTTTCACATGCCTTTTGAATGGTATAATTTTTTTTTATTTATATACACTAAACTCATTATAATTTGAGAAATAATAGCATTGCAATTATGTTTATTCTTTATGAGATGTCGTCTGCTTGGGCAGGATTGGTTCATGAGGTGACGTCACTAAAACATAGTTATTTTTTTGGCGAATCTCTCGTATATCCCAGATGCTATCGAGATGTTTTTATTTGTATTTTTATAAATCACCCGATATGTAGTTGACCTAAAGATATGTAGTTGACTTGTACGATGGCCATCTGTTAGCTTACCAACTTTTAGTGATTTGCAATATTTGTGATTTTCTTTGAATGGGCACTTTAAGTCTTTTCAATTCAATTCAATTCAATTTCGATTTATTAGTATCAACATATACCATGTACAATGCAGTAGTCCAGGGACCAATGATGCAATGTTAACATAGAATGTGCATAAAAACAGGAATGATCATATAAATGTACAATAAAAATGATAAAAATAAAGTTAACATAAATGTTCATACCTCAAGTTATATACATATTATGCTAAATGATAATAGATGGATGAACAACCTATAACAGTAACTTGAAATGTTGAGGTATAAAGCAGAAGGGGAGAGAAAGGGGGAATCTACTTCATACTTACCTTTGAGCCTCAGTTTATATAGAATAAAATAGAATTAAATATACTGCTTCATTCCGTTTCATTCACATTAGACAATTATATCCCCTTCTTTTCTTCTCCTGTTTGCCTCGAACACTTCCTCTCACAAACTTAGTAAGACTCAGACTACATGGTCTACACACCTACGCTCGTTTCTTCTCGTTTACATTTTTATCTCACTTCCGTGTTTAACCTCCTACATTTGTCAACTCCATCAAAGCGACACAGTATAATCTTACCCAAGCTAGACGACAGCTGTTATTCTATCTTTCGTAATATAAATTCCAAAAGAACGTTGAAATTTACTCCTAATTTGTGCTTTATACGCAATCAAGATGGCGCCGAGTTTGCATAAAGTCCAACTTGAAACTATACTGCGCAACTGACAGTGATATGCCTCTACATTTTCAAAAGCAAATCAAATTATGTATATGCATACAATGCATAAGACCGGCAAGCAAAAAGAAAACTATATGGCAATTGATAGGCACCGTGTACTTCAACTGGGTCCCTGCTTAAAAAGAAGTCCTATCAGTGACAAAGTACAATATCTGATAATACTATATGATACTGAAATCCTCGCATTTGCCAATTGGCTGTGAACAAATTTGTTTTGCACTTGTAATTGATAACAAGTCTAATGAAGATAAGGCCTACAAGAACTGTAAGCATTAGTCATGGGGTGCGAATGATCTTGATTTTCAATGGACGTGAATAACAAATTGTATGCATACTTTTGTAAATAACAGGTTCTGTTAAAGACTTATAACCTCGCCAGAGGGTTGCCAGACATAAACAGAATCATCAAACAAACAACGACAAAGTATGATTTGGAAGCAGTACCTTCATCCAAATGTATGTACAAATAGAAACAATGACGGAAATGATTCTTGATAACGTATTATCTAGAATGGGGGAGGGGGGGGGGGGTTCAACGTGGACGTAACAGCATAACTGGGCGGGGCCTAACGTGATCGCGCGCGAAAGGAGATATGACCTCTCATTTCCGCTTCCGTTTCATGACCGCGGCGCAGCCAGCTGAGTATAGCTTTACATGTACTGCATGCATATAAGGGAGTTTACAGATAGCACATGGTACAAAATGACCCCAAATATCCACAGATCTTTTACACATGGAGAAGTTCCACTTTGAGCATTTTAGAATAATAACTGCCAAAGTCCTAGATGTGCTTCATGAATACCTTTTGTTTGCCCTCTTGAAAAGAATACTTCCACCTGCGTATCTTAGAATGTACCGTTGGTGCATAAATGAATAATGTAACATAACTTTCATGAGCGCATATCCAGTATTCATCTCTGGTGGGTTTTACCTTTTTGGTACAAATGACCTTTATCTGCCCATGCGCAGATTGTATCTGTAAACTTCCTTATTGTACCATTGGCACTACCAGTCAATGCATTAGGGACTTTTAGATTTGCGAGGACTGATACGTGTGACGTCCATTCAAGGCAGTGCATTAAAAGGACGTCGATCGTAGCATAGACCTATTGTCTTCGTGCAAATCTAAAAGTCCCTAATACTACTAGTACTACTACTACTACTACTACTACTACTACTAGTAGTAGTGCACATGTGTTGTAGGACAACACATTAGCAATGATCATGATGTGCTCCAACAAACAAGAAAGGGAAAGGGGGAGTACGTGGAGCATTTCGATTAAGTGAATTGCCTCATTGATGTGTGGGGGCCAAGCGATAGAATTCAAAAATTATTTGCGCTGACCCACCGCAACAGAGACGTGTATCAGAGAGTAAGCACTTCCCTCGTCGAGCTGGGGTTTACACTGCGCAGTAGCAAACTGCGCACCTATACGACGTTTCGTTATAGAGTTTCGGGATAACGTTCTCGTGTGTGTGGACGCCCTGGAATTTATACGATGATTCTTTATACGACGTTTCGTTATAGAGTTTCGGGATAACACAATTTGTGTGTGGACACGCTGTAGGCCTATATGTCTATTAACATGATATAAACAGATATTCAGGAGCAGAAAGGATGCGTAGCAGTCTGTACAAAAAATAAGTCGAATAGTTAACGGCCAAGAGAACAACAAGTTTAAATATAAAAGTTTGTATTTTAAATCCAATAGAATGATTGAAAGAGATGAATAAATGCTATGATATGACCATGGAAGTTATGTGTGTTTGCTTGTGTGTGTGTGTGTGTAAGTAGAGAGATGGAATTGAGAAACATTATTATGAAAAATAATACAAATTGTGAGGACGGAAAGGACATGTAGAGAGTTCAAGAGATAGATAATAAGAGCGACATTTAGTCTTTCTTTCCTTCTTTTTTTTCCCCTTCTTTTTAACACGCAAAATTTGAATTATAAACATGCGACTTCGAAAACAAACAAGTATAGTGTGCAGTGCGAGTTGAAATCCTAGTAAAGAATTAAACTTTAAACTTCTTATCTGTCAAATACATTTTCGTACAGAGTGTTAAACCTAAGCACTGTCATTATGCTCCATGCCTTTCGAACTACCCAGTACTACAGCACACCCCCTAACCACTGCGTCATACCTTCATAGCTTACCCGAGTATTACAACATTCTAACAGGGTGACAAATCATGTCGGGCATGCTTTATGATATGGAGGTCAAAGGTGATCATATTCTTTTCATCTATTCAATCTGATAAGCTATGCATATCAGAATTTGTCATTGTTCGCTTTCAGGTAGGCACGCAATGGGATATCATATGAACAGGTTTCCCACACTAATACCCCCTTCACATACACGGATTTTTCTTACGAGTCCTTACGGATCGCACAAATTCACGGATCTACCACGGATCCTTACGATTTGGCCACTTTTACGACCAATTTAAGAGTTGTTACGAGTTATTACGAGCTATTTACGGTTTGTTACGGATTATTACGAGTTACTTCGTTATACTTACGGCAGAATTCCACGATTTGTTACGAGTAGTCACGGATAACTACGAGCAACTTACGTGTTAGTAACGACCTGTTAACGTGTTGTTACGAATAGTTACGAGTATTTACGAGTCCTTTCGATTTTTAACCAAAAAATAACAAATGAAAATGAAATATTCTAATTTGCAGCTTTTATACCTTTTCCCAAAAACGTAAACGGTACGTAAGAATACTTAAAGTATACGTATATATTTGTAAAGTACTCGTTACTACACGTAAAATGCTCGCAATAGCTCGTAACAATCCGTAAAGCCATTGTAACACGACCCGAATGAAAATCGTAAACAACACGTAAGCACTCATAATAATCCGTAAATAATCCGTAAGTAATCCGTAAAAAGTCCGTAAACAAATCATAAACCAACCGAAACAAATCGTTAAAGAAGTCTTTATGAGTCATTTACGGATTCTTGCGAGCAGTTAACGGATGGTAAAGTGTTGATGCGAGCGTTTTACGATACTTACGGATTGTTACGACCTATTTACGAGTTGTTTACGGACAAATAAATCCGTCGACAATCGTAAGAAGATTTTTGACATGTCAAAAAATTGCCTCTCCTTTCACGGATCCTTACGAGTGTCTGCGAGTTGTTGCGAGTTGTGACGAGCTATTTGCGGATACCAGCTAGTTATTTTCGGATGCTTGCGATGGACTACGAGTTGGCGATCCGTAAGGACTCGTAAGGAAAATCCGTGTATGTGAAGGGGGTATTACCTTTAAAGGATGTACGTAGACCTACCCCCTATGTATACAATACGAGTGCACAAATAGAAAGGAAGACAGATACAAATATCATATGTTATCATGATTACTGCATGAGAACACCTTTTCTGTGCATCTGAAACTGTTAATAGAGCAATAAACGTGAAGTCAAATGAAAGCGATTTACTAATGTGAAGAGTTATGTGATATATAGATCTAAGCGCTTTTTTACATCTTTTTGCTCACATTATACTAAAAAATCATGTTGAACACATGTATTCCCAAAAAACAAGGTGTGTACTTAATAGACACTGTCCGATGACTGTATGAAACTGGTTGACTTTTAGGTTTATACCTCCTTATCGCACCACTGTTTCTTTCGTCTACTCACGAATTCAAAGGTTTGCTCACTTTGTTTGGCTCAAAGAGTAAGAGAGAGAGAGACAGAGCGCGAGAGAAAAAGATAGAGAGAGAGGGAAAATGTGTGAGTCAGAGGGAGAGGAAGTGAGAGAGAGAAAGAGAATATGTGAGTCAGAGGGAGAGGTAGAGAGAGAGAGAGAGAGAGAATGTGTGAGTCAGAGGGAGAGGTAGAGAGAGAGAGAGAGAGAACGTGTGAGTCAGAGGGAGAGGTAGAGAGAGAGAAAGAGAATATGTGAGTCAGAGGGAGAGGTAGAGAGAGAGAGAGAATGTGTGAGTCAGAGGGAGAGGTAGAGAGAGAGAGAGAGAGAATGTGTGAGTCAGAGGGAGAGGTAGAGAGAGAGAAAGAGAATATGTGAGTCAGAGGGAGAGGTAGAGAGAGAGAGAGAATGTGTGAGTCAGAGGGAGAGGTAGAGAGAGAGAGAGAGAGAATGTGTGAGTCAGAGGGAGAGGTAGAGAGAGAGAGAGAGAGAATGTGTGAGTCAGAGGGAGAGGTAGAGAGAGAGAGAGAGAACGTGTGAGTCAGAGGGAGAGGTAGAGAGAGAGAAAGAGAATATGTGAGTCAGAGGGAGAGGTAGAGAGAGAGAGAGAGAGAATGTGTGAGTCAGAGGGAGAGGTAGAGAGAGAGAGAGAATGTGTGAGTCAGAGGGAGAGGTAGAGAGAGAGAGAGAGAACGTGTGAGTCAGAGGGAGAGGTAGAGAGAGAGAGAGAGAATGTGTGAGTCAGAGGGAGAGGTAGAGAGAGAGAGAGAGAGAATGTGTGAGTCAGAGGTAGAGGTAGAGAGAGAGAGAGAATGTGTGAGTCAGAGGGAGAGGTAGAGAGAGAGAGAGAGAGAATGTGTGAGTCAGAGGGAGAGGTAGAGAGAGAGAAAGAGAATATGTGAGTCAGAGGGAGAGGTAGAGAGAGAGAGAGAGAGAATGTGTGAGTCAGAGGGAGAGGTAGAGAGAGAGAGAGAATGTGTGAGTCAGAGGGAGAGGTAGAGAGAGAGAGAGAGAACGTGTGAGTCAGAGGGAGAGGTAGAGAGAGAGAGAGAGAATGTGTGAGTCAGAGGGAGAGGTAGAGAGAGAGAGAGAGAATGTGTGAGTCAGAGGGAGAGGTAGAGAGAGAGAGAGAATGTGTGAGTCAGAGGGAGAGGTAGAGAGAGAGAGAGAGAATGTGTGAGTCAGAGGGAGAGGTAGAGAGAGAGAGAGAACGTGTGAGTCAGAGGGAGAGGTAGAGAGAGAGAGAGAGAATGTGTGAGTCAGAGGGAGAGGTAGAGAGAGAGAGAGAGAATGTGTGAGTCAGAGGGAGAGGTAGAGAGAGAGAGAGAATGTGTGAGTCAGAGGGAGAGGTAGAGAGAGAGAGAGAGAACGTGTGAGTCAGAGGGAGAGGTAGAGAGAGAGAAAGAGAATATGTGAGTCAGAGGGAGAGGTAGAGAGAGAGAGAAAGAGAATGTGTGAGTCAGAGGGAGAGGTAGAGAGAGAGAGAGAGAGAATGTGTGAGTCAGAGGGAGAGGTAGAGAGAGAGAGAGAGAACGTGTGAGTCAGAGGGAGAGGTAGAGAGAGAGAAAGAGAATATGTGAGTCAGAGGGAGAGGTAGAGAGAGAGAGAGAGAGAATGTGTGAGTCAGAGGGAGAGGTAGAGAGAGAGAGAGAATGTGTGAGTCAGAGGGAGAGGTAGAGAGAGAGAGAGAGAACGTGTGAGTCAGAGGGAGAGGTAGAGGGAGAGAGAGAGAGAGAGAGAGAGTGTGTGAGTCAGAGGGAGAGGTAGAGAGAGAGAGAGAGAGAATGTGTGAGTCAGAGGGAGAGGTAGAGAGAGAGAGAGAGAGAATGTGTGAGTCAGAGGGAGAGGTAGAGAGAGAGAGAGAATGTGTGAGTCAGAGGGAGAGGTAGAGAGAGAGAGAGAGAATGTGTGAGTCAGAGGGAGAGGTAGAGAGAGAGAGAGAGAATGTGTGAGTCAGAGGGAGAGGTAGAGAGAGAGAGAGAGAACGTGTGAGTCAGAGGGAGAGGTAGAGAGAGAGAGAGAGAATGTGTGAGTCAGAGGGAGAGGTAGAGAGAGAGAGAGAGAATGTGTGAGTCAGAGGGAGAGGTAGAGAGAGAGAGAGAGAGAACGTGTGAGTCAGAGGGAGAGGTAGAGAGAGAGAGAGAGAATGTGTGAGTCAGAGGGAGAGGTAGAGAGAGAGAGAGAGAGAATGTGTGAGTCAGAGGGAGAGGTAGAGAGAGAGAGAGAGAGAATGTGTGAGTCAGAGGGAGAGGTAGAGAGAGAGAGAGAATGTGTGAGTCAGAGGGAGAGGTAGAGAGAGAGAGAGAGAACGTGTGAGTCAGAGGGAGAGGTAGAGAGAGAGAGAGAATGTGTGAGTCAGAGGGAGAGGTAGAGAGAGAGAGAGAGAATGTGTGAGTCAGAGGGAGAGGTAGAGAGAGAGAGAGAGAACGTGTGAGTCAGAGGGAGAGGTAGAGAGAGAGAGAAAGAGAATGTGTGAGTCAGAGGGAGAGGTAGAGAGAGAGAGAGAGAATATGTGAGTCAGAGGGAGAGGTAGAGAGAGAGAGAAAGAGAATGTGTGAGTCAGAGGGAGAGGTAGAGAGAGAGAGAGAGAGAATGTGTGAGTCAGAGGGAGAGGTAGAGAGAGAGAGAGAGAGAATGTGTGAGTCAGAGGGAGAGGTAGAGAGAGAGAGAGAATGTGTGAGTCAGAGGGAGAGGTAGAGAGAGAGAGAATATGTGAGTCAGAGGGAGAGGTAGAGAGAGAGAGAGAGAACGTGTGAGTCAGAGGGAGAGGTAGAGTATTAATAGAGAGAGAGACAGAAATCTTTAGTTTAGAGAGAGCGGGTTGGATTCCCCAAATAATATTCAAATTAGATTCCCAGAACAAATTCATGGTGAGTATTTAAACAAAACAATAAAGTATTAGTATTTTCTTTTAATATTCTAATTACTTTTTTTTTATAGTTCTGGTCAACCTCATTCTTACAGCGACGGAGGAGCTAGCTGGTAATTATCGGTTTATGTTTCTAATTCTAGGTCCCTTTGTATTTTATTACTGCACTTCATAGCTCAGAAGATAATTAAACAAATTCAGCTTGCTCATTCCCACTTTCCTACATTTTCTTTTTTAATACTTGCCTACTCTCTTATCCACTCTCTCTCTCTCTCTGTTTTCATCTCTTTCCACCTGTTAAGTTGCTGTCGCTTAGTTATTCTAGATAAATTTCCCAATTATAACTCTACTTCATAGCCGATTTATAGCTCAAAACATTACAATTGCTCTATTCATTTCACCCCTCCCCCGTCCTCTCTCTTTCTTCTATTACCACCTTTTCTCCCACCCCCTTTCTCTCTCTCCCTCTTTCTCTCCCCGCCTCTCTCTCCGCCTCTCTCTCCCTCTATCACATACCAAACTCTCGACCAATTGGCTATGCCATACTGTTTTTTTCTCTTATTTACAGCATGGGGGGGGGTGGGGTTAGGGGGAGGGGAGGTTTTCTAGGGCGAGGGGGGGGGGGGGGGGGGGGTGTTTTGGACGGAGAGGGAGTTTGAGGTATTTTAAGTTATATTGTTTCCGTTCTGTCATTATAAGTCATATTATCTGGAACGTATGAGCTTGTTTTTGTATTATCTAAAAAATGTAATTTTGCTTTGCATGAATTCGTTGAATAGAAACACAATAAATAATATTAACAAAAAATGAAATGTGAGGGATGTAGGTGAGGGTGTTCTTTCGTATGTTATTGTAGTGTGTTTACGTATTTGGGTGTGCATGTGTACGTGTGAGGACGAGTGGGTTGCTTAGTTGGGTTTGGGTTGTCAGGGATGGGGTTACAATTTGTTGTATATTTTAACCGATTTCAGTCAATTTTGATTTTGTTTTTGTCGTAATGTATTTATTGTACATGTTTCAAGTTCATTAAATCGTTATTACGATGAGAAAGAATTGTTTTTTGAATAATTATTTGTATTGTTTTGATGAGTAATCAAAATAATCAAAATTTAACGTCACCATCCGAAAGACGTGACTCAGTTTCGCAAACCTTGATACTATCAGAGTCAGTTTGTTGACGGAGACAGAGAGCACAGACATTACCGCTAGACCAACTCATATCACTAATACTGATGACACTTTATAGGCCTATTTAATTTTGAAAGGTATTCACCTTATATTTAATTTATACAAAACTTAATTACAGTACTACTTTGATGTATTTCAGGCATTGGTCTGTTCAAAACAATAATCCATTCACATCATATCTTGAGAACAATGTAGTACTGACACAAATTCTTACAATACTTATAGTACATCTCGGGAGTATCAAAATACAAATGCATATGAACCTCATTGAGGATCTTTAGAAGACAGACAAAATCTGTTATAAAAACTGGGCAAGATATATTTTAGAAATTTGCAATCACATTTCACTTATATATATTTCGGTATTTTATGTTTAAAGAAGAACTTACTACTTAGGGCCTATAAGTTTTCCATCTCAGGTACGATATTTTGTTGTGATATCCTGACGATTAACAATAATAATGACATGTTTGGGATTCTGTTTTATCAAACTTACCCCAGTCGTAAAAAAATAGGAAAAAAATAGGGGAAAAATAGGGGAAAAATAGTCCCGAAAATAAATTTTTTTTTCTATTTTTTCCCTATTTTTTTTAAAGGAAAAAATAGGGAAAAAATAGTTTTGGAAATAGGAAAAAACTAGGTTTGAAACAATTTTTTCTATTTTTTTCCTATTTTTTTCCTATTTTTCAGACCTGAAAATAGGAAAAAAATAGGGAAAAAATAGTGTAGAAAATCGTGAAGAAAATAGTAAAAAAATAGTGATACTAGGTGCTAGTGGACAGTGAAAAATAGTGAGGAAATAGGAAAAAAATAGTGAGGAAATAGGAAAAAATAGTAAGAAAATAGGAAAAAAATAGTAAGAAAATAGGGGAAAATAGGAAAAAAATAGTAAGGAAATAGGAAAAAAAATAGTAAGAAAATAGGAAAAAAATAGTAAGAAAATAGGGAAAAATAGTAAGAAAATAGGAAAAAAATAGTAAGAAAATAGGAAAAAAATAGTAAGAAAATAGGGGAAAATAGTAAGAAAATAGGAAAAAAATAGTAAGGAAATAGGAAAACAAATAGTAAGAAAATAGGAAAAAAATAGTAAGAAAATAGGGAAAAATAGTAAGAAAATAGGAAAAAAATAGTAAGGAAATATGAAAAAAATAGTAAATAAGTGAGGAAATCAGAAAAAAATAGTCAGGAAATAGGGGGGGGGGATCACTCATCCTTTACTTTCATGGATTTCTCAAGCACTACCATCTCACACATCCAGTCAACGACTCTGTACATTCAATTAAAGCATACAGTGCAAACTTGATATAAAGAGATCAGTTATCAGGGCTTAAATTAATCCAAGGCCACCAAGGCCATGGCCTTGGATGCCCCTTTGATTGGCCTCAATGCCCCTCTCATTGGCCTTGGAGATTTTGTGTGCCCTTTCCAATTCTTCCTATTTGTGCTGTAATATAGGAATGTGCCCTACAGAAAAGTGGCCTTGCCCTAAAAATATTGAAATTTAAGGCCTGAGTTATACCTGAAATGACAAGGTAATTTAACAGCTTTTGGGGGTTAAGATTTCTTGGTTGCACATGACCTCATTGTCAAAAGTTTCCACTGTAGAATAGTCACCCTACTCCTACAGCTCTTTTCTCTGCATCGATGCACCTACTCAGTTTGCCAAATTCACTTCATCCTTTCAGTCCAATCCATTCAGTAGAACATTTAAAATAGTCAATGGGTATATGGAAAATGTTATACAGTCCACTCCTATTATAACGAACATGGATACACCAAGATTTTATTATCAGGCAATTCTCATCAGTCCCAATTTTAAACAAACCAATGTGTTCAGTAACTCGAGTATAACATGATTTCATTTTAACAAGGACATTGGCTTGGTCCCGAGCACCTCGTTATAATGGCAGTGGACTGTAACAAACAAAAATAATAAAAGGGAATGTGTCAAATAAAATACATGTACTTTATTTTCGAGAGGTAAACACAATGACATGAGTTTAGTATAGTATGTGTGTTCATATAAGCAAATAAATAAAAGAACTTAACTGATATTTACAATCTTTGGTTAAGTACTGTAGTGTACATGTTGTAGTAATAGAGTTGTTCATGGTTTGCTATGATTATACTCTAAAAAAAAAACAAGACAAATGCGACTGCGTCTCCTATATGCCTCCGCCTTAAAAAAAATATCATCCACCTAGAATGTAGCTTTCTATTTTTGTTCAAATAAAGTATTCAGGTGAGTTTCAGGACTATTACTGAGCCGATGTGGATATGCCAGGCGATCACAAGCTCTCTCCCTCACTAGTAACCAAATAAAGCAGTATTCTGGACATGAGAGTGTTGTTTTCTGTCTCTTTTATTACAATTTAATTGCAAAGTGCTCTTAATAATGTAATCACATTTTCAAACCTCAAGAAAATCATGACAAATAAATTTTTTTTTCTCGTTGTTTACAAAGATTACAAAATAAAATAAATCATAAAACAGATTTTTCAACAATGCATGCATGCTCTATAGTACAGTTGACATGTTACATAATTTTCTCAATCTCAATTGAACTGTCAAAATCTTAATACAATCATCATAATCTAGAAACACTTACTACAAAATCAATGACATGTCATGTCATTGAGATATATATAAACAAGAAAATGACAGACTTACATGCTACTATTTTCAAATAGTTTTACAAAGTATAGGCCTACCATCATTACCATGTATCATAAGTAATGGTCTTATGGTCCTTTATCTTCACAATATGCAGGCACTCATTGTGTACACATACATGTTGTACTTGCCTATGAATCTCAATGATTAGACATAAGAATTACATAATAAAATGGAAACAAATACTAATGTAAAGGATACAGATGTTGGTCATGCTGTTCACAGGCATCGAATGGTGGTTGTACGTTACATGTACATTGTAGCTTGATTAGTTTCAATGGATCTGTAAAGATATAAATGAAATGTGAGTTAGGGGTTAGAATAATCATGCATTGGTACATTTATGAACATGCAATTAATACTTAGTACAAGCAGGGGCGTCGCCAAAGGGGGGGTGTGGGGGGGTGCGACACCCCCCCACCTGTCAGGATTTTGTCGGTAAAATTGCGCTGCCGTCGGGAAAAAGAGAAAAGGGGAAGGGAAAAAAAGAGGGAAAAAAGAGAGGGGAAAAAAGGGAGGGAAAAAAAAGAGAGGGAAAAAAGAGAGGGAAAGGGAAAGAAAAGAAAAAAAGAAAAGGAAAAGAAAAGAAAAGAAAAAAAGAAAAGGAAAAGAAAAGAAAGAAAGGAAAAGAAAGGAAAGAAAGGAAAAGAAAGGAAAGAAAAGAGAAGAAAGAAAGAGAAAAAAAAGAAAAAGAGGGTGGAGAGGAAAGAAAGGAAAAGAAAGAAAAGAAAGAAAAGGAAAAAGAAGAAAAAAGAGTGAAAGGGAAACAAAAAAAAACGGGGGATGAAAGAGAGGAGAGAGAGGGGAGATAAGAGTCTGAGAGAGGAGGAGTGGGAGTAAAAGAGAGAAGGGGTTGTTGGGTGGAGTCGTCTCGTCGAGGGAGCAAGAAAGACACGGGTAAATATGTTGCTGTGTCGGGTCAGCTGTGTCGGTATTCTTGCTCGATCCTCGTGTACTATATCGAGAACGGTACAACGATTCTTCTTCTATCTCTAATAATTTAAGGAAACGTCAAAGCTTCCGCGCTTCGCGCGAAAGTGGGAAACTGAATACAGACAAATAGGGCTTATTAAAAGTCGAAAACGGTACAACGAATCGTGTTCTTTCTCTAATAATTTGAGGAAACGTCAAGGCTTTCGCGCTTCGCGCGAGAGGGGGAAACTGAATTCAGATGAATAGAGCTTAATAAGATTCGAAAACGGTACGAGGAATCGTCTTCCTTTCTATTATTGTGATGAAACGCCAAAAATTCCGTCGGGTCAGCTGTGTCGGTATTCTTGCTCGATCCTCGTGTACTATATCAATGCAGAAGATTGAAGTCGGTGAGATGTATATTGTCGGTCGGCCGACAAGTTTTTTTTCCCTACGAACTGTGACTTCTTATCCGCTGTGACCATTTCGAGAGTGACTACAACTACAATACTTGTATTTTCTCGAAGTTTCACTTTCCTATAAGTTTAGCTAAAGAAATCAGAGGTTGACAAATTTCGGGGAAACTAAATTCAAACAAAGTTTAAGAGTCAACAACGATACGACGAATCGTCTTCCTTTCTTTATACTGTGATGAAAGGCCAAAAATTCCGCGCTTCGCGCGGAAGGGGAATACTTCATTTAGACGAGTCGAGAACGGTACAACGAATCGTCTTCTTTCTCTAATAATTTAAGGAAACGTCAAAGCGAGAGGGAGAAACTGAATTCAGACAAAATTAATAGGGCTTATTTAGAGTCGAAAACGGTACAACGTATCGTGTTTTTTCTCTAATAATTTGAGGAAACGTCAAAGTTTTCGCGCTTTGCGCGAGAGGGGGAAACTGAATTGAGATGAATAGGGCTTATTTAGAGTAAAAAACGGTACAACGAACCGTGTTCTTTCTCTAATAATTTGAGGAAACGATAAAGCTTTCGCGCTTCGCGCGAGAGAGGGAAACTGAATTCAGACAAAATTAATAGGGCTTATTCAGAGTCGAAAACGGTACAACGAATCGTCTTCTTTCTCTAATAATTTAAGGAAACGTCAAAGCGAGAGGGAGAAACTGAATTCAGACAAAATTAATAGGGCTTATTTAGAGTCGAAAACGGTACAACGTATCGTGTTTTTTCTCTAATAATTTAAGGAAACGTCAAAGCTTCCGCACTTCGCGCGAGAGGGGGGGGGGGGACTGAATTCAGACAAAATTAAAAGGGCTTATTTAGAGTCGAAAACGGTGCAACGAATCGTGTTCTTTCTCTAATGATATGAGGAAACGTCAACGCTTTCGCGCTTCGCGCAAGAGGGGGAAACTGAATTCAGATGAATAGGCCTTATTAAGAGTCGAAAACGGTATGACGAATCGTCTTCTTTCTCTAATAATTTAATGAAACGTTTAAACTTCCGCGCTTCGCGCGGGAGGGGGAAGCTTCATTCAGATAAGGATTAAGAGTCGAGAACAGTACACCGAATCGTCTGCTTTTTCTCATAATTTAATGAAACGTCAAAGCTTCCGCGCTTTGCACGGGAGGGGAGGGGGGGAACTGAATTCAGAAAAGGATAAACAGTCGAGAACGGTAGAGCAAATCGTCTTCTTTTTTATAATAATTCAATGAAACGCCAAAGCTTTCGCGCGGGAGGGGGGGAAAACTTCATTCAGCCAAGGATTATCAGTCGAAAACGGTACAATAATTAATCGTCTTCTTTTCCTAATAATTTAAGGAAACGTCTAAGCTTCCGCGCTTCGCGCGGGAGGCCCATCACCCACATCCCCTTAATGAGCGCGCTTTTAAGTGATTCTCTTGCTCACTACCGCCCCTCCCTAAAATAAGATCCTAGCTCCGCGCCTGCATTAAAATATATAGCTATGATGCTGACTAAATTGAAGAAATAATTCGTATATTTATGTCGTCGAGGAAAATGACCATTTTGCGCATATGCAAGTACAAGAGATAGTCCATAGGAAAAACAATTTAGCCTTCGGCCATAGGTTTATAGGGTTGAATTTTCGATATTGGACATTTAATTTTGTCGGTAATTGGTGGCTAGTTTTGTCGGTAATCGTAAGCCTCTACACCCCCCCACTGAAAAAGGTCTAGCGACGCCCCTGAGTACAAGTATTTATGTATTTCATAATGAAAAATTCAAAGGCACAGAACATGTGTGTACAAAAGTATGATAGCAAAAAAGATGCCAGGCTGACGACGAACGGATGGTGAAACAACGGAGTCATCAAAGAGCTGTCAAGGTGCATGAAATGTAAACCACTTAGGTAGGCAATTAATTAGAGTTATTTTATTCTTAGATATATTGGGTGAACATACATAAAATAAAACATAAAACACAGAAAAGAAAATAGTAAAGGAACAATTTGTTGAAGACAAAAATAAAAAGGAAAGAGAAAAATAATGTAGATCTAGGTAGAAATTGTGCCACCTTCAAATTATTGTTCTAGCATAATGATGAGGTAAACTACTCTAATATTTTGATGTCAGATCTTAACTAACAAACATGAAATAGATTACTAAATAAACCCCAAAAAATTATCAACAATAGATTTAGATTTCTACTTAGTAAGGACTAGACCGAATTTTCCGTCTCTTTCGTTCGTTAGCCTCTTATTGGGGTAGGGTCGGCCGGCTCTCTCTTTAGAGACGGAAGCCGTCTATACACATTCCCTTGCTAACGCCACGGCCAGTCCTGGTCGTAGCGTTTTGCCCCCCAAATCCCCCAAAATGTCATTTTACCTCATGCATTGATTATTTTAAATTAGGAGAAGGTTATACTAACATCGGTTCCACTTACCAACTTGACTGTATAATCCGTTTAATGGTCCCTTTTAAGGAAATTACGGGTCTAAATTGACAGCCGTGTTGAAAATCTTGCAAGGTGTGTTAAACGTTAAACTCTCGCTGCATGCCGGAGTCATCTAAATCAATCTCATAAATGATTATGAAGGAAAAACTGTGCGCCATCTACACGTTCGTAATGGCGTTATCACAGTTTTTCCTTTATAATCATTTTGCCTTCGGCGTAGACTAGAAGGGATGAGATTGATTTAGATGACTCCGGCATGCAGCGAGAGTTTTACGTTTAACACACCTTGCAAGATTTTCAACACGGCTGTCAATTGAGACCCGTAATTTCCTTAAAAGGGACCATTAAACGGATTATACAGTCAAGTTGGTAAGTGGAACCGATGTTAGTATAACCTTCTCCTAATTTAAAATAATCAATGCATGAGGTAAAATGACATTTTGGGGGATTTTGGGGGCAAAACGCTACGACCAGGACTGGCCGTGGCGTTAGCAAGGGAATGTGTATAGACGGCTTCCGTCTCTAGAGAGAGCCGGCCGACCCTACCCCAATAAGAGGCTAACGAACGAAAGAGACGGAAAATTCGGTCTAAGTAAGGACATACCTCGCAGACACATGCACTCTCGGACTTGGAAGACTTGCTCTTATTCTTGCGTGGTGCTTTAGCAGGTTGTGTTTTCCGATTCCTAGAAAAATAATTTGAGATACAATTTAGCCTAAAAGTAACCACATCAAAACATTATATCATGCAAGGCAATATAATTGACAGACGTAGTAATGGTACAAAATCTGAAATTTCTACGTGGATTTATTGTAATCACGTTTGTTTACATTCACTCATTCACTAACAGACACTACACTGCACTTGGAGATTCACTAGGCCTACGTACACTTCACTCAGAAGTTTTGTAGTCTAAGCAATATTGCTAAGTTACAACCTCAACACTACATGGGAATATTGATACGTAAAATAACATTCTATAGGCCTACTATGTCTATGAAGTAGCATTATATTCAACAACAGACACAATAAAAATATATATATCATAATATAATTAAGTTTCAGAAATAAACGTACCTTTTCAGCTGTTTTCTGGGGCCAGTTCCGCTCGTCGATGTTCCGTCATTCGACAACAAACTCATTTCTCTACGAGTGGGACTAGTAATATTTTGAACATTTGTCGGGCTCATTTTCTTGGGAAGAATCACTAAAATGGGATAAGGAGGCATCGGAGTATGAGGAGTCACTATCTCTTGGTGAAATTTCATCGCTAGAATAATTGCTGGAAGACATTTTGGTGTGATTTGGAGACGTTTGATGAACGAAAATCAGCAAAAGTCCGATGCGCACAGCAGTGAAAAAAAACAACGGGTAATTTTCAAATTACATACGGGTACTTGCGTACTGTCCTCTACGTTGAAACTTTGCACACACATAGAACGGGAATATCTCGATCGAATGCTTTTTTTTCTATTACGGTAATAAAGGAGATTTTTTTTGGTTGAAATTTCTATGTGTACATTTTCTTTTTACACATGGTTTATGTATGGTTATCTTTGAGTGCACTAGTCACTACTATAGTTTGTAAATAAAATCAAGAATATTAATAAAGGAACAAAATTGAAATTTCGTACATTTTCTTTTTACACATTGTTTATGGTCATCTTTGAGCTCACTCTTCAATATGTGACCCCAGAGCTAAAAACCACCAATAAGTCGCAAAATGAACAACAGAGATAATGGCAGGAGAAGCGGGCTTTTTGAATAGGATGCCAGTCATAAACAATGAAAATATGCAAGTTTAGAAAATAGACAAAAAATAGTTTACTAATTTGTATCATGTCATAAAAAATTTAAGTGCAAAAAATAGGAAGAAAATAGTACTCGCAAATAGGTAAAAAGAAGTCTGAAAAAGATAAAGGTGAAAAAATAGGGAAAAAATTGTCTGAAAAAGATTAAGGTGAAAAAATAGGGAAAAAATAGTCTGAAAAAGATTAAGATGAAAAAATAGGGAAAAAATAGTCCTATTTTTTTCATATTTTTTTGGAGAAAATAGGCAAAAAATAGTCTGAAAAAGATGAAGGTGAAAAAATAGGGAAAAAATAGTTTGGTACTCGAGAATAGGAAAAAATAGAACTATTTTGTTCCTATTTTCTTTAAAAAAATAGGAATAAAATAGTCCACAAAAGTTGAAGGTAAAAAAAATGGGGGAAAAATTGTTTGTGCTTGAAAATAGGACTATTTTTTTCCTGTTTTCTTATAGGAAATAGGAAAAAAATAGTCTGAAAAAAAATATAGGTGAAAAAAATAGGGAAAAAATAGTTTGTACTTGAAAATAGGAAACAAAATAGGACTATTTTTTTCCTGTTTTTTTATAGGAAATAGGAAAAAAATAGTCTGAAAAAAAATATAGGTGAAAAAAATAGGGAAAAAATAGTTTGTACTTGAAAATAGGAAAAAAATAGCCCTATTTTTTTCCTATTTTCTTGAAGGAAATAGGGAAAAAATAGTCTGCATTTCCAGAAAATAGGGAAAAAATAGGAAAAAAATAGGGAAAAAATATATTTTCGCAACACACAAAACTACTAGGGTATAGACATTGTGCAAGATATAAAGCTTATTTGGCGTTTACATGAAAATGAAATTCACTTGGCAAAGAGTGAATGACTCAATAAGGATTATTGAAAGAGCTCCAGAAATTTCATTCTCGTGTGCAGTGATATTTGCTAGTAATATACAATTTCATAAACATTTTGTTTGTGTCACTAAAAAGGCTTGGTCAGATATAACGCAGCAAAATCGTATTTTTTAAATATTTTTGTTATGCTGACGGAAAGTGTCAATACGCTTTCCAATTCTGTATTGCGTAGCACATAGCTCAATAAATACGCGCAAGCCCTTTTTTGTGCAAAGTGGCTATTCTTAATAGTTTATAAACGTTTAAAAACGCGGCTGTTTTATTTTCCCGGCAGTTTACCGAGCTATATATACCCGACCAAGCCTTTACCTGTTGAATAACTGGAATGCATATATGCATCACACATTTCGTTTATTGGCATACATCTTTAACGATAGTATTCATGACGCGGGGCAGATGAGTACACTATGAAGAGGAAGAAATATTTTCAGCTCACACACTCTTGAAAGACTGGATTGTCAAATGAAATGAAATTGGGAGGTCGTAATTTACAAAATGAAAGACTTTTGGCACAATAATCTTTGAAGGAATTCTCACAAGTATCAATACCAGATGGTAGAGCATTTTGTGTTTCATAATAAACACCAACAAGATATTTAAATGTATACATTTTACTGTTTGACATGATATATAGATAATACGACATTGTAATTTACACGTTTGAAATATACAGATCACAATCTACAAAATAGAAAATACTTTGGGATGTTTCTCCTTGTAATAACATGTAGAAACATAAAAATGTCTTTATGGAATATTTCAAAATAAAACAAAGCATGTTCTCGCATTCGTTTATACCTGAAAACTTAACATTACATCTGCATACATTACAATTTGATAAAATAGCCGGTAGAAATTTCAGAACCTTATTTTAATGTCTGATTGTAATCATGCTATGTACAGAAGAGGACAATCCAAATTTGGGGGAGATCCAACAATTCTTACAATACTTATAAAACATCTCAGAAGTATCAACATACAAATGCGTATGAAGCTCATATCTTTAGAAGACAAAATATATGTTTTAATTATCGTCTACTTATAGACGCTGTGCAAGATATCTTTTAGAAATTTGCAATCACATTTCACATATATATATATTTCAGTATTTTATGTTTAAAGAAGAACTAGCTATACTTGTAGGGTCTATATGTTTGCAGAAGAATGTATTACTTAGGGCTTATGTTTTCCATCTTAGGTACGATATTTCGTTTTGATATCCTGACGATTAACAATTAATGACATGTTTGGGATTCTGTTTTATCAAACAAAATAAAAAATGGAGGGACTTATAATAATCAGTCACTTTTCCCTAACGTACAGAATGTCATAATCCTTGGTGAATTCTTGTTGAAATAGTAAGTTTCCTTACTCCTCCAATGATGGAGTATCAGGAGGATCGATTAACATCTGTTCCTATGGAGAACGCCTTGAATTTCATGTCTTTAATTTGTATTTCTGTATTTTCCTAACATTTTAAATATAATTTACCATGTCTCCTTTCATCACAATTCTGTGGTTTACAATGCAAACATTATAATGTAAACTTTTCATTTCTTTGTGATTAGATCTTTGCAATGACTAGAAATGTTTCAAATTAGAAGGCATGTTTATTTCATTTCTTCTTTATTTTACAAACCACGATAAAAGCAATGAATAACTATAACGTAAATGAATCAGATGGTATACAAATGTACAAAATTGCGAAATGCAATTACTGAAGACTTCACTTCAAAGTGTAGTAATATTTCAGATTTTTCATTCATATTTCAACAAAATAATACAAACAAATACCTTTGAAACCCTGTGTTGACAAACTTTTCCAACAAATAATATATTACATCAAAAATAAATACATATATATATTAAGAAAAGATCTATTGATCGGTAAATAATATTGTGTTCAACAATAATAAGTTCGTACATTGTATATTAAATACATATTGAGAAAGGTGAAGTTGAAATAATTTTCATTGTACAATCATCACACATCATTACAAATTGTCTGTCATTGCAAGGTACTTTCAATAATAAATTAAAGTAACTGAAAGACAGCATTAAACAATGGATATGCGCAGTGACAACTGACGTCATAACTGCTAAGTTCAGATGACATGTGTGATATGAATAGTCCTAAACTGAAGTGAGACTAACAAGCAAACAAATTGTTTGTAATGGCTAAAAAAATAGGCACAATTATGTACCTATATAAACAAATTATAGTGATATTGGCTGGCTCTTCTTTGGGCGAATATAAATATTGAACATGTTGCCCTTAACAAACCCATATTGCCCTCATCTTACGTCTCTGGGCAATATGGTTCTGTTGCGGGCAATATATTCTGATATATTCTGATACCCCTCAAGGCCATCCAACAATGTGGAACTTTGATTAAGCTACGCAACCATTATACACTAAAATCTCGATATATATCATTGGAACAATGTAGTCCTCAATAGAGAAGCATATAATTTGCATCTCATTAAAGGGGATAGTTGAATTTTGGTATCGAGGGCACTACACAACATATTTTTTTGATGAGATAATGAAAACTGAATGTCAAATTTGAAAGAGCATACAATGTATCCGACAAAATCTTCTGTTTGATCAAAATCGGTTCAGAGATGGCTAAAATGCCCGTATACATAACTGTTTCTAATATTTGATAATTTTGAACCAGCCGTTGAAAAAACGAGATTATGCCTTTAATACGTTTTATTCCAGCCAATGCCAATGCTGGCTATTTGTTGGGTGTTTCGTGTTGGTTATAATACGCACAACCAGCCAGCCCGTGTATTGTTATTACTATTATTGTTGTTATTATTCAAAATTAACTGTCACCATATTTTTTTGAAAGTAGAGCTGAATTGGTATGACCAGATTTAATCTAAATTTCACACACTTTGGGGGTCTAAAATTACCCTCATAACAATTTTAGGTCCTAAAAGGGCATTAAAATGTCATGAATAAGAATAAAAGCAATAACCATGCACTTTGAAGGTATTTGTGGTCTTAAATAAGTACTCTATTGTCCCTTTAAGTACCAAAAAGCTCAAAGGAAAGATGCTGTTGACCAGCCTTCTTTAGAACACCCTTCAGGGCTTCACATTCTGTGGGCTTGGTTTGCCTCTTTCTCCAAGCTCGGAGCATTGAAAGTGTACCCATATATGATATATCTGGATTCTTCATGTTTGTGTCGACATATCGTTGGATATCTTCTGGCTCGAAGCCAAGAGCCTTCCCGAGATTATCTATTTCATCAGGCTTGGCAACTTTTCGAGCAACAGTGGTCAACTCTACGTCAAAGTCTTCCTGTCTACCTGAAATGTTCCTTAAATAGGACATATTAAAAAAAAGTATGTTAGTATGTTTCTAATTACACAAACTGACAACAGGCGGGGGGGAGGGGGAGGGGGTTGCAGCAAAACATCACAGCCAATGGCTACATGTATATTTAAACAAAAACTTGATATCACTTCCTGGACCCTAATATGCTTGAACGGGTATTGTGCAACAGACATTCTGTTTCCTCATCTCCTCTTAAAGGGATCCGGTAACTTTGTCTTAAATCCTTTTAAAAATCCTTTCTTTAGCTCATGCTGCAATGGTAATTAAAAACCTTTAGGTCAGTCAGGAACCCCGTGACTTTCACGAGCCCAACGCCTGTCCGATTATCAAGATATTTATGATTAAAAATCGAAATAACATTTTTTATTTGCCAAACGGTTTTCATAACACTACAGTCTATTGGGGAAAACGAATATGATAAAACCAGTCATTCAAAGGTTTTTACTTTTTTGAAGCGCAATTTTGTTAGGGCTTCAATAATACACCATATCACAAACACTGGTAACACGTAGGCAACGGTGTCGATTTGTATCCGTGGTTGGGGGGATGATAGGTGCCAAAATATTTTCGGCAATGGATCAAAGCAACCATGAGGTAGAAGCGTGTGGCAGGTTGCACCCCCTCCCTTCCAAGTTATTAACTTTTTCAAGTCACCCTCAATAAAGATAACATTTCAGAGAATATGGGCTTGCTACCTGGGTTATTATCCTCTCAAGCACGTAGCGAGGATTTTATTTTAGGGGGGCGGTAGTGAACACGCGAAGCGCGCTCCCTAGGGGGATGGGTGCAGGGAGGGAGTTTTCCCCCGTCACGCGCGAAGCGCGGAAGCCCTGACGTTTCATTAAATTATTAAAGAAGACGATTCGTTGTACCATTTTCAACTCTTAATACTTGTCTGAATTCAGTTTCCTCCCACCCCCCTTCCCGCGCGAAGCGCGGAAGCTTTGACGTTTCATTAAATTATTAGAGAAAGAAGACGATTCGTTGTACCGTTCTCGACTCTAAATCCTTGTCTAAATTCAGTTTCTTTTGACGTTTCTTTAAATTATAAGAGAAAGAAGACGATTCGTTGTACCGTTCTCGACTCTTAATCCTTGTCTTAATTCAGTCCCCCCCCCCCCCTTCCTGCGCGAAGCGCGGAAGCTTTGAGGTTTCATTACATTATTAGAGAAAGAAGACGATTCGTTGTACCGTTTCCAACTCTTAATCCTTTTTCTTCCTACGTCCTCTTCCTTTCTTCTTTCTCTCTATTTTGGCCGGCGGTTTTTTTTTTGGGGGGGGGGGACGACCGCCCCCACCGCCCCCCTGGCTACGCACCTGTATCCTCTCTGTCTCTTATTATATCTCTCTCCCACTCTCTACTTCTTTTTTGCACTTTTATACATTTAGCTTGTTGCTTTTTAACGCTGTGGCTTTGCATTTGGCGCACTGCATTTCTATGTTGCTGTTGATTGAATAAATTAAATACATTCATCAATTCCTGATGAAGCCGTATGAGCAAGAATTCAATTTATCCTTGTCTCATATACATGTACGGTTGTCTCATTTACGTATGTATTATGAAAATGATATAGCAAAATGTGTATATTGATGGTCATCTTGCGAGTAATAACCATTAACTACTCTCATCGTGCTCTCTTCATTAATTTTTGTCTTCATTTTTTAAAATGTTGTATGGTGAATTATTGGGGGGATGATTGCACAGGCCATCCCCCCCCACCTGAAATATTGGGGGGATATATCTCCCCATCCCCCCCCCCCCGGATCGACACCCATGCACGTAGGGCCATGCATCTCAGATTTGGCATTGTTAAACATTGCCTTTAATTTGAAATGTTATGATTTTGATTTTCATATAATAACACATGATCAATGAGTAACAGTGACTGTATTCAGAAAAATCTGTGTATGTGAAGGGGGTATTAGACTGTTTCAATTCACAGTTTATACCCCCTTCGCATACACAGATTTTTCTTACGAGTCCTTACGGATCCTCAACTCGTAGTCAATCGTCTTCCGTAAATAACTTGCTGGCATCTGTAATTAACTCGTCACCACTCGCAACAACTCGTGGACACTCTTAAGGGACCGTGGATGGAGAGGCAAAATTTTTGGCATGTAAAAAATGTTCTTGCGATTGTCCATTAATTTTTCCGTAAATAACTCATAAATAGCTTGTAACTATCGTAAACCTCTCGCAAAAACAAATACCCGTACATAAACTGCTCACAAGAATGCGCAAGAAATTTTGTAATGATTTGTTACGGTTAGTTTATGATTTGTTTATACCCCCTTCACATACACGGATTTTTCTTACGAGTCCTTACGGATCGCACAAATTCACGGATCTATCACGGATCCTTGCGATTTGGCCACTTTTACGACCGATTTAAGAGTTGTTACGAGTTATTACGAGCTATTTACGGTTTGTTACGGATTATTACGAGTTACTACGATATACTTATGGCAGAATTCTACGATTTGTTACGAGTTGTCACGGATAACTACGAGCAACTAACGTGTTAGTAACGACCTGTTAACGTGTTGTTACGAATAGTTACGAATTAGTTACGAGTATTTACGAGTCATTACGATTTTTAACCAAAAACTAACAACTGAAAAGGAAATGTTCAAATTTGTAGCTTTTATACCTTTTCCCAAAAACGTAAACGATACGTAAGAATACTTAAAGTATACGTATTTATTTGTAAAGTACTCGATACTACACGTAAAGTGCTCGCATTAACTCGTAACAATCCGTAAAGCCATTGTAACATGACCCGAATGAAATCGTAAACAACAATTAAGCACTCGTAATAATCCGTAAATAATTCGTAAGTAATCCGTAAATAATCCGTATACAAATCGTAAACCAACCAAAACAAATCGTTAAAGAAAACTTTACGAGTCCTTTACGGATTCTTTTGAGCAGTTTACGGATGGTAAAGTGTTGATGCGAGCGGTTTACGATACTTACGGATTGTTACGACCTATTTACGAGTTATTTACGGTCAAATAAATCCGTGGACAATCGTAAGAAGATTTTTGACATGTCAAAAAAATTGCCTCTCCTTTCACGGATCCTTACGAGTGTCTGCGAGTTGTTGCGAGTTGTGACGAGCTATTTACGGATACCAGCGAGTTATTTACGGATGCTTGCGATTGACTACGAGTTGTCGATCCGTAAGGACTCGTAAGGAAAATCCGTGTATGTGAAGGGGGTATAACGGACTATTTTCAGATTATTACGAGTGCTTACGTGTTGTTTACGATTTCATTTGGGGCCGTGTTACAATGGCTTTACGGATTGTTATGAGCTATTACTAGCACTCTACGTGTAGTTATGAGTACTTCACAAATAGATACGTATACCTTACAAATTCTTACGTATTGTTTACGATTTTGGGAAAAGTATAATAGCTGCAAATAGTAATACAAATCGTAAGGACTCGTAAATACTCGTACCTAACTCGTCACTATTCGTAACAACACGTAAACAGGTCGTAAAAGTGGTCAAATCGTAAGGATCCGTGAAAGATCCGTGAATTTTAGCGATCCGTAGGGACTCGTACGAGAAATCCGTGTATGTGAAGGGGGTATTACCAACAGCATTCAATTTCATATATTGGGTTATAATCATAAGATATTATGAGCCCAGTTTCTCACAGCGTACTAACAGCATTCAATTTTATATATTGGACTTAAACAAAATAATGTCCACACTGTAATCATGCAGTTTTTGCTCCAATATCATTTTACTTTGCAATGATTTACGTATATAATAAAGTTGGTTGTTTTGGATATAGCGCATTTGTCGGGGGGGGGGGGCAAACTGCCTATTGCCCACCCCTCCTCCAAAGACATTAGTGATTTCAGGTTTATACCTGCACATGCTCTGATACTAAAAAGAATTTGGAAAGTTGCGAAATGTGTTTTTTAAGAAGAATGATGAAAATCCCCTGGACTATTAAACAAAGTTAGTAATGAGAAAGTTCTTACACGTGCTGGAGTGCAAAGGAAAATGATACGTGAGATGTTGATTAGGCAGTTGAAGTTCATGGGTCACATTACACGTAAAGAAGGCCTAGAGAATCTTGCTTTGACAGGGAAAATTGTTGGAAGAGAGAGGAGTGAAAGAACTGGGAGTGATACTAATACAGAAGGCTAGGAACCGAGGGTTGTGGAACAGCATGATCGCCAAAGTCAATCGATATGGCACTTAGAGAGAGAGAGAGAGAGAGAGCTCTGATCTCAGTCTGAATCTACTGACTATGCTGATAGTATTAAAGGGGAAAGCAATGATAACAACTTACTCCAGAATTCCCCCTTTCCTTTGATGTGATGCTTGAAGTGTCTGTGAACTTGATGCACCCTGCAACTGTTCTACAAGTTTTGAAATCAGAGAAAGAGTACTAGTCAAATAATGAATTGCTGTATGAAACTGGAAAATTATCCTTTTTATCGAAAAAGGGGATCGCATTGTACAGTGCATACTAAAAATTTGTTATGAAAAATAATCCTTCGCTTCTATCTCGCAAATAGGATAAAGTTTCATAAGGGTAGCATACATTTTTATAAAAGTCTGTAAGGAAAAACTGTCTGTATATCTTGGATATCTTGTATATTATGTTAAATTGCCCCAAACAAACATGTGTCTGGTGTAAAGGCTAATTTGCTTTATAAAGAATATATGAAAGAAGGATTTGTTCCTTATTGTGATAAACAAATACAGCTAAATTGCTTCATTCACTTTATTAAATCCAAAATAAGAGAACAATGCTAGATTCCAAAAGGAGAACACCATTGCTGAAGACGACTTCCAACTTCATTTACATTATTATTGTGGTTTTTGACCATCTAGATATATCAGGGAGTTTTACTCCCAAATTTATTTTTGATAATGACCGATGCTGCAAATCACAAATCACAGAGAGAGCATATTGCATTGATAGCTATTGTAAACGACAATCCAGCCATCTTGTCTCACTATTACACAACCATTAATACCTTGGCCATGAGTTGGAAGACTAGTGGATCTGCGAGGAGTGGTAAAGTTGAATTTACAGAGCAGTTTTTCCAGTGTTTGTCCTGTCTGTCCTACTTGGAGGATCACTAATACCTCTTCATCTGTCTGGCTACTCAGGTCCAAGATGAAGAACCTCGTCCTTTTATGTCCTCTCCGTAAATCGCCATACTTGACAGTCTACGAAAGAAAGAGCATAGAATTACCAAACAATGTTTTTCTTCTTTTATATACAAATATATCATTGTATAACAAAGTAAATGTGGTGCACTTATTTTGCTCTTACTAAATAAATCAAAACAAAGCAAATCAAATCACACCCAATGAAACATAATGAAACATATGATCACACAGAGACCGATATCAGTACGACTAGACACCGACACAAATATCACATTAATAATAATAACAATATGAAAAATTTATATAGCGCTTGTGACAAAAGTTTCAAAGCGCTGTACATGTACACAAATCAAAATTACTTTAAAAAAAAAATTAAAAAAAAAAAATCAATATTACTAATGGAATTAACATTACTCAAATTACCAAGAAAACTAAATATTACTATAAACATAACTTAACAAATTATCATTACCTAAATTAACAAGAAGATCAAATATTAATAACATTACTAACGAAATTAACAAAACATGTAAATTCCTTGGAAATTAACACATTATATCATTATATCAATAATAGCAATAATTTGAAAAGACATAATGAAGGCATGGTAATATTTATTCGAACTTATTTTATAGTTATTTGGGTTGCTTTTGGAATAGATGAGTTTTTAGATTCTTTTTGAAAATGTCAATGGTGGGTGAGTCCTGGATATGGGCGGGGAGAGTGTTCCAAAGAGTGGGGGCACAGACTGAGAAGGTCCTGTAACCATAGCGGTTGTGGGTGCGAGGACCAAGTGCGAGCTGGGGTCTGGATGATGATCTAAGGTTCATGCCGGTAGTCTGTTTGGGTGAAATCGGTTCAATCAGGTATGATGGTGCGTAATGATGGATGATGTTGAACGTGAGGAGAAGGATCTTGAATTGGATACGTCACATTACCCGAAATGGGGGGGGGGGGATAGTCGGGTTTGGAGTCACTTTGGTAGTGCATGTGACTGAGGTTTTGCAGCTTAGGATTCATACATAAAAACCTAACTCACAGTGCCACCGAGAAGATTACCAATGCTTTGATTTCATCTCTTTGATTTCATCAACTTTTACAATTAGAAAATTACACAACTGTGCTGCTTGTGTAGTGACCATCTCCAACAAACACAGTCGAACCACACCAGTTCTCAAAGCTTCTACCGGTATTGGAAAAAGAGACCTTCAGGTTAAAGTTATTTAGCTAATCTTTTTCTTTTCTCAGAATCCATGTGACTGTCTCCAAACCCTTACTGTTATGTTGTACTGGTTTTGTCTTTGTTGCATAAAATAAAATAAAAGCTCTCCATCGAGGAATTAGAAATTGAGGAGTTCTAAAACAATCTTTACAAAATCTGTGTGATTTAGCTCCTTTCTTCTATTTTTCGTTCTGATATGTTGTTTCCTTCTCATTGGTAAGTTCTTGTAGAGACACGAATGTGTTTTGTCTTATGCACTAGTGCCCCATTGAGCATTTGATTTCAAGTAAATTTGGTGCCTTACTAATCTTATCTTATTATCATATTATTTGTATTCACTTTTGATTATTATGTTTTATTATCATTATCATTATTATAAAGCAGAACTTACTTCATATTCAATTGGAACACTGTCTATGAAACAAGTCATTTTGACGTCCACTTCTGCCACACTGATAAGAACCTCTACTTCAGGAGAAATACAAGCGAAACCAACGCCTTTCTCCTGGGACGCTATCTGTCACAAAACGATTCAACAAAATACAAATAATAGCAAAAAAAAGTCAAGGGAACATTACTTAGATTTCACTTGCAAGGTTTTCAAATTAATTTGAATGGCTTGCTCTTAGTTGCTCGAAGTCAGATTTCCCCCTCTTTTCTTCTTCCAATGTTCTGTTCTTTTGATCAGATAGATACTGGTATAAATGCATGCAAATATACTGTTAACTGACTTTTCACATTCGTTTCTTCCAAGACCCCATAGCAAAGTACTATTTGATTCACCTATCAAATACGAACGATTCTATATGGGTTGATTCCACCTTGCATACATTCACTGTTCCTATGTCAGGCAACCATCTGTCAAGCTTTATAATCATCAAGAGTACATGTGCATGTGGTCTATTTCACATGTAATTAAACACTGAACACGAGTGCATGTGGCACACTATTCATCAGCAAACTGGGTGGTGAGTGTGTCAGCACTTTGAAACACATTCAAGTTTTAATTACACACATCATCGTTAGGTTCTGATACCGCGGGTTTTGAAGAGAATGTTAGTTCTGACAAAGGTGAAAATTAATTGTAGGATTTGTATTTGTCTCACACGTCTATGTAGAATACAATAGTAGTGTCACCCACATGGTAGGGAGTTTTTTGCTTTTTAAAAATTATGATTGGCATCAACAAAATGTATTTGCATCAACATAGGACAGATGAATAATTATTCTTTTTACACTGCGAAAGAAATGTACACAATATTCTTGCCTTCATATTGATCCCTTCGATGTCATCATACAGATGTGCACGTAAGATGACATGGGTTCTTTCCTCTGGTAGTGGCTTTTCTGCAAATGGCATGCAACACATTCGCTTCCCTCTAAAGAAGAAATTCTTCAACTTGAATTTGATGAACGCCCAAGAGAAGTGATTCATCTGCAATCTAAGTACATCTCTTTCGATGTTGCAGTTGGGTATTCCAGACTGTGTTAATGGAATTTGTTCCTTCACTTCTGCATCTAATATGAACAGATATGTAAGTAACTAAGTATATGTATGTATATATACGTACCAAGAACTATTGTATGCATACTGTTGATAATACTAAAGTAGTATTTTGGCTATTATACAATTTCCTTTCATTCATTTGAGAAGTACAAGAAAGGCTATGTAATTCATGCAAGTAATCAAAGGGAAAAATAATAGGGTGCATGAAAACCCTGATACAATGCAGGGTAGCCGCATCATACTCTTCTCACTGATGATCCTGCATCAAATTATTACATGGGTTTAATATCTTCCCATGTGATTCTTAATTAAGTACATGTATGTCGGTATAACTAAGCAAGCTAAAAACAAACCAGGAAATATAATTATTTGGAAATGTAAAACTGTGATTTTACTTCGGAAGATAACCCTTTATGTAAACAACTTGAAGGATTTACAGTTTTATGGTTAACCCATAGCAGTGGAATGTCATCTTTTGGTGATGCTTATTTTCATCTTTTGATCCACAATAATTACAAAATGATTCATGAGCAGAAAGAGGAAAAATATCAGAAATTTTAAAGTCTATTTTCATTGTTCCGTGTTTTAATAGAAGTGATTTAATTGTAATTATATACCTCACTTAAGTAATCCAGCCCAGCAATCTGATTAGTCGAAATTGCATTCATAAACTTTAACTGTTCCCGAAAATTCCCAGTAACCATGGTTAAAACAGTTCTAAAATCCCAATAACCATGGTTACCGGGAAAATAGTTCAGTCTCCATGGTTACCCCATAGGTTTACATGTTAAAAAATGGTCTGAGCGATCGAGGATACCGTACGTGTGCGAAGAATTGGTCGGTAATTTCAATACAATTGAATCTCGATCGATCTTACCGACAATTTTATCTTGCATTGTTGACATGAAGGCGAAAATAAACTTCCAAAAACAAAAAAACAACATCTGCCGATAGATCTTGATCTAAGTTCGTGCCAATATGCATTGCAAAAGTAAAAGAAGGGCCCGTTTAATGGAGCAGCGGCGAAGCATCCACCACGCTAAGCCGTTTTCAATCCATTTTAATGTATATATTAGAGAAAACTTCTATATATGGTGACAGAGCGCGCTGGCCGAGCGGTTTAAGGCGCTGATTTTAGTTACATCACCTTTTGTACGCAAGAGATCGAATCCCATCTTCGACAAAAGTTTTTTTATTTTTTATTTTTTATTTTTTAGTCAATTTTTTTTCGGCATATAAAAGTATTAATGACTGCTTTAATATTCGAGAAATAGTTGTTTTTATACGCTCTCGGGAAGGTTACAATTGGGCTATTGCCCTCGGCACGCCTCGGGTAATAGCACAATTCTAACCTTCCCTTGAGCGTATAAAAACAACTATTTCTGGAAGGTTACAATTGGGCTATTGCCCTCGGCACGCCTCGGGTAATAGCACAATTCTAACCTTCCCTTGAGCGTATAAAAACAACTATTTCTCTCAAAGCAGTCATTAATACTATAATAATCATTAAAGTCTCTAAATTGGCTACGAGGTGTAGAATATAAAATAACTATTTTAGTTTTTTTCTTTTTTCTTTCACAATGGCTCATCATACCGTATAATGGTGGATCCAGCCGGCGTGAAGAGGGGGGGGGGGGGGGGGGGGGCCCAATCCGTGAGAAAATATTAGTTGCGACTTTTTTTGGTCCAATTTTTCAGGAAATATTTTGCGCCGACTCAGTCAGCCGGTGAATAAGCGGGGGGGGGGGGGGAGGAGGGGCTGAGACCACTATTTTTTTTTTTTTTACCTAATTTGTGAGAATGTTTTTTTTTTATTCTTTTTTTTTTTGACCCGTCAGCCCCCCCCCCCCCCCCGTGGATCCGCGCCTGCAGAGGATTCAGACGGCGTCAAGGGGGGGGAGGGGAGGGTAGCCAAATCTTAATACCAAATTTAGTGCCGACTCAGCCGGCCGGCGAATAAGCGGGGGGGGGGGGGCGCTTTTGTTTTTTGTTTTATAAAGGTTAACTTTACGCTATTATCCTATTTTTGTAATCGTTTTGGGGGGCTAGGGGGGGGGGGGGGCCGGGCCGGAATAATCGCTACGTGGATCCGCCCCTGCCGTATATTTTCATATTTTTCTAACTGTGAAGAAGTGGAATATGTTTAATTAATGTTGCCGATCTGAGAAGGAAATAATTATGAATTTAGAAAATAAGAAATATATGAAATACTATAGATTAAACAGCTTACGTTGACATATTTGCAACTGTGCAGGAGATGCTTGTATGAACTTTTAAAAAAATTCTTCACTTTCACTATAGCACAAATTCAAAACTGGTGTAAGAAATATTGTGCATAATTAGACATGTTAAGATGTACTTACCAGGTGAGTATTCTCCCTTTCCCGTGTACAAGACTGCCTCCACACTGGAGTATCGTGTAATCACAGCACAGTGAGGTATTGTGTAAGTCACCGGTAACTTAAGAACTAAGTCATCAGGGGCTAAACACTGTACACCAAAGCAGACTGACATCTCTTCTTTGTTGTTGCCAAGATTAGGAGTATCTGTCAGGACACTCAGAGAAATGTCCTGCGGCGTTTCGCTGTCAATTGCACCGGGAGGGATCTCAAGTTCAATGCCGAAGGGATCTAGCTGAAGTTTGCCACCTTCAACTCCAACTCTTGTACAACATTCCATCTTGATTGGTTTTACATTTACTTCATCTGGTATGAAAATCATAAGAGATATTTCCATTAAAACCTTTCTGTAAACTATCTGCAAACAATAAAATACACACTTGTACTTCGACATTTTAGAAAAATACCAAATATAGGTTATAGAGCACCAAAGGATTTCTTAGGGGGGGGGGCCCAAATTTGAAATCAATTTGAAATTTAGTGTGCTGAAATTTGAAAATCGTGCCGACCAATATTTCGCTCCAGGGGGGGGGGGGGGGATTGGTGAGCACCTGGATCCGCCACTGCTCTAAAGTATCCTTTTCATGACAGAAATAAATGTAAAAGAAGAATATTCTTTCAAATTTGAATGTTTTTATCTTTTAAAAGTCATCTTTTTCAATTTCTTGTTAATTGTTGCGTATTTTAAACTCTACGGTGTGGAAAGATATAGGAATTTAAATGTCAATGTCTGAAATTTAGCAATTTACATCAATCATGTTATTTTTTAACCCTAAAATATTTAGCACAATTACTTGTTACCCATATATCATGAATATTGTTGCAATACAATGAATTAATGAGATTTTTAAGAAAATACTGTAATCTACACAGACTTGCCCTGTTTTTCTGCCTTTTGCCGAACAATACAAAACTTGCTACTTGCTAGAACCACGCACGGTAGGCTTATTTTCACTTAATCATATCTATGTTGGATAATTGTATATTTTTCCCAGAGAGATTATGCATCCAGCGTCCACAATGTTATATATAGCATGGACTACTCTCGCTCGGCACATGTCGTCGAATTATGAAGACACTAAACATTAACTGGTGAAAAGTACATAAATACTGTATTCTTTGTTTCACGTCTCTGCCACGATCGTGAGTGTAATAGACATCAAACAACAGATAGCACCAGAAATATACCTTTTTGTTTGCTTTCCTTATTCTAATATTAAATTGTTGCTGATATTGTTCAAGCGCGACATTAACCTGTTTGTTGGGGCAGGCTTTCCATGGCAATGAAATCCTTTACGTCCCCCCCTTTTCCTTCTTTCTCAGTGATCTGGGTATCCGTCTGTTCCTCTTGAGCTTGGACCCTTGCTGTGGCAAGGTCATCTGTAAGATAAAATCAGTCAACATTTGACTCAGAATATACATGTAGATCATTTTCATCGAGGCTACTAATATAATGATTACAAATTCTACTTTCCTATCAAACAAAGAGCAACTTAAAAGGTTCAGATAGTGCATGTGCATGTTTTATGGTAGCAATAGTATTTTACATGAATGATGCTTTTTTAACTTAAAGGATCAAGCACTCTAAACCTTTAACCAATCTGTCATTAATATTGTTGTAATAAGAATGACATAACAAGATAAAAGGAATATTGTCATCTACCCAGACTTGCCCTGTTTTTCTGACTTTAGCCTAAACAATACAAAACTTTCTTCTTGTTAGAACCACTCACGCTATGCCTATTTCTACTTTAATAGACACATCTCTGTTGGATAGCACTAAATAGACTTTTTTCCTCCTGTTCTTATTCTCCCAAATCAATTTCTGCTGAGTTGAGCCAAGGCGAAACATTAACCTGTTTCATAGAGCAGGCTTTCCATGGCAATGTAATACTCTTCTCTCTTCTCGTCTTCTTCATTCTCATTTTCTTTTTCCTCAGTGTTCTGGGTGTCTGTCTGTTCTTCATTAACTTGGACCCTTGCTGTGGCTCCAACAAGCTCATCTGTAAGATACAATCAGTCAATGTCACAATGTATATGTAGACCCTTTTCATTGAGGCTGCTAAGATAATGGCTACAATTTGTATTTTGTTATAAAACACATAATGTATTTTCGAGTAATATTGTAATTGATATACAGATGTGATATTTGTATTTCATATGGTGATTTGCAACAAATATCTTTAGATTTCATGAAACAATCCTAGTATTTACTACTATTATTTCTAAATTCATTTCAACAAATATTGTCTGCCTGTAATCCCAACTAAAGGCTCATTTAAATATGCCACGATTTATTGCGGTGGTTTTTGTTTGTTTTATTGTGTACCCACCTGCTGCGTGTTCAGACAGGTTGGTTATCTTGACAGATAATGCTCAAACAGAAAATCAATTTTTCTTTCAATATTAATGTTCATGATTCATTTAAAACGTATGTTGACAATATTCTTATCGGCAAATATTCACAGAACTACGTGTTACGTGAGGCTTGTTTTTTGTGAATTCAATCCAAATGCAACAGCTTCATCATTGTTAAAGGGAAATCCAACGTTAAGAGCAAACAACTCTAAATGAAAGCAGACAAATCAGAGAAGCAAAATGGTGAAAGTTTAAACGAAATCAGACAAAAAATATGAAAATTATAATTTGTTTAAAGTTGTAATTATAGGCTCTTCTAATTAGCTGAATCAGTGAAGTCTCTGTGATGTAGTGGCGGACATCAACCCATAAAGTGTTATCCAGCACTACGTCACCGTTATTGTTATTTGGTCTACAACCAGTTCGTCCACTACCCGATAAATCTATTCCCATATGGTCTCAACCTAGCCCGTCTACTATCCACATGGTCTAATAATCATTTCGTCCACTCATCATCTAATGTAATGACCATTTAGGCCAATATAGCCAATTGGTCTAATTTCCATTTGGTCTAATCTCAAATAGGTCTACAACCCATTTGGTCTATTGCTCATTTAGTCTAATTTCCAGTTGGTCTGATTCCCAGTTTGTGTAATGCCCATTTCGTCTACTATCCATGAGGTCTAATAATCGTTTGATGATTATAATTATTTATGAATAAATGATTATTAGACCATATATTCACCCTCCATCACAATAAACTGACGGAACTGCCAATTTTAAATTTGCATAAACTTATATAAACCCATATTTCAAACATTCATAGTTGTCTTATTATTTGTCCGAATTACTTCAAACTTTCGAATTCTGTTAAATTCATTTTCCGCTTCCGTACAAATGAACTTATTACAAGAAATGGATTGCCCTTTAAGTATCTGAACATACCCCCCCCCCCCCAAAAAAAAAAATCCTACTAATTGAGGTGAGTGTGGATGGTACAGTAGCTTGTGCAACTGATTTATAGTATGTGTTCCACGCACAAAACTGTGAAGTGCAGATTTAAAAAAAAAATGTGGTAGACCGCTGATGTGTACCCCGGTATATGTGAACAGGCCTTTATTCATTAAGCTCTGTGAGTACAAACACATGTGTAATCTATTAAAACTCACCTATTGAAGAAGTTGGGGAGGGTGGGGAGGATGGGAAGGTCTTCCTCTCTGGCTTGAAAGGCATCCTCGTACCTTGCTTAGGATATTCATGTGATGACTGACTTTCATGCACAACTGTGATCTTTACATTAGGATACATCTCTGAAAGTTTGTGGATGTCAATTTGAGACAACGGGCATTCCACATTTAAGAACTTGAGTTCTCGAAGCGAACTTTCTTTCCCTATGCTCTGAAGTGGATGACTGATAATCTGATGAAAGTCAACCTTGCACCTGTCAAATGTCAGGACAGTTACTCCTTCGAGTTCATTTGACACAAGATGAATTAGATCATCCATGGGTACAGCTGCTGATGCACCTTTAAGTTGTAGCTCACAACCTGAAGATGTTTGTGACCACTTAACAGAGGTAAGTTCTGCATCTCCTAGCAGCACCTTCTTTGCCTCAACAAACCTCAAACATGGACTTATCAGAACTACATGTAATACAATTATTAATGTTACAAATCTGTAGCTATAATCCGTCTCAAATGGTTCAAGATGGATGTCGGTCAAACGTGGAAATTTGCACGATTCATTGAATTTGCCTGACTTGTGTGATAGACTTCTTACAGATAACACCAGTGATACAATGTTTGGACAGGAGGTAGATATTTGGAGAAGCAGGCTGTCTGTAGTTACATAATCTGAATACCTTTCCTCATATCTTAATTTCAGCTCCCTCAAGGATGATGATGAATTTACCTCAGAAGAGTACCGGTATGCTCGACGGAATGGAGAATTTAGACCTATTTGCAGATCTAGACTCTCTGCATTTGGAAACAAATTACTGACCTCCAATAGTGTCTCCTGGAGTGTTTCAAAACAAATCAGGGACTTAATGCAAACTGTGATGACAGATCTCATAGGCATAGGCATAGGCTTAGGCATGTGGGTAGATTGATGTGAATGTATCATGTAGAAATCAATGGAGAAATGCTTCACTGTCGGACACAATGGAGCCAGTATGGAGATGACCTCTCGGCGGAAATCGGCATCCCATAGAACAATATGCGTCTCATCATCGGTGCTTATCCACTCGACTACATCTAGCTCCAGTCCAGCATCACCCCTCATAACAGTGCCATGCCCAGATTTCTCGCCTGAATAAAAAAGACAATTAAACAACCCATTTTTGTGGCCTCCCAATTCACAGGAAAGTACACTAGACAGCATTATATAATAACTGATACAAATCTTGTGGTGAGGTATTGATATGAAAATGAATCACACAATCATATAATCGATCTAGCATATCTTTCTAGATGATAAACACCCTTCGTTCCACATAAAATGTTCCAAAAAATGGTAACCTTAATTTTTAAAGGTAATTTGGAAAGACTATTTCAACAAGCACTACGAGAAATAAAATCTAAAATGGGGGGGGGGTGTCTCGATCAGTACTGTAAGAGTTAAAAGACCCTTCAAAATATTTTTCTTTTCTTTTTATCCTGATCTCATCTATGGCTCCGTCAAGCACATGTGGTAATTTACAAGACTTTATAACATCTATCGGGATATTAAACTGAATTACTAAATGTTGTAGATTGACACTACACGTACTGTGGATGTACTTGTAGATACCACATAGGGAATAATAAGAATTAAGTAACTTTGTGACTTGATGCATGCAGGAATCATGAAAGCTTAAGTAATGTTATACAGTATTAACTATACAAACAGCAATAATAATAATAATGATAATAATAATGATAATAATAATAAAAATCATCATCATGAAAATAGCATTAACCATCTATATATATGTATATGCCAGGGGATGCTCAAGGTGCCTTAAAAATTCCTATTAGTACCCTGGCTTTAGCCAAGCTGCCCTAAAAACCTGGAGCAAAGAATAACTTCCTGTAGGGTTTCCATTAACCACAAGTGGAGAGTGGCAAATCTATTATGATGAACATTCAAACATGTACAGGTGTATGTCTTCTTATTCAACAATCGTAATTGCTACAGGTACACAAAGGCTGGCATATTTTCATTCCAAATATCCTAGCTACTCCCTACCTGTACCTTTGAGTACATGTTCATCCTCAAGTTAGCCACCTTTACATGAACTAATTCAACGTTTCGTTCATATGTACTCCTTTATTTAATGTCTGACGAGAGATGAAAGTGAATTAATTATTTCTAAAATGCTTGAAAAGACACTAACACCTAGGGGGCAAAACCCCAATTTGGGGGGTTTTGAGACATGGCGTGTTGTAAAAAGATTGGATGGTCTCAATGTGATCGGAAGACCTCCCTGCACAATTTTTTAGGTAGACAACCTTTGCAATATGCTACTGGAAAAAATGGCGGCCACTTTTTTAAAATGGCCGCCATGTATAACTACTGTTGTACAATTTTGGAGATTACTTGTTAACAGCACCTTAATTTACCATTTGTAAGGTGTCATATGAAAGACAATTACATTTCCTACAAGATGATAACTCATTCAATAGGTTTCGGGATGTTTGCTTACCAATTTTGAGCCAAAAATGTTATTTTAACCATTTTTCAAATATAAGAATTGCGCCAAAATACATTTTTCTCCATATTTATTTGATTATGATGCTAACTGACTTGAGACTTTCTCAACAACTGTCCAGCATCTTGGTTGATATCATAACCAAATTTCAAGTCTATTACTTTTCTAACTAAAAGGTTATAGCGCTCTAAAGTTGCAATTTGTTATGAGCCAAAATGGAAAATTTGGTTGCAAAGGGCTATCTTCTCCTTAGCAACGGTAACATATTGGCGTGAAAAATAGAATATATCACAAGAAATTGCAATCACCAAGCAGATGACTACTTAGATAGGAAGTATGATGTCAAATGATGCATTTTCATCATATTTTAATGATAAATATCGCTTAGTTCCCGTTGCTATGGTAATAATATGCCTAGCAACCGATATATAATATGTTTTCAGAGTCAAATTAGGATATTGGTCAAATAAAACGTAAAATCAGACCTGTTCCAAGTGACAGACATAATTTGCCGGCTTACACATGTTCATAATGCATGGTGTATTTCAGAACGTTCACCCTACCTCCTCCACCACTGAAATGCCCTCCCCCCCCCCCCCCCCCCCCCCCCATCAAAAGTAATTTTGGGTTCGGGCAGTATGTTGTTAAGGACATGATGTGTGTTCAGAAATGATGCAGGCTATTTGTCAAGTAAAAGTGAGTCCTGGATCCAGGTGATAGTCATGAATTTCAGTTTGAATCATGAAGACAATGAATTTAGGGGTTCAGAATGTGCACCCTTTCCCCCTTCTGTGACCCTCCCCCTCCCTAGAACAAAATTAGAGCAAGTAGTGCGAAGCTATATTAATAAAGAAAGTTGCAAACGAAAAAGATATCAAATAATCTTTACACCGCATTTGTAATCTGGATGTGGATCTGGATCCAGGTGATAGTCATGATTTTTAGTCTGAAACTTGAAGATAATGGGTTTTAAGTTTCAACATTTGCACCCTTCCCCATTCTGTGACCCTCCCCCTCTCCTAGAACAAAATTAGAGCAAGTAGTGCGAAGCTATATTAATGAAGTAAGTTTTAAAAAAAAAAATCAAATAATCTTCACACAGCACCTGTAATCTCTTGGTAGACTATAGTGAAATTATCTGTAAGTGGTTTATACTTCTTGCCGCCCCGCACCCTCCATAATTTTCATCTCAAACCTTTTGCATAATACAATAGCTACGAAGCTATTAGTAAAAAAAAAAAAAAAAAAAAGGAAAAACAAATGGCGATACTGGACGATTTGGTTAAAAACTTGTACGCCTGTTATATTTGTTTTCTAGATTGAAAGACATTGATGAAAGTCATTAGAACCTGCAATTAAAATGCCACTACCTGTAACATGCCAATCCCCCTATGATTCCCTCCAATACCTATACACACTCTCAAAATTAATGAGAGCATCATTTATTTCAAAAGTACAATTAATTTTAAAAATAGATCATAAAGAATCAAATGATACAGGGAAAAGTTTGACATTACCCGGTCTTTCCCTTTGAATTTCGAAATAAATCGAGACAGAAAAAGTCATGAATCAAGATCTAATTTACAGTTTTGTGACAGAAACCGATTATCAAGACAGAATAAATGAGACTTATATTAAAATAATAGACAGGATTTACACAGTGAAACATTTAAATTTACACACTTGGTAATGGGGTCATAACTTGCAGCTCCCCCCTTCCATGTGGCATGCCCATCCACGCTCCCCTAGTTAAAGAAAATAATATGTAGATAGACTAGATATTAGTGCCAAGTACAATATAATTTTGAAAAATCAGTGTTAATCAATTATGCCTAAAGGGCAAGCATATATGCATGTATGCCAACACCATATCCTTCTTGCTTCCTTTCCCCCTTTCTCGAAAGTTTGCCAAAACTCGATTTCTATAAGTACTTATCTTTTTTTATCATGATTGATTGATTGATTTGTTGAGGGACAAGAAACCAGTTGAAGTCATTAGTCAAATAACATGATATTTAGATTCATGAGACAGACAGGGTCTAAACGATTTAAGAGAGATTTTTAATATTCAGGGGATTATAAGGAGAAAGGGGCCCATGTGCAAGTTATGCACACAAAAACAAGTCTTTAAAAATCAAATGAGGAAATAGCGAGGAGGCTTAGCAGAGATGTCATTTAGTTTCGACTAATTTGGTGAGGTTACAAGTTTGTTTGTTATGATAAAACATAAAATATACATCCTTTATTAACAACTTAAAGTCCTTGAGCACTCATTTTGATTTTTTGAAATTGAACCTTTATGATCATTTATACTGATGTTGCATTCAGTTGGCTTTTGGATGAGCTGGAAGCTGCTCTCATTTTTACCTGCTATGATTGCTAGTTGAATCACTTCGTGACAGGTACCAATAAAATTGTTAAAGAACTTGGTGTAGATATGACAGATCAATACTGGACGACTATACACTAAAACGAGAGTTCTAGAGTATTTCAGTCCTAGATCAGAGACGCGGTTCAAGATTTATACGTGATTATGCACCGATTGCACCCACAGCACCAATGATGTCCTGGAGTAGCTGGAGCGCCTCATAGAGGAGATAATATCAAACTCCACACAATCTTACAAGAACCAAAGATTTGTGCAAACACATTGTGAAAAGTCGAAGAGGGAAATCAATGAGAAAATGTCAACTGGGATCTTCCGCACAACTGCCTACGACAAGCTGCTAAATCCCCCGATACCACAATAAAGTGAAGGTGGAACCATGGAAGAGACAATGTAGACCGGGTAACAGCAGAGGATGCTATCATCATTTTGTAAGAAGAAAAAAGAACCCAAACCGTCCAGTATCTCAAAATTTGATAATGCGCTAAAATCATATCTATCTTTTGAATACTGGGCCCCGTCTAAGTTATGATATATCCAACTAAAGAGCCTAATACTCTATGTCCAAACCAACGTTATCTTGAATATCTTGAAATCAATTCACAACTCTGTTTGAAGAGTGGCGCCTAGATTAATCAATGTAACTGCGTCCATAATTGCCTAAAGTTATCTACATAACTGCACAAGCAAGTGAGTAAGGCGACCAGATAAGGAATTTTGCAAGGGAGCAAAGCGATCGAGTTGTAGGTCTATGTATAGTTTCGTATTATAATCATAGATAAGTTGTTTTCTATTCATTTCTACTTAAATGGTGAACAAAATTAACGAACATGATGGTCAAGGAATATAGCAAGGTATCCCCAAAATAAGATTTTTTCAAGAGTTGAAGTTTTCTCCAAAGGTTGAAATATGATTTTCTCTTGAGAAAATTGAATCTCATTGTAAATATTCAGTTATTAAGGGTGCAATATCTACCAAGAAGCTGGTGAAATTTATAAGAGGCGGCAAAGCAAGGAGAATTACATTTCCGTGTCAAATTTGGAGCCATTTAAAAGATGCTAATTATAAACTATATCTTTATTTGTGTGGAAAATTAGGAGATCCCGTGAAACCTACTAATGCGAGCCGCGACCTAGCATTAACAAAATTATATTACTAATGCATTTAGCCTCGCATTTTGAGGCGCATTTATTCAATATAGGATCAAAAGTGTTCTTCTTTCTTCTTTTCTCCCTTTTCATTTTTCTCTCTTTTAGGTTTTGTGTGCCTCATTTTTGTTCTCTCTTTAAATGATCGTGCCCCAACCCCCATATAGATGCCACTGCGTACCAAACAGATAGACATCTATAGGTTTGTGATTTTGTTTGGAGGCTTTTGGTCAAACTGGATAAATCATAACTCTTAATTATGACAATTTACTGGACTCATGTATTTTCGCTAATGACGTATATTGGGTTCTCGCAGAAGGCAATATTTGTACAATCTAATTTGGGCCAAAGTCTATGAGGAGAGTGGAGGGACTCTGAGACACATAACAAGAGTTGGGCATTGGCATTTATATTCCCTTTTAGAGATTTAAATAATTTTACAAAACTCCTTTTCCCCATTGTGATGTAATTCCAAATTGCAAACATTTAACAAGTACACCTAGTTAGTCCTACGGTCAATAAGTCATTTTGTCATAAAAATACACCAGATAAGATGCATTCCAGCAACTAGCCTCATACTCGCATATGTCGTTATTCTAGCTCATTGCTGCCTGGATAAGAGGTGACGATTGCCCAATAAATGGATACATTCAAAATGGGCAGGGGAGCTGCACCCCCCTGCCCGCACTCCAACTCATCATTTGATTTGATTCCTTAAGAATCTATGTTTTAGAGAATGACACCAGTCTATCATTTCAATCGATGTCTCTAAAACTGGACCAATTTTTCGATTGCAATGTACTTTATGTATACAGCTTTGGGCGAATTGCTCTAATTTTGTTCTATATAGAAGATGGGGGAGGGTCACAGGAGGGGGAAAGGGTGCACATTCTGAACCCCTAAATTCATTGTCTTCATGATTCAAACTGAAATTCATGACTATCACCTGGATCCAGGACTCACTTTTACTTGACAGATAGCCTGCATCATTTCTGAACACACATCATGTCCTTAACAACATACTGCCCGAACCCAAAATTACTTTTGATGGGGGGGGGGGGGGGGGGGGGGGAGGGCATTTCAATGGAGGGAGGAGGTAGGGTGAACGTTCTGAAATACACCATGCATTATGAACATGTGTAAGCCGGCAAATTATGTCTGTCACTTGGAACAGGTCTGATTTTACGTTTTATTTGACCCATATCCTGATTTGACTCTGAAAACACATTATATATCGGTTGCTAGGCATATTATTACCATAGAAACGGGAACTAAGCGATATTTATCATTAAAATATGATGAAAATGCATCATTTGACATCATACTTCCTATCAAAGAAGTCATCTGCTTGATGATTGCAATTTCTCGTGATATATTCTATTTTTTACGCCAATATGTTACCGTTGCTAAGGAGAAGATAGCCCTTTGCAACCAAGTTTGCCATTTTCGCTCATCATTGCAACTTTAGAGCGCTGTCACTTTTTAGTTTAATCGCAAAGTAATAGACTTGAAATTTGGATATGATATCAACCAAGATGCTGAACAGTTTTTGAGCAAGTCTCAAGTCAGTTAGCATCATAATCAAATAAATATGGAGAAACATGTATTATGGCGCAATTCTTATTTTTGAAAAAAATTGTTAAAAATCACATTTTTGGCTCAAAATTGGTAAACAAATCATCCCGAAACCTATTGAATGAGTTATCATCTTGTAGGAAATGTAATTGTCTTTCATATGACACCTTACACATGGTAAGATGAGGCGCTGTTAAAAAGTAATCCCCAGAATTGTACAACAGTAGTTATACATGGCGGCCATTTTGAAAAATGGCCGCCATTTTTTCCTGTAGCATATTCCAAAGATTGTCCACCTAGAAATTGTGCAGGGAGGTCCCCTGAACACGTTGATACCCAACAACCTTTTACAACATTCCATGTTTCAAGAACCTGCTCTGCCCCCTGGGTATAAGGTATTTTCAGGCAAAATTGATTATTTTTTGCATGTTCTAAGAAGAAATTCCTGTCATTTGTATTTTTTTTAAAGAACATTTTGTAAACCTAATTGGGAGAAAAGGGAAAAATACCTAGATGGTCGTACAGTATGTCTGATTGATAAAGAAATTTGTATTCATTTTAAAGCCATAACAATGCAATACATGGTACATGTAATGCTTTTTAAAGGGTTTCAACACCATGATTTTTGCGTAATGATTTTGAAACTTATCTGATATCTTTTCACATACCTTCTTTTCCAAGCATGATAGGTGCATCGCTACATGTATGTTCATCAAGCACAATCAGTCTTTGAGTGTGAAGTAGAACTCCTTGTAACTCCTTTGACTTTGAAATGTATTAGGAAAACATAAAAAGGTCTCATAAGATATTTCTTACTCTAGAAATAGCCTATACCCATAATTGGTGAAATGAAAAAAGCATCCATGATTTAAATTCACATTGTAATGAATCATAACTAAAATATTTTGTCAACTTTCTCTTGGATTATTCCAAAGCAGATAGAATAGAACCTTACACATTTTAATGGAAGGAATAGGTGCCCGTGGTGTACAATTTATTATCCATGACTCTCATAAATGGGTTCAGCACATCTATAGCACATGTTGTCATATATGAGTAGGTAAAATACACGATTGTCAAACAAATGCATTTCCTATTGAGATTATGAATAACTTCAGGGCTTCCGGGGGGGGGGGGCTTTAGGTGCCCCCAAATGATCTAATATTGGTTGATTTGACAAGTACCTTTTATATAACACACTTCTAAATGTCTTTAGAAAGAAAATAATCTGACTATAGTCTGCTGTTCTTAAGATTTTTATGTTACATTTGGGCCTTTAAAATCAAATTATGGGTACCCAAGACGTATTTGGTCATCGCAACCTCATCCCTCGATGTACCATTGAATTTTGATATGGAAACAGATATTTGCTGTGCTCCCATACCCTCATAAAATAGTTTCAACCAGTCCTCTACTTTTGTGAGTAGCTGATCCTTATAACCCTCTTGGATAAACCTCCGGGCCTGTATGATCTTCTGTGAGTTTTAACCCTTACCATATTTCAATTTTTTGTTTATATTAGTTTCTTAAACCAAACAAATATTTTCAGCCAAAATTTGTTCTAAAATTCATAAAAACAATGGTTTGGTCTTTAAAACATAACATTGGGGCCGTTTGGGCACATTTTTATTATTAAAAAAAATCAACCGGCACCATTGTTTTCAGATAAGATTTTACATCAGAATCAATTTTTTAAAAAGTAAACAACTTTACCCTGTTGGAGCAGTCTGTGTACCTAACTACAATCACCCTGTAATATGATTAAATTACCAAACCGTGTGGAAGGACAGATCAAACATTCAGAAACAAATCAAAATCTAATTTGTTCTTGTTTGAAGGTGTTTTAATTTGCCTCATAGTTCAGACTTAGGAAGAAACAAAACATCTTTGATAGCAAATACATGGACTGGAAGCAATGGATTGAATGGTCGGAACTTATGCATATATACCTTGCGTGTTCTCTCTGATTCAGCTGATTTGTAATCGGACAATTCTTGCTCGAATATCTGAAATGAGTTGAGGGGATATTTAAAAGCATTTTAAAGCATGTCATCTAAACAGGACATAGTGATAACAATGTGTGTTTTTGATTATGAACCTTAACAAAAATAAACCTTTTAAAACATGGAGAGATCATTGTTTTCAATGGGGAAGACTGATTTCTCTTACACAGTGGATTACCCAGAGTCTTTGAGTTCTTAATGTATAGCTATCACAGCTACTTGGATGAAATTGATTAGCTTTTTTTTTACCATACTTATGGCAACAAAATGCATTGGCTGTTCTTATAGAAAAAAGTCATGTTGGTTATAAACTTGGCCCTGAAGTAGGAAATGGAATTAAAAATCTCAATCAAACACACCATGTCTAGGGAGGCCAATTCTGTAGTTGAATCATCAGACCTCTTTCCTCTTTCCTGCTCCATCCACTGAATAGAAATTAAAGCACATTTACATTATAATATTATGTCCTTCCAACTTTATTCACAAGTATGTAGAAACATTTTAAGCATTTATATCCATTGGTAGAGGTCATAACTTAGCTTCTCATATCTTGTACACACAAACTATGGGTTGAGAATAACACAAAGATCGTTGCTTCTTTTATATAATGTTCAGAACTTCAGACATCTTCAAAATCCATGAATTCAATTCAATTTGCACTAATTGGGTATGGATATTTTTAGATGCTTTTCCAACTTGAAAGGTTGAATAATCAATCCTGCTTTTCTTCTATGAACCAAGCCAAGAGAGTTTGGAAAAAAGACTTTAACAAAATCTTGGTTATACCCTAATACCGTTTTATGTGATTAAAACGACTAAAGCTTGTGGAGAGATGGAACAAAGCATTAAAAAACAAATCAAAATCCAGTTTGTTCTTGTTTGGAAGTGTCTTAATTTGCCTCATACTTCAGACTTGGGAAGAAACTGTCAATGAGAGAATGAAAATATAAACAAAGAACATTACATCCATGAAATCAGAATTGATGAATGTAATTAATGTGCAGTTAGAATGCAGTCTCCAAGCAGAGACTATACTCCTCTGCACCCATATCCGCGGACACAAACTAAATGCACGGACTATAATTCCATGAACAGAACGAAAATGAGTACGCCTATGAAATTGATGTCGTCCACAAAAAAAACTTTTGTATTACCGAATGAATTTCGTACACAGAATAAAAATGAGTACGCGTACGAAATTTATTCCGTCCGCAAATTTTTTGTTTGCATTACAGAATGAATTTGGCACAGTCATTTTGTAACAAATAAATTATTTAACATAATTTTGTTACAAAAGACAGTTTTTAGAGTATTCTGTGACAAAAATGAGGGGATTTTATACCGAAACTCCAGGGTAACACTTGGCGCCCCAAGGCGCAAAGTATTAGCAAAAAACAATCCGGGGTAACATTTGGCGCTTTGGGACGTCAAGTGTTACCCGGTTTTTCGGTACAAAATGTACTCGGTAAAAGTCATTTTGTAACAAATTGAATTCGTTAAAAGTCATTTTGTAACAAATTGAATTTGGTACAAATCATTTTGTAACAAAATTTGGTAACAAAATAAATTCGGTACAAATCATTTAATTTTGTTAACAAATTAACTAAACACAATTATTTCGTTAAAAACTTTTGAAACAAAATAAATTCGGTACAAATTGTTTTGTAACAAAATTTATTTTGTTAAAAACTTATGTTACAAAATGAGGTGATTTTATACAGAGAAACTAGGGCAACAAAATGGCGCCCCATAGAGGAGAGATCATTATTTTCAATGGGGAAGACTGATTTCTCTAGCAGGGCTCCCACTTAGCCGAGTTGTATTAGCGAGTTATGGCGAGGTGTGGTGAGTTGCCTCAGAGAGGCACTCGCAATAACTCGCGAACAATTCGGTATGGCTTAGCGTATCTTTTTACAACATTCCACGACTCTCCTCGAAGTCGCGAGCAGTTCCAAAATGTTGAACATGTTCAAAAAAAATCCCCGATTCGTTGTAATTCGAGGTGAACTCGCCTACACTCGTAATATACACGTATTGCTTGTAACAAGCTCGCGCTGCACTCTTCATAAGGTGGCGAGTTGCTACGAGTATAATACGAGTGTTAAGCAAGTTTGCCTCGAGCTACAACGAATCAGAGAAAATTTTGAACATGTGCAAAATTTTCACTGATTCGTTGTTACTCGAGGTGAATTCATTGTTACTCGAGGTGAACTCGCTTACCCTCGTAATATACTCGCATTACTCGTAACAAGCTTGCGCTGCACTCTTCATAAGGTGGCTAGTTGCTACGAGTTATGAAGAGTGCAGCTCGAACTTGTTACGATTAATGCGAGAATATTACGAGTGTAGGCGAGTTATCCTCGAATTACAACGAATCGGGGAAAATTTGTGAAAATGTTCAAAATGTTGGAACTGCTCGCGACTTCGAGGAGATGTTGTAAAGAGTTATGCTAAGCCATACCGAATTGTTCGCGAGTTATTGCGAGTGCCTCTTTGAGGCAACTCCCCACAACTCGCCATAACTCGCTAATACAACTCGGCTAAGTGGGAGCCCTGCTTTACACAGTGGATTACCCAGGGTCTTTGAGTTCTTAATGTATAGCTATCACAGCTACTTGGATGAAATTGATTAGCTTTTTTCACCATACTTATTACAACGAAATACATTGGCTGTTCTTATAGAAAAAGGTCATGTTGGTTATAAACTTTGGCCTGAAGTAGGAAATGGAATTAAAAATCTCAATCAAACACACCATGTCTAGGGAGGCCAATTCTGTAGTTGAATCATCAGACCTCTTTCCTCTTTCCTGCTCCATCCACTGAAAAGAAATTAAAGCACATTTACATTATAATATTATGTCCTTCCAACTTTATTCACAAGTATGTAGAAACATTTTAAGCATTTATATCCATTGGTAGAGGTCATAACTTAGATTCTCATATCTTGTACACACAAACTGTGGGTTGAGAATACAATAAAGATCGTTGCTTCTTATATACATGTATAATGTTCAGAACTTCTTAAATCTTCAAAATCCATGAAATCAATTCAATTTGCACTAATTGGGTATGGATATTTTTAGATGCTTTTCCAAATTGAAAGGTTGAATAATCAATCCTGCTTTTCTTCTATGAACCGAGCCAAGAGAGTTTAGATAAAAGATTTCATCAAATTTTGGTTAATAATAATTTGATAATATCGAATATTGAGGAGCGCTAAAAACAATAAGTACCATAGCGCTTACAAATACAAATATATGAAAAGAGGACAAAAATGTACAGTACAGGAAGTAAATAACATAGATCACTGGGGAAAAAGGTAAGTTTTGAGGGATCTTTTGAAGGTGGCAATACAAGTAATTTCCCTAATATGGAAAGAGGGATGCTGTTCTAAATGATGCAGCTACTATACTGCAAAACGTTTTTCAGTTGCTGAGAGTCTAGATTTGGGAATGATAAGTTTACATGTGTTGGTTGCTGAACGAAGATTACGAGATGGTGTTTATATTTGGAGGGTGTCATTAAGATATTCAAGTGCCAAATTATTGACAATTTTGAAAGCGTACAAACAGAATTTAAACAGAACACGTTGGTGGAGAGGTAACTAGTGGAGGTCCTTAAGTAAGGGTGAAGTATGAGTTCTAGACCCAAGGCCAAAGATTAATTTAGCAGCACGATTCTGGACAGTTTTAAGTTTCCTTCTATCTCTAGCACATAAAACAGTATAAAGTCTATTGCAATAATCCAACCTAGAGAGAATTAGAGCTAGGACAGCATGGTGACATGTCTTAAAATCAATGAATTTACGAATCCTCCATAAATTGCGGAGATGATAATTACAATTACGGACTACGTGGTTTACATGAGAGGTCAATTTGAACAAAGTATCAATGCATAAACCAAGATCTGTAATTTCAGGGGAAAGAGGAAAGAATTGACCATTTACATTAAGCCATACATCTGATTTGTATTGCAGATGGTGAGCAGAAGAACAAAAGGCCAAGAACTCAGTTTTGGTATTATTCAATTGGAGATAGTTAGACGACATCCAAGTGTTTATTTCTGCAATACACAGTGAGATTTGGTCAAGTGTTTCGTTGATGTTTTCAAGAGAGCGTGGATCAAAAGAAGTATACAACTGAATATCATCAGCATAGCAAATATACTGTAAACCATGTTTATCAATAATGTCAGATACGGGGGTGATATAAAGACTGAAAAGGATCGGTCCGAGAGCTGACCCTTGAGGAACGCCAAAGTCAGCAGCCCATGGGTCAGATAGTTCCCCAGCTATGTTTACCCTGGTGAATGACCAACCAGTTAGGTAGGACTTCATCCACCTAAGAGCTACACCAGATATATGAAAACGGGACCCTTAATGATTCAGTAATATCACATGATCGACCGTATCGAAAACTGACCTCCGTTGATCAAAAAATGAGAGAACGTCATTCTGTAGCTTCAAAAGAGCTGTTTCAGTGCTGAAATTGGACCTGTAAGCTGATCGATTGTATTGGATCATATAAGTTGTTATCGTTCAAGTGGTCTGTGAGTTGATAGCTACTACCTTTTCTATCAGTTTGGCAATATGTGAAAGATTACTAACAGGCCTGTAGTTACGTAAAGTATCCTTATCTAAGTTGAGTTTCTTGATGATAGGTACAACTACAGCCTCGTGAGCAGCTTCTGGGAAGACACCAGATGCTAAAGAACTGTTTACAATACAAGTCAAGGCAGGAACATTACATTTGGTAAGTTTCTTCAAAAGCCAAGTAGGTTGAGCATCTAACATAGAAGTAGCATTTGACATATGGATTATAATGCGTTTGATATTATCTTCGCTGACAGTTTAAAACTCATTCCAATCATTCTCATGAACATTAATGCTTATCTTACAGCCTTCACTACTTCGTGGAGGTGTGTCTGTGACATTGTTGTGCATATCACTTACTTTATTGACAAAGTACAAAGCAAAACGGTTTGCTAAATCAGTAGAGTAGTCATACATAGGGAAAAGTTTTACATTCTTGTGGAGCAGATTATTAACAGTTTAATAAACAGTTTTGGCACTAGCTTAACAAAGTAATTCCATCATGTAATTTTGCTTGGTCTTAACAATTATCTAATTAACATGCCTGTTACCTAGCTTAAAAGCTGTGTGCTCTGTCTCAGAAGAGCTTTTCTGTGATCCATTTCCGTTCAGCCCGTCTTTTTACACGGCGTGCAACAAGGATCTCCTCATTGAACCAAGGATAACGAACCCTAGTGGAGCGAAGAAATTATTTCTGTGGGACAAACTCGTCGACAAAGGCTGCCACGGCTGTGGTGCAGCAAGAAGTGAATTGACATCTCCAGTCATAGAAAGCGGGTTGTTGATTCTGACAACTAGTGCTTCTTTGAAGCCTTCAACGTCCATCTCTTTGAAGTTCCGGAAAATCCGTTTTACTTTGCACATCACTGGCTTGGGACACTTCAGTACAAAGCGGATACCGAGTGATGATCAGAATAAAGGTTGCGGTGTATGACAATGTCCTTTTGACGCAGTCATGGATATAATTATTGTCTGCAGAGAATTGTCCCTGTACAGTACCCTCATTCCTGGTCATTACAAGGTCCAAAGTGTGACCCATGTTATGGGTAGCTTCATGGACATGCATGTTGAGACAGGTTTGCAGATTCTATGACGGAAAGGAACTGGGCTACCTCAGACTTCGAAGGCATGTCAACATAGATGTTAAAGTCTCCTAGGAGAAGAACTCGTCCAGATAGCCGTGATGGTTATATCCTAATACCCTTTTATGTGATAAAAAGGACTAAAGCTTGTGGAGGGAGGGAACAAAGCATTGAGAAACAAATTTAATATGCCTCATAGTTCAGACTTCAGAAATCATCTGTAATAGCAAATACATGGACTGGTAGCAATGGATTGAATGGCCAGAACGTATGCATATATACCTTGCGTGTTCTCTCTAGTTCTTTTGTTGCGTAATCAGGCCACTCTAGATCAGGTATCTGAAATGAGTTGAGGAGAGATTTAAAAGCATTGATAAATCATGTCATCCAAACAGGACAAAGGGGATTGTTACAGAGGGTTTCCCCAGGAGATGTTAAAGATATGGGAAAATTTGTGTTCTGGAATTATGGACCTTAATAAATACAAAAAAGATGGAGAGGAGATCATTGTTTGCAATGGGGAAGACTGATTTCTCATTCAAGGCGGATTACCCAGGGTCTTTTTTTAATTATTATTTAGAGCTATCACAGCTACTTGAATGAAGTCAATAAGCTCCTTTTTTTGTATTACCATACTTGTGATAACACCGTTTTGGCTGTTTATTTTTATTTTTTATAGAAAAGGGTCATGTTGGGTACAAACAGGGACTTGATAGACAAGGACTGGAATCAAGCCGCTCTCCTTTGACCCCATGCTCCACGCCGCCGAAAAGTTATGCGCTAATCTGCAACTGTTCACCAGGTGGTAGAATAAAAGAGCACATGAATTTTCAGGATTTAGAATTCCTACATCAGAAAATGGTATCACAGCAATTGTTCGCTGTCCCTTCCAATGATTTCTCATCCATTGTTGAATGTGTAAAGAGTAGAACAAGCGAACACAAACTTGTGTAATTTCAACCTTTTTAAAACTTGAAAAATACAAAAAACACGCGAAAACACGCATTAGCGAACTTAATGTTATTAAAGATTGTAAATCATGGATCAAATAACGGGACATTAAAGCATGCACAAATTAGCGCATCATCCTAAAATATTGAGTTTTTGTCAGGATGTAATTTTTCTTTTACCAACTCTGGCACACAAATTATAGGAAGGACGGAGTTCTAAATTTGAAAATTTGTTTGATGCACTATTCCCAATACAATCCCCATATAAAGTTTTTGATTTACACTGAAATTTTGCCGGTAATTTAATATTTTGTAATAAATGTAAAACTGGTGCCTGGCTTCCGAAAGTCCCCGCAGTGGAAGCGCGGTTCGGAGCATGGAACTTCAAAGCCAAGTGGAATGTTACACATCCCATTGTTACGCTTTAGAACTCACGAATGCGTTGAATAAATTACAAGATTTTCGCCGGCTTGATTCCAGTCCTTCTCTAACAAGTCCCTGGTACAAACGTGGACCTAAAGTAGGAGATGGAATTGAAAATCTCAAGCATGGATGGGGAAACCAATTTTGTAGGTGAATTATCTGACCTCTTTCCTCCTTCTTGCTCTATTAACTGAAAGGAAATCAAAGCAAATTAATGTTACGTCGTTCCCCATTTATTGACAAGTACGTAGAATAGTTTAGCATTGTTTTTTCAAAATTTTGAAACCTGTTTCTTTTTCGGAATTATGAAATCGTTTTGATTTACGAACTACCATCCCTTTTTCATTTTAGGAATAACAAACCTTTTGAGGTAATACATCAAATGTTCAGAATTATGGACCCCATTTTATATTCAGAATACGTAGTCGCTGGTATGGGAAATTGGTGTTTTGGGATTAGGAACCTTGAGAAGAATAAATCTTTGGAAAGACAAGTAACCCCCATACAATCATATATATAAGCATTGAGTCCGGGTATCAAGGTACCAAAGGAGATCATTGTTTTCCATGGGAAAGATTGATTTTTCTGACAAGGCAGGTTACACAAGCTTTTTGACTTCTTATTGCCGGTATATAGATTTCACAGCTATTTAGATGAAGGTGATATGCATGCTCATTGTAAAAAAAAAAGGTTACTCTCTTCCAATCATTTAAATTGTTTACATTAACTCAGTTTAATTTTTCGTATAGTTCATATACAAAAAGGACATGTTGGGTATTTAAAATTCGACCCGAAGTAAGAAATGAAATTGAAAATCTCAAGCACAAAAACCTTTGATGTGCCAGCCAGTTTTGTAGTTGAATCATCAGACCTTTCTCCTCCTTTCTGCTCTATCAACTGAAAAGAAATTAAAGCACATTTATATTAAAATGTAGTACGAATGAGAGTTTAGGCATGTCAATGTCCATTAGTAGAGGTCAAAAATTAGCTTGTCTCAATATCAGAAAAGTATACATGAAAGCTGTAGGTTCAGCATAACATTAACTTCATTGCCTCACAAATTATAATGTTCAAAACTTCAGACACCTTCAAAATGTATGAATTTAATTTAATACGCATTACATGGATACAGATTTTTTCAGATGCTTGCCCAAATTTAAAAGTTGTATAATCAATCCTAGGTTACTTCTGTGAACCAAACCAAAAGAGTTGAGATAAAACAGTTGGTATTATTTGGCTCCATTCACATACCTTTGCATGCTTTTTAGGCTTCGTAGCTGGCTCGTCAGCCATCTTTGATGTCTACCAGATGACCTGCATTATAGATAGAAAAAGAATTCGGGTTTTCCGAATTCGGAATTTTCATATCGATGTTATGTATGATAACATCATCATAATGTTAAAGCTTATCATTTCAAAAACCTTTTTAATTATCGTAAACTACACCAGAGTTATTGTGTATATACGCCTACTGTCATGACTGTGGTAGGAACGAAACTTACAAGTTAGAAATGTTATACGCTGTTAACCCAAACGCCGGGGGGGGGGCACTCAGCATCCGAGTTGGGTTATGAAGAAGAAAAAAAAATCCACTTATATCCATACTGATCATTGAGTAACTCTATTCACGTGCCAAATTTCAAAAAAAAATTGTGGCTTTCATATTGCTCCGATTGTCTTATTTTCGTTCGCTGGATCACTGCAGCACAAACATAGCTCGTTCGACGTCACTACCAAACTAGCCAATCAGCTGTCAATGACGTCATATTGAATGCGGGGGCAAATATATTTTGTGAAATTATCGAGAAATGGACTATTTCTAATTGCAATCTAGTTTTATTTTTGGATGGAAACGCAGCCATTGTTATCTTGACATTCATTGAAGTCATCAGAATAGGGTAAGTTACGTCTCAGATGATTCAAGAGGTCTATTTTGTAGATAAATTTTCAATTTCTTAGAATGTTCCACTGTGTTGCAGGGTACCGGGTGTATGCCATTGGATGTGATGTGTTTGCGCGCAATGGCGCGAATTGTACATTCTTCTTCTTCTGCGCTATAAGTACAGGCCACCGCGCCGTCGGGTGTTTTCTCGTACTGAAATAGGTGCTGTGCAGGTGTCCATGTAGTGTCTCAATAAAATGTCTACAATGAACTATGTGCAGTTAAAAAGACATCTGTAGCTTAACATTCCTTTCCTTCTCAATACAATAACTTTCACCTGCCATACCGCCTCGCGGAATCGTGGCGTCTCGCCACTTACATTACGTAATCATTAAAAGGATCCGTATATACAATATTTTCCTGCTATACGTTGTACCGCAGGAAAATACAAATCTCCCTGGTATACATTACAGTCCAAACGATAAATATGTGCTTTAAACGAAGCAGGCGACAATCGGCGTAGCAGACGACACTTGATAGTAATTTTGTATGTGAGATTGCTTTGCTAAATATAAATTACTTTGTTAATAAATAACAACTAAAATTTATTTTACATATCTTTAAACCATCATTGATATTTAATAATGCATGAGTGAGTAAAAGAAACATACCAAACTATATAATGATATGAAATACTTGGTGGCAATTAGACGAGTTTGACGTGATGCCGAATTGCACCCCTCTGTTAGTAACCGAATAGTCCATGGTGTGTCATGAATATTCATGTTTTTGCTTACCTCGTCGAAATGTTTGCTTTTACTAAATTGAAAAATGACGGTGGGGGGTTGGATGAAATGGACATATTGAACCAAGCAGAAGTGATCTATGATAATTCATGCTTCTTATCCTTCGTGTGCTTGACCTATAATCTTCAAATCGCTTGGCAAACTGAGTCCAAAGTTCGACTTGTTTCACATGTGTATTATAGGCGATGACGAGCTTGCAACCTATTTTGATCAAGAGACGGTGGGTGAACTTTCAAAAGTCAATGGGACATGAGGGTTCCAATGAAAGAGCTAGTGATAACGTAAGTCGGGGTGGATGTGCTTTTCGTTTAAACAAAAAATGAATTTTTAACGATTTTTGTTGTACAATTCCATAGGCTAACACGTATGGCTGCTGACTCTGACGATAGGGGGCGTTGTGAAATGAGACTAAACGGAGCAATATGACTGCCAAGATTAGAGAGGGGGTGTCATTTAAAACACACTTCTGCAAAGAATACCCCCCCCCCAAAAAAAAAAAAAAAAAAAAAAAAAAAAAAAAATCTGTTTAAGGACAAATATTGATAGAAGTATACAGAAAAAAGAAAACCTAAATTTTTTGTATTCTTCCAGCAATATTCGACATCAAACACATATGTTTTGAAAATCCTTGCAGAAATGTGTCTTAATAATGACATCCTCTTTCACATTATGACACAATTTAAGTGATTTGTTTTGGCTCCCAACACTGTAGAGGGGCTTTAAGGGTTAAAGTTTAAACAAAAATCAGAAAAATGATATGTATTATATAGGCCTACAGGCCTCTCATCTAAAGCTATGGTCACAAATCAGAGCAGCGACCGACCGATCAGTAGCCTGCTTGGTCGCTGCTGGAATTTAGGATTCGCCCAGCGATTTTTTGGAGAAGTCGAGCAGGCTGTAGAGCCCCAGTGATGCCTGGGCGGTGACCTGTCGATTTCCCGTCGGTCGCCGGTCGATTTTAGGTCAAAACTGGGCGAAATCGCGGAGCTTTTTCGCGCGGTGTCCCGGCAGTGACCGACCGGTATCCCGATTTATGGAGCTCTCACACTCTGCCGTGTAGGCCTACCGTCCACCTGCCGGGCTATTAAAAAACAACAGAGTCCAGAACGTTGGGTTTTGAGCGAACTTGTCCCCGGCCGCAAACAAAAAATCATTAAATTAATCTTTTCACCGTTTCGTTGCCATCTTCTGACCGATCTCACCGGGCGCATACCGGGTGTTGAACGTGCTTCTACCGTCTTCACCGCCCAGATTGACTTTTGTTGACAATTTTGGCCGTTTCCATACCGGGCCCATACCGGGTCTTGAACGTGTGCACCGGGTTTGTAGCAGCCACCTACCAGTCACTTAGCGTCCCCTCACCGCTCGGAGCGTCCTGTGAGCGAGTCCCCGGACTGCTGACGTCATGACACGACTGCCATAAATACCCCGATTTGAACGGCAACGTTCACAACCCGCTTACAACCCGTTGCAGACGGTGGATTTTTTTTTGCCCGTTCATCACCGTTCTGTAACGGGTTATGAGCGTGTTGTGAACGTGTTCATACAGTGTGACCGTTTTCATAACGTATTCATACCGTCCTCATACCGTTCAACACCGTCCTCTTGCCGCTTACTTGCGGCCGGTGCCAGCCGGCCAAAGTTTTGAACATGCCCAAAACTTTCGCCGGGTCCCACCGGGTGTAAATAAGCGCCAACGCCCTATTAACGTGTTGCCCGCTTTAATAACGAACCACTGTGTGCCCTCGCCGTTCTCCACCGTCCGCAGACATTTTCGCGCACGGTGGCACACGGTAGGCCTACACGGCAGAGTGTGAGAGTCACTTTAGGTTGAAAAATCGAAGCCGCAAGGTAAAAGGCTGCCGACCGATTTTGGAATCGCCGCCCAGTGACCGACTGATTTCCCAGCGGCGACCGGGCGGCGACTGCTCGACAGCCTTTGACCTAGGGGCTTCAATTCTTGACCTAAATCGCTCGACGGGGAACGCTCGATTAGGTCGGAGCCCGGGCGGCGACCGCCCGGTCGCCGAGCGTAGTCTGGGCAGCGAGTGAAAGTGAGCATGCAGGCGCCGCCCGAATTTTAACTCCGCGCTAAAACTTCAGCAGCCACCGAGCGATACCTTAAAAACGAGCGGTGCCTTGGCAAATATGGCTAAAAACTCGCCGCTCGGCCGCCGAGCAGGCTACTTTTGGGTAATGTGACCATAGCATTAGGTACAATGTTATAATCAGTAGAGGCACACGGCCGATTAGGGAGACTTTGTATCATTCGAGAGACTCCACACCGACCGACTTCTACTTCTACTTCTATGGTGATACTCATCAACGCCTGTTTAGCATCTAGATGAGGGTAAAGCATAGAGTTGTTATATACAGCTCTATGCGGTGCAGTTCCTAAAAAGGGAACTAAATTGTTTCAAGAGCCACCTTGAACTGCTCCAAAGAAGGCAGTTCAACGATGATTTGAGGTAGCTCGTCCCAGTCCTTCAGTGTCCTGGGGAAATAACTAAATTTGTAAGTGTTCATTGAAGAGCCTAGTCTCATATATCGTTGTTGTTGACTCCTCCTTGTAGTTCGCTGCCTCGGTTTGATGTAATCCGGTATTGGTATCGCAATTTTGTTCTTTGCTATCTTGTAGAACGTTGACAAACGTGCCCGTATTCTTCTTTCTTCAAGAGTTGGGAGATTAAGTTGTTCTCTCATGGATGTTACACTGGCATCACGCTGGTAGTTTCCACAAGTGAAACGAAGTGCACGTCTTTGGACCTTCTCTAGTTGGTATATCTGATTCCGCTTGTTGGGGTCCCATACTACCGAAGCATACTCTAGCTGGGACCGTATTACGAGAGAGATGTATGCCACTTTTTCACTTCTGTTGGACATTGTTTTCCGAGATTTCTTCGAATGAATCCAAGGGTCCTCGAGGCCTTGTTTGAGACCGCATCTACATTCGATTTCCAACTTAGACGCTCATGTAGCTCGATTCCAAGATATGCTTTGCTGGCCACACTTAGAAGATCATCTCCCCTTATAGTATAAGTGTGCATAATGGGATGCCTCTTTCTGTGAATTTGCATTGAGTAGCATTTCTTGACGATCAGCCCACTCCAAGAGTCTGTCCATATCTGATTGAAGTTTTACCGTGTCATCTACAGATGCTATTCTCCGCATCAAAAGGCAATCGTCCGCAAATAATTTGATGGTAGAATCGACCTCGTCACCAATATCATTTATAAATAAGAGGAACATAAGAGGACCTAGAACTGTGTCCTGGGGCACTCCTGATGTGTTATGAACCGACGTTGAAGCCTCTCCATCAACAACCACTCGTTGAGTCCTGGTAGTTAACCAAGTTGATATCCAGCTTAGGGTCACATCACGAATTCCGTAGTATTTCAGCTTACTTAAAAGCCGTTGATGAGCAACCTTGTCGAAGGCCTTGGAGAAGTCCAAAATCATTACGTCTGTTTGATGGTTGTTATCTAAGGATCTGGATAGTTCTTCAACCGTAGTGATGAGTTGGGATTCGGTAGAATGCTTCTTGCGGAAACCATTTTGATACTTCACAAGTATATCATTTTCATCCAGATGTTCCATGATGGAGTGAAAAATCACATGTTCCATGAGTTGAGATGTGACACATGTTAGAGAAATAGGTCTGTAATTCCCTGGTTTGCATTTATTTCCCTTTTTATAAACAGGTACAATATTAGCAATCAACCAGTCCTGTGGTAATTTGCCTGTGCCATTTAGCCCAATCTGATATTTGTTTGGTTTGTTGTCTTTTTAATCTTGGTCTTGTTCGTGTGACTGAGAAATTAGACAATGAAGGAGTTTTCAAACTCTGGGAAACTGCATTTATATTACCAACATCCCTCCTGTTAAACAGAGAGAGATAACAATACATCGCCAAATGTACATGTCAAGAAGTTTGTATCGCCCCTTATCTCTCCCCCAAAATATATTTCTCTTAGCATCCCTACCATTTGCACATTATTTTAAATGACTGAGAAGTATTTATCTCCCCATATTCCCCCAAAACTCACTCGCTTAGGTCGCTCGCATTCATATTTGATCTTATCAAGTAACGTGTTTAAAGTCTTATTCATTTTTTGATAATATTGCAGGCCTATTTATAACCCCCTCCGGACTGGTTATATTTATCGAAGGAGATTCTTTTTGGTCAAAATATGACCTCAAAAATCTTTAAATTTGCGCTCGTTTACTTCACCTGCTCGCTGATGAATCTTCGAACCATCACACAAAAGTATGGCGCTGAAGAAGTATTTTTAAAGAGAAAGTCTTGAAGTTCATCCTTAAAAGTACTATGTCACATTTGCAGTCCAAAAAATGAAAAGTTTAAATTCCAACGGTATTTAAAAGACAATATTAATTTAGAACTTCCCTAAAAAAAGGGGGGCCTTGAAAATGTCTTTAAGTGGGAAAATAACGACTATTAGTTGTCGAATCGAGCTATAGAGCCAGTAAGTAATAGTCTGATTTTTCAGACCATTGTACCATATGGTCGTACGTTTTATGCTGCGCAAAGATTCAATCAGTTTAATTTTGGCCATTACAAGAAGTGGGTTATTGATGTAGACAAATGCTCATGTACCCTTTACAGCTCATTTTATGTATGTTATTACCAAAGATGAAAAAAGCCAGTCAGTCACTCAATAGTGCCTGACAGTGAAGTCTAGTAAGTAAACAGGTTTCCTTGCATAATTTGAATATTAGGACACTGCTCAAGTTTAAATTTCACAGATAGGACATACATAACATATTCATAATTCCTGCAAAGTTCTACAGAATTTGATGTTGGTTGCAAAAGGGACATAGTATCTTTAAGAATGTTTAAACAAATTACTATGTAGAGAATATACCAGTGTCTAAAAATGTATTTGTTTGCTTTTAACAAAATTAGTTTAGTGTACTTAGGTGCACGCACCAATCACTATTAACATAACGTATCAAATTGGCAATGCGAAAGCACTTTTTTTGTACACCGCATTTATTTGCATTTCCGGCAAAACCAACATCGTGAACTCTTGGAGGAGTTCACATGCTAGCTCATTATTATAGGTAACACGTGGAAGGTATTAAGCTAATCGCTATCATTCTGGTATCACATTTTTTTCTTCATTTTTTGGTTAAATTCTCGCCTGATTCAAAGTGCCTTGTACTAGTAAAAAAGGGGGTCCACTTGTCTTTAACTCCGAAGGTGCTTCTGAAGGTTCTTTGGTTGCAAGAATGGGCGATTACAAACGCATTTTAAGTTATGTACACATGCAATATTCAGGCGGGGATATGGGTAGACCGAAAGCTTTATTACCTGATATCGACGGTTGTTCCACTGGGACTACGTCTGGCTCCTGCACTGACCGCCGCCACACAGAGACTGAAGTACATCGTATGGTGGTAGTGAGTGGAAGGAGCAGTCAGACCGCAGCGTGTGCGATAATGAGGCTGTACGCTGATTTTTATTCAGCGTCTCTTTGGTGATCTCGTACATTCACGTGTGCTGAAATTCACGAGATTTTCCGTGAGACTTGTAAGGGTGTACAAACAGCTGCTTTTGTGGTCGATAACTTCAGTCAACATGGCAGCACGCAATGGTAATTACTCTAGAGATTTTCAGCTTCAGTTTGATATGAAACTTGCCATATTTCACAATTTTGAAACAATCTTTTTTCACCACTTTTATGGTCGTTATTTCTGTAACATTTCAACAGCTATTTTGTACCCGGAATTTCGCTTTTGGTTCCTGACTCTGGTACATAATTATTTTTTTTACTTTGAGATTCGTTAGAAAGATGAAAAGTCACTGATCAAAATAATGTCAAAACCTAATTGACGCAAAATCATGTTCTTTTTATAATCATAGTAATTAAGACCCTAAAAACCCGGAAATTACCAATTTGTTCTTTCTATGATGGCGCGAAATTGTGTGATTTCATACTCGTGCACGCTCGCCGTCTGAGCAATGGCAATGCATAACTGATTATTAAACTCCAGGGAGTTCCGCCGCGCCAACGACTGGCCGAAAAAAAGAAAAAAAAAGATTAAAAAAGAAATATTGTAGGAAATACTTTATCAGCAAGGCAGGCGACGTATTTGATCCAGGGCCCATAGATCGTTGCCATGACTGCTTGCGCGCAAGTGCATTACTAGTCCACTGCCTGGACTGTTCTCTACATGATCCGTGCGCGCTCACATATTGCTAGTACACCATAATTGGTGGGGAGTACGCATTTCATAAACGCGCGCGCATTTGGGAAAGGGCGAAAGATTAAAACGACCATCAGCTGGTCTAGTGCATTACCGGCGCACGCCACAAGGCATGGTTACTAAAATCTGCTATTCAGAATGTTAATAAACCAAAGCGGAACATATATGACGTAGTTAACGTATTTGACCAATCAGAACTCCCTATTATCACATCGGCAAAATTGACTACTTATATTTATTATTCATAAACATTCGCGTGATTTTTCTTGGTTCCTGACTCTGGTACAGCGTGAAATATAATAATTTTGATATCATTATAAAGAAAAATATCTATGCTTTATGCTGATTATAACATCTTTGTGACGCAAGAATGATTTCTATGTGAAAATCAGCCCTACTCTTAAGATAGATTTATCGTTAAAAAAAACCCATTTTCTAGGCAAAATATCTGTTCCCAAAATATATTAAGCATGATTGTTATATAAATATACAGAAAGAGCAACGTCTTATCTGTAAAATAAGACAAATTTCATGAGAAATGAACAATTACAAAGGCAAAAACTGCCGATCGGAAAGACCGTTTGCACTACTCATTACGTATGCAAGACAGGTAAATTCTTGCATACGTGCTGAATAAAATAGAGAGTTTTCGCACCGGCTGCACTGCGGTCTGACTGGGAGGTAGCGTGTATGAAGGGGCTACGCTGGGCGGTCATGATCTATGACGTCATGATACGATATCTGCATCGCTCAACTTGCGCTGTGCAAGTCTTCCCCTTCTCATAAAATGTCCCTTTTCACCGTCGATAAGTACCCCTATAAAATATTATTAATTTCCCTTGATAAGTGCCCATTTTCTACCTATGTTTCCGGCTTTCGCTCACAAATCGTGCCCTTTTGTGGTCATCTAAAGAGCCATATCTATAGTTTCAAAGTATCGAAGTAGCTTTGTTTAGTAACAGGAATTTGTTCTACCATCGTAATGAAAGGAAATGGAGCCGGGGGGGGGGGGGGGGCACAACGCCACCAATTTTATAAGAACGAAGTGTGCCCTTTTAAGAATATAATCGTGCCGGTTTTCAAAGCTATCCCTTCTCTAGATAATTATGTAGGCCTATCAGAAGTGTGCCCCTTTTACACTAACTCGTTTGCCCCTTTAAACTGCTGCGACATAATAATTATTATTCCACTGCTACAAGACATATTTTCAACATATCATCCTTTAAAGCTCATACCATTTTGAAAATCATAAAATGCCAATATAATCGATTATCTTTGTTCAGGAATACATTGTGTCAAGGTTTAGACAATGCAGGTCGGAGTATTCAAACTAAATGCAACTGCATTTACATTACCAAATGTCATTCATATTAAAAAGACAGACACACAATTATGTGCTATACTGCTTTTATCACCTCTCATCTCTTCCAAAAAAATAGGTTTCTAATAGTCTTCCTAATATGTGCCCCTAAGAAAAGCGACTGAGAGCAATTCTTTCTCAAATTGCCTCCTAAATCGCTGGCTCCGCTCGCTTGCTTTTATAGTTTATCCAAGTAATATATTTAATTCTGGTTTATTGTTTAAAAAAATATGCTGAAGAAAAAAATCGGGATACTCATACAATTCAGTTTACAAATTATATATACATCAAAGAATATAAGAAATCAATACTTTTAGCAATCTTCGTATTAATTAATGATTCTAATTAACTAAGAAAAACAAACTGAAATATCTACTAAATCATTATAATTGAAGAGTGCTCTTTTGGGCAACCTTACAGGTGCACACATCGTATATATTCAACTAAGGTCTTGTTTATTCTTTCATTATGAAATGGTGCTTAAAGGCTGGCTCACGTAGTCGCGGCGATGGACGTGAAAATCACAAAATTTTGGCGGCAAAGCGACGGCAAAAGGGGAAAACCAAGATTCGTTGACGGATGGGAACGACTTTCCGCGACAACACGACGACAAGGGACGAATGGCTGCGGCAAGGAACGGAGTCTAGCGACCCAAATTGGACGTTGTCTTGGCGGCGAGTGTCGATGTCTCGACGGAGCCCGGCAACAAGGAACAGCGGCTGATGGTGGGTTGCGGCGAGGCATATTGCAGCCTGACTCTAGCTCCATCCTCCATGATGATGAAACAGCTTTGACAAAGAACAGGGGGACATTTTCGTTTTATATGAACTTCGAAATTGCATCGTGCCGGACAGTCTATTGAAATCAAACAGACGTCACAAAACGTGAAATATCGCACTAAAAGTTTAAAATAGTGGACCATCGTTGCAAAATCGTAACCCATCGCAGACCGCCGTTGCAATGCCGCTAGCGGATTCGTTAGCGACAATTGAAGGCAACACACGATGATTGGGGAAATTCAAAATTGCAATTCGTAGCTTAACGTAGCTTGCGGTATCCCCCATGCGTTTGAGTGTGAGCCAGCCTTAAAGCCTCATCAGGATCGGTAATTGCATCTAATAATTATAATTAATCGTTTGCAATGAGAAATGTGAAAAATCTTTACAATTTTGCTCGTTTCCCTTCGCTCGCCATTGTATTTTTAGCTGCATACAACGCGGTATGTTCGGCGTTTCAAGAGGGAACAAATGCCGTCCATGCTATCATTCCGTGTTTTTCAATTTTAAAGTGTGGATTCTTCGATTGTTTATTAACCCCTTCCTGTGTTTTTACAAACAAAATAATTTAGGTATCAGCATCGGTTCCATATCACTTTCCAATGGTGTACATTTTGTTTTTATATACACTAAACTCATTATAATTTGAGAAATAATAGCATTGCAATGTTCATTCTTTATGGGATGTCGTCTGCTTGGGCAGGATTGGTTCATGAGGTGACGTCATTAAACAACGTTATTTTTATGGCGAATCTCTCGTATATCCCAGATGCTATCGAGATGTTTTTATTTGTATTTTTATAAATTACCCGTGATGTAGATGACCTAAAAATATGTAGTTGACTTGTACAAGGGCCATCTGCTAGCTTACCAGTTATTAGTGAGAAATAAATTGACTGACTACACACAAAATGTTTGCTACGTCATTAATATGTAGAAACATTAAAATCTAGACAATCAGAAAAACATGAATTCACACGAGGGGGAAATAGAAAAACAAAGAGAGATATAAAGCAGAGGGGGAGAGAAAAAGGGAATCTACTTCATACTTATCTTTAAAGATACTATATCCCTTTTGCAGCCAACATCAAATTCTGTAGAACTTTGCAGGAATTATGAATATGTCATGTATGTCCTATCTGTGAAATTTAAACGTTAGCAGTGTCCTAATATTTAAATATATGCAAGGAAACCCGTTAACTTGCTAGACTTCACTGTCAGATACTATTGAGTGACTGACTGGCATTTCTGCTTCTTTGGTAATATAATACATGAAATGAGCTGTAAAGGGTACATGAGCATTTGTCTACATCAATAACCCATTTCTTGCAATGGCCAAAATTAAACTGATTGAATTTTTGCGCAGCACAAAACGTACGACCATTCGGTACAATGGTCTGAAAATCAGACTATTACCTACTGACTTGGTAGCACTTAAGACGATTCGACAACTAATAGTCGTTGTTTTCCCACTTAAAGACCTTTTTCACGCCCCCTTATTTAGGGAAGTTCTAAATTAGTATTATCTTTCAAAAGCCGTGGGAATTTAACCTTTTCATTTGTTTGGCATGCAAATGGGACAAAGTACCTTTAAATGGGTCCAAATGGGACAAAGTACCTTTAAAGCCTCAGTTTATATAGACTAAAATAGAAGTAAAGTATACTGCTTTATTCCGCTTCATTCACATCAGACAATTATATCACCTTCTTTTCTCCTCCTGTTTGCCTCTAACACTTCCTCTCACAAACTTAGTAATACACCCCAGACTACATATAATCAGCACACACACGCCCGTTTCTTCTCTTATACATTTTTATCTCACTTCCATGTTTAACATCCTAAATTTGTCATACTCCATCAAAGCAACACACAGTATAATCTTACTCAAGCCAGACGTCAGCTGCTATTCTCACCTTCGTAATATAAATTCCAAAAGAACGTTGACAACGTAGAGACTCCTTCGATAATGAAAACTTTGTCGAAAGAAGAAGAATTCATCGATATCTAGTCCTACCTTGTGCTTTAGACGCAATTAAGATGGCGCCGAGTTTGCATATAGTCCAACTTGAATTTACTGCGCAACTGACAGTGATATGCCTCTACATTTTCAAAAGCAACTCACATTATATATATATATGCAAACAATGCAAAAGAACGGCAAGTAAAAAGAAAATCATATGACAATTGATATGCACCGTGTGCTTCATCTGGGTCCCTGCTTCATAAAAAGTCTTATCAGTGACAAAGTACGTACAGTATCTGATAATACTATATGATACTGAAATCCTCGCATTCGTCAATTGGCTGTGAACAAATTTGTTTTGCACTTGTAATTGATAACAAGTCTAACAAAGATAATAAGGCCTAAAATAACTGTTAGCATTAGTCATGGGGTGCGAATGATCTTGCTTTTCAATGGAAGTGTTAAAACATTTTATGCATACTTTTTTAAACAAAAGTTTCTCTTGACGACTGAAAAACTCGCCAGAGGGTTTCCCGACATGAAAATGAATCGTCGGAACATTACACACAACGACAAAGTATGAATTGGAAGCAGTACCTCCATGCAGATTCATGTAAAAATAGAACCAAAGACGAAGATGATCCTTGATAACGTATTATCTAGAATTCGGGCCCAGGTTCAATGTCTCAAAATGCAGTTTTTCCTGCTTTGTGTTCACCCTTTGTGGGTTTTCCCTCCTGTTTTTTTCGAAGTGTCCTTTACGATGGTGCCCCTCCCTTTTGAAGATGCTCCATTACCCCTGATACACATTTATGTCACCAGTGTTTTTAATTTATAGGTTCTCCGTATATGCTACTGGAATCTTGCCATTATTTGTAGTGAACTCATTTGTTACATTAATGTGACACTTGTTATTCAATTTTAATGAAAACAGAGCCTAAAAAGATTAGCATTAGTCATGGGGTGCGAAAGATATTGCGAAAGATCTTGCTTCAAATTTCTCTTGACGACTTATTAACTCGCCAGAGGGTTGCACGACATGAACACAATTATTTGCGGGGACCCATCGCAACAGAGACGTGTTTCCAAGAGTATAAGCACTTTTCGTTATAGAGTTTCGGGATAACGTTCATGCGTGTTTGGACGCCCTGGAATTTATACCATGATGATTTATACGACGTTTCGTCATGGAGTTTCGGGATAACAAAATGTGTGTGTTGAGACGCTGTATATGTCTATTAACATGATACAAATATATATTCAGGAGCAGAAAGGATGCGTAGCAGTCTGTACAAAAAATAAATCGAATAGTTAATGGCCAAGAGAACAACAAGTTTAAATATAAAAGTTTGTATTTCAAATCCAATAGAATGATGCAACATGAAAGAGATAAATAATTCCTATGATATGACCATGGAAGCTATGTGTGTTTCTTTTTGTGTGTGTGTGTGTGTAAGTAGAGAGACGGAATTGAGTAACATTAGTATGAAAAATGATAGAAATGGTGAGGACGGAAAGGACATGTAGAGAGTTCATGACATAGATAATATAAGAGCGACATTTAGTCTTTCTTTCCTACTTTTTAACACGCAAAATTTAAATTAACATGCGACTTCGAAAAAACACAAGTATAGTGTGCAGTGCGAGTGGAAATCCTAGTAGAGAATTTATACTGTAAACTTCTTATCTGTCACATGCACTCTCGTACAGAGTATTAGACCTAAGCACTGTCATTATGCTCCATGCCTTTCTAACTACCCAGTACTACAGCACACCCCCTAACCACTGCGTCATACCTTCATAGCTTACCCGAGTATTACGACATTCTAACAGGGTGTCAAATAATGTCGAGCATGCTTTATGATATGGAGGTCAAAGGTGATAATTTTCTTTTCATCTATTCAATCTGATAAGCTGTGCTATCAAAATTTGTCATTGTTCGCTTTCAGGTAGGCACGCAATGGAATTTCATATGAGCGGGTTTCCCATGCACCTTTACATTTAGGCCTTACCCCAAATGTTGATGATATGAGTGCACAAATAAAAAGGAATACAGATACAATTCTCATATGTTATCATGACTACTACATGACAACACCTTTTCTGTACCTCTGAAACTGTTTACTGAACAATGAACGTGGAATCAAATGCAGGCGATTTGCTAATGTGAAGAGTTATGTGATGTATTAGATTCATGCGCTCTTTAATATGTTGTTGTTTACATTATACTAAAAAAAAGGGATTATGATCCATATAAGGAACACATGATTGTATTCCCAACAAAACAAGGTGTGTACTTAATAGACACTGTCTGATGTCTGTTTGCAAGGCTGACGTTTAGCTTTGCCTGTATACGTCCTTATCACCATTGTTTATTTCGTCTATTCACGCATTTGACTGTTTGCCCATATTTTGTTTAGCTCAGAGAGTAAGAAAGAGAGAGAGAGAGAGAGAGTTATAGATAGAGAGAGAATGTGTGAGTCACAGGGAGAGGTAGAGGAAGAGAGAGAGAGAAAATATGTGAGTCAGAGGGAGAGGTAGAGAGAGAGAGAGAGAGTTAGAGAGAGAGAGAGAGAATGTGTGAGTCAGAGGGAGAGGTAGAGAGAGAGAGAGAATATGTGAGTCAGAGGGAGAGGTAGAGAGAGAGAGAGAGTTAGAGAGAGAGAGAGAGAATGTGAGTCAGAGGGAGAGGTAGAGAGAGAGAGAGAGAGTTAGAGAGAGAGAGAGAGAGAGAATATGTGAGTCATAGGGAGAGGTAGGGAGAGAAAGCTTTTGTTTAGAGATAGCGGGTTGGATTCCCCAAATAATATTCAAATTAGATTCCCCGAACAAATTCAAGGTGAGTATTTAAACAAAACAAAAAAATATGAGTGTTTTCTTTTAATATTTTACTTACTTTTTTGTTGTTGGTTCTGATCAACCTCAATCTTACAGCGAGGGAGGAGCCTGGTAATTATCGGCTCATGTTTATAATTCTAGGTCCCTTTGCATTTTATTACTGCACTTTATAGATCAGATGATAATTACAATTCTTCAGCTTGCTCATTTCCACTTTCCTTCTGTTTATTTTTCAATACTTGCCTACTCTCTTATCCACTCTCTCTCTCTCTCTGTTTTTTTTTTTTATCTCTTTCCACCTGTTCGATTGCTGTCGCTTAGTTAATCTAGATCAATTGCCCAATTATAACTCTACTTCATAGACGATTTATAGCTCAAAACATCACAATTGCTCTATTCTTGTCACTCCTCCCCCGTCCTCTCTCTCTTTCTTCTATTACTACCTTTTCTCTCACCCCTCTCTCTCTTCGTCTCTCTCTCCCTCTATCACATACCGATAATTGTTCATGTACTAAGTTAATCAAATTGTTATTACGATGAGAAAGAATTGCATTTTGAAGAATTATTTGTATTATTTTTATATTGAATGTAATCAAAATAAATAATTACGGGGAAAAAAGTGTGTGTGCGTGTGTGTTGATTTTTTATTTAACAAACGTGTATCCATATAAAATAACTCAGGTGTGGGAAGACGTGACTCAGTTTCGCAAACCTGGTTCCTATCAGAGTCAGTTTGTAGACGAATACAGAGAGCATGGACATTACCGCTTGACCAACTCACATCATTATTACTGATGACACTTTACAATAGGCCTATACAGTTGACAGGTATTCATCTTATATTTAATTAATATAAAACTTAATAACAGTACTACTTCGATGTATTTCAGGCGTAGGTATATACATAATACAAATTCCATTCACATCATATCATGAGAAAACCAAATACACGTAGTACTGACAGGAATTCTTACAATACTTATAATACATCTTGGGAGTATCAAAATACAAATGCATATGAAGCTCATATTTTTAGAAGACAAACATATCTGATATAATGATTGTCTTCTTATAGACACTGTGCAAGATATCTTTTAGAAATTTGCAATCACATTTCACATATATGTATTTCAGTATTTTATGTTTGAAGAATAACTTACAACTTAGGGCCTATATGTCTTCCATTTCAGTTACGATATTTTGTCGTGATATCCCGTAGATTAAAAATTAATGACATATGTTTGGGATTCTGTTTTATCAAACTTATAGACACTGTGCAATATATCAAGCATATTTGTTGTTTACATAAAAATAAAATTCACTTAGCAAAGTGAATGACTCAATGAGGATGATTGAAAGAGCCCCAGAAATTTCATTCTAGTAATATACAATTGCATAAACATTTTCTTAAAGGCTCGGTCAGATATAACGCAGCAAACTGTGTGTTTTAAACATTTGTTTTATGCTGTCGGAAAGTGTCAATATGATTTCCATTTCTGTATTGTTTAGTACAGAGCTCGATAAATACGCGCAAGCCCTTTGTCGGCAAAGTTGCTATTTTTAATAGTTTATACATTTACAAAACGCGGCTGCTTTATTTTCCCGGCGGTTTACCGCGCTATATACCCGAACAAGCCTTTTACATGCAGGCATACACTGCAAAAGAACGACAAGCAAGAAGAAAAGAATCTGACAATTGATAGGCACCGTTGCACTTCGTAAATAAAGTGATATGAATGTGAATAACAGCATGCTTTCATAGGGACCCTGTTTCACCAATCGTCTTATTACTGATATATGGTACTGAAATCCTTGCAATTGAATGGTTGTGAACAAATCGGTTACATCATTTTGACACTTGTTATTCAAGCACAATGAAAACAGGGCCTAAAATCATTTTGTAACATTAGTCGTGAGGTGCAATTTTTTTTTTTCTTAAAAATATTTATTGAAAACAAATCTCATTCATAATAATAACAGAACACGATAAAAATAACAGTAATATTATACAAATATATACTGCCTTGAGAGGTTCTGGTTAAAACTATGCGCAAGAGGTGACTCCAATAGTACTATTTGCTGAGGGGCGCAGCCCCGAAGCAAATGGTACTTTTGGAGTCACCGAGGCCCATAGTTTAACCAGTACCTCGAATAGAAGGCATGGTATATTTGTTTTATATCCTGCTTCAAAAATTTATTTAAAAAAAAATCATTTTTGGGAGAAAAAAAAAATTAGAAAAAATCTATTTTATCTAAAATGATTTAAAATATTTTGTTTTCATTAAATTAAGATTTGAAAAAAAAAATTGATTCAATTCAACAACAAAAAAAAATCACTTTTTTGTTCAACTCCCAAATAGTAAACCAAAATAGTACTCTCATATAGTACTTTCTAAAAATAAGTCAAATATTTATGGTCATGTGACAAGCTCTCAACCAATCAAAAGCCAACAAATTTTTGATGCAGGATATAATAACATGTTCGTATAGACATAGAATATGTATAATAAAAATATAGTGTAATAGTTAATTCATCAGCAATTTAAAAAAAGTTAACAAAATATCTGCCATTTCTTATTATGAAGATCGAGACGATTTTTCTTGAAAGCTATTATACGTTCCATATTTTCTAAATGTTTGAGAGCTCGTTGAAACGAAGGAAATAGTGGAAAAACGTTTTGCATTTTACAAGTGAATATAAAATATTTTGCAAAAATAAAAACTGTATTGACGAAATAAAAATTATTGATTATAAGAGTACCAAACAATTATTCTTCATCTGTGAACAAAACATTTCGTATGTTCTTTTCTTTTAACCATGCACACATAATATTCCAGAAATGAGACAACGTCTGTTCATGATTCTCACAGAAAGTACACATTGAAGAAGTACTTATACCTATCTCATAAAGAAAACTTTGTGTTGCAATTTTTCTATGAATAAGTTTAAATTAGAAATTTCTCATTTTATTATCTATGGATGACCTATAAAGTAATGTAAAACGGGATTTCTAAATATTAAAGTGAATCGTTTGAATTATTTTGTAGATCCCTTTGCCATTTTACCTGTTGATTTGTTTCTGAGATATTTGCTGAAAATTTGTTTAAGAAAATATTGTACGTAAGTTTTGATATCTTTTTAGGTTTACGGAATCCGTTCAATAAAAGATCAACACAATTTAGAGAAGCATTTTCCATTTCAAAGTTTCCCTGTTTTAGAATACTTTTCCAACTACTAGGTAATGCGGAAAGAACTGAATAATATAACATAAATGAAACAGACAGAAAATTCATTTGGCGTTGAATTTGATCAAAAGACATAAATGAACCATCAATGCGCAAAATATCTTTAACATATATCATATCAGAATTAAAACGTATATTAATATTGAGAGGTTTTCCGCCTACCAGTATATGAGAATTCAGGCAAAGGGATTGGGAAATAATTTCTTTGAATTTAACTGGGTTGTAGTACTTGTAGTGACTACATGCAATCAATATATCATTCCAGAAAGGATCTGCGTATTTATTGAACATTAAATGATCAGAGCGGAAATTACCGCTAAACAAAATATCACCTCCCATACGTCTCAGAGAATGTGCAAAAAAAAATTTCCATTTACTTTTGTTTTCTTCCTCAAAGTATCTCTTTATCAAAGTAACTTTCATTGCACGGTTAAAAGATAATAAATGAGGCATTTTAAGGCCTCCTTCTTTATATTCATTGTAAAGCAAAGAGCGTCTTATTTTGTCCTTCTTATTACTCCATACAAATTTAGAGAGTACTCTCTGAAGTTCGGAAAAGAATGATAAAGGGGGATCAGGAAGAATACAAAGTAAATAAATCAATTTTGGTATAACTAGAGATTTAATAATGGTCACTTTTCCATACAAGGTAAAGACCTACGATTCCATATATTCAACGTTGTCTTAATTTCCTCAAATTTTCATTTGAAATTAAGATCATAAAAACTCAAATTATTATTCAAAGGAAAGTATGTAAAATAATCTGAAGGCCAAATAAATGGAATGTCTTGACACATAGGCATAGTAACTTTACAATTTCCCAGTCTAATCATATTACATTTTTCAAAAGTAATTTTCGAACCAGAAGCTTCTTTGAAATCATTCAAGACTTTAACACATCTACGAATATTCGATTCATCAGGTTCAAGAAAAATAACCGTGTCATCTGCATATTGACTAATCTTTACCTCTTCATTTAATACTTTTAACCCACGAATATCTTTACTTTGTCTCACGAAACAGCCAAGTACTTCAACTGCAATAATAAAAAGATATGGAGACAAAGGACATCCCTGTCTCACACCACGCTTTATCTTAAAAGAATCTGACGCGAACCCATTATTAATAACTCGTCCTTGTATATCTGTATACAGTAAGTTCACCCAATTAATAAACTACTGATCAAATCCAAATACATGAAGAGCGTCGTACATAAAATTCCAGTCAATCATATCAAAACAAATTTCAAAGTCAATACTCAGAGCTAAACCGTCAATATTTTCTATTTTACAAATGCTTTGTATATCAATAAATAATCGTATGTTCTCTCAAATAAAACGTCCTTTAATAAAACCATATTGGTCATTACTTATCAAAAGCCCTATAAACGTTTTCATTCGTAATGAGAGAATTTTTGATACAATCTTATAATCACTGTTATGAAGTGATATTGGTCGCCAATTTTTGAGAAGTAATAAATCTCTTCCTTTTTTGGCAACAAAGTAATAATACTGGTTCGCATAGATAAATGAAGAATGTTATCAAGCAAAGAGGAATTGTAAACGGAACATAACAAGTCTTTGATATCAGACCAGAAATTGTTGTAATTTATCTTGCTTTTCAATGGACGTGTTGTATTCAAACAAATTTGTTTACAAAAGTTTACCTTGACGACTACAAAGCTCAGAGAAGTTTGCCCGAAATGAAAATGAATCGTCAGAACATTACACACAACTACAGAGTATTTGGTATTACCGATTTATTTTACCAGTGTTTCCATATTGACTGGTTTTCTTTATAGGAAATAAATCGACCTATAGTAAGTATTTATTTATTTATTTATGTATTTCTAATCTTTTGACAGGGTAGCCCATTCACCAACAAGTAGTGGTCTTCCATGGGGCCCTGAATGAACATATTTACATCGTTTGACGTAGTATCAGGCCTACGTCAAAATAATGAGATCTATATAATCAGAAACACATGTACACTCGCTTCATATGAAAGAATAGAAAAACACAGTTTTTCGAAACCATTCTGCTATTAAGAGTTTACGATTCTTCTTTCAGAGGGCAATCTACAAACTTATTGGAACCGTACATGGAGTGAAAATATTGTATGAATCGAGTGGCAGGTCTCTCAATCTACAAACGTATTGGAACCGTACACGGCGTGAAAATAACGAACGAATCGAGTGGCAGGTCTCTCAATCAAAGAATCCAGACTTTCAAATTGAAAACCCCCCCCGAAATGATACTAAGGACGGCATTTGTTCCCTCTTGGAACGCCGAACATACCGCGGTGTGTGCAGCTGAATATAAAATGGCGTCTTATTTGGTTTACAAGCGACAGATTCCTTTATTTTTGTATTGCTGCATTCGTCATCAAAATAAAACCATGCGCGGGGTTCTGAGTGAGGCAATAGATTATACATTTAGCCTAACGGTAGTGAAGTAAGAGAAAGAACTCAAGAGAAGATGAAAACAAAGGCACTGAAAATGTGTAAGATGTCATGGGACATCGTCTGCTTGTGCAAATCATGTCCATACTGTGATCTCACACATCTCAGCAGCGTTCGGAGAGCTCTTCAGGTGCTATGCCGGGGCTGTATATAAGCGTTTTGTAATTTATAATAATCATTAATTCGAACGTTTTCAAGCATTGCATTCTGATAACCTTTTCGAATCAAAGTTTCCAACTTTGCAATAATGAACATAAAATTAGTTATTAAATTCAATGAATATCTACTTTAAGGAAACCTTGAACTACCATGAGTTTCAACAAATATAATCACAAAAAATCATGTTTTTTTTTTACTTAAATGTTGAATGTTAATTGATCCCGATTCCGTTAAAATTGGTATCAAGATGTAGATAATTTAATTTTCTTTCATAATGACACTAAACTCATGGTAGGTCAAGGTTTCCTCAAAATATTATTAACAAAATACTATTTTTCGTCAAAGGGGCTACTTTTTTGGACGCCCCCTCTGATTAAGGGGTGTTCGCTTCAAATAAAAAACAAAAACCTCTGGAATATTGTGGCATTTAATTACGTCAGATGAGCATAATATTACCCTATTTGTTACACTGGCAGGTAACTAATTGGCGTGGGGTCCAGGGGGCGGAGCCCCCAAAATCTCAGGGGTTTTAGGAATTTTATAACGGTCAGACAAACATGCAGGGGCCCGCCTTGGGGCCACTGGTGGGATCGAGGGAGTGGAGCCCCGGAAACTTAGGGGTTTTAGACATTTAATTACGGTCAGATGAACTTATTTTCATACCTTATTTGTGACACTGGCAGGACACTAATTGGCGTGAGGTCCAGGGGGGCGAGACCCCAGAAGCTCAGGGTTTTAAAGCATTAAATTACCGTCAGATTAGCATCCAGCCGTCAGCCTTGGGGGGTCCAGGGGGAAGAGCCACCGGAAGTCAAGGGCTTTTAGGCATTTAATTACGGTCAGATGAGCATATTTTGATACGTTTGATATCCTACCCCTTTTATTTCCTTCTTTTTTTCCCTTCTTTTTTGCCAGGGGGGGGGGGGGGGCTGGGGCCCCTTGGGCGAACCCCCCCCCCTGGATCCGCCACTGCCTTGAAGAATCTACAAAATGCCTGCGCAAATGAAATTGAATGGCCTAAACTCACGGAAATGCATGTGCAGTTGTGGAGTACATATGAATATTGACGTATATGAAATTTTCAATAGGAAATTAGAACTAGTTTACAAGAGAAACTTGTAAATTTGGCTGTAACACAATGATTTTAAACTTCTTTAAAAAACTTATCCTCTCCATTTCCCAGGAAAATAAGATAATAGGACAGTAAAGAATATGTATTTTTTGGTAAGTCCAAATGTATGTCCACCAGTGTCCACTTCTTTAATAATCAATCTAATATCACACGAATTGCCATAATTTGGGATTCACTGCTCCTCTAACTGGTCTTAAATCACGATACTTTTCCTGAAACTACACTCTGTGGCCTGGCCCAGCGAAAATAATCTGAACAAATGTAAAAGGTTCTTTAGTCTGTGATGATGCGTGATTACATAATCAACATTGTCGCGTCAAATGAATGTCCTCATTAACATACACATTATCATGTGACGGTGGTCATGATGTGATCAAAGAAAGACTCTCATTATTAGTCCATCTGTAGTAGCCGGGTCCATGGTAATACAAAGTTTTGGGAAACTTTGGAAATTGGCTGGATAGGGATCTTTACAATTTTGATATATGTGGATGCCCTTGTGGATGTATTATATGCACAAGAAAATTAAGCCCCTAATATACTTCTGCTTTCGAGAAAAATTGATTATCAAAATTTACCGGTGCTTCCGGTAAATTTGGATGAATTTCAAATAGCGCCTACGGCCATACAATGGTAGCTGCGACCATAAAAATCTCAGATTTTTGTAATTGAGAGATATATTTTCAAAACGGGAATAGCCAATCCATCAATTTTGGTCAAGATACATTGTTTTATAGCTAAATATCTTAACCTTGATAGGGAGCTATACAACATAAAGATTTTTTTTTTTTTTACAGTTTCATCACTTTATAGACTCGATTTTAACCGCGAAAATGATCGTTGAACATTGTAGGATCGCATATGCTTCCAATATATTAATTTGAACAAAATTCATGACCCCATACCAAAACTTTGTATAACCTTTAAGCTACGGATGTCTGTTTAACTGCATATACTGCATATTTCTTTGCAGGCCAGTTTTAGTTTTACTGAGTCACTATAAAGTATAATTGTATACACCTGCACAGCCCCTAGGGCCCTACATCAAGTAATCGGTACGAGAATACACTCGACGGTGCAGGCCTGTCCTTATACTCATAGCAAAAAAGGAGAAGAAGAATACGGAAACCATTTTAATAACAACAACAATTACCCCCATAGCATATAGCCTATCATATAGGCATCCCAGAATGCATCCCTTTCATCCCAAACCCAAGGCTGCCTACGTCCGTCTACTGTAGACAATGGACTACCACCAGTTTATGTCTTTCTACGGGTGTTTGGCCTGATATTTCTATTTAACACACCAAAAAACACTTATGTCAATGCCATATACCCCTAACATACGTTTTATCGTACTCACGAACGTTCCGGTGGAGGAAATCGGCGAAAATGTTGTTAATTTCGATCGGTTATTGGTATGTTTTTCGATGTGAGTTCCTTAGCAACAAGCGGAATCTGCTTAGCAACACGCAATCGCTGGCAGCTGGCAGCCAAACTCAGCAGCTAAACTGTTATGGATAATGCACAGGGCCAGTATGTTGAACAGTATGATCGCGCTCCGATTGGCTGCTGAACGTAGCGTTCGCAAGGTAGACACGAATAGGAGGAGTCTTGCATCAATAATGTTATTCGGTTCTTGTATAGCGCATATCACATTGTTATAACGTCCCTATTCTTTGGGAATAACCATAGCTTTAGCTCCGGCAGCCGTTTTCAATGCACAGGGCATTTCAATGAATAATCATACCAGGTACTCATTTACCTCATAGAGGTCGAGTGTGGCAAATGTTAATTAGTATATTGCCTTTAGTGCTGCAGCCGGACTCGAACTTTATAACTTGTGACCTATAGTCTGGTGGCATATCTACTCGACCTCGACAACTCTACTTACAATCTAGTCGCTTTTTTTCTCGTCCAATTCGTAGAGGTGTGACATAATTAATAATTTTTTTAAATACAGAGCAATAGAACGCGTTTTTTGCAATTTAAATCGAACCCCATTCAAATTATCACAGCATTAACATTATAAAAAACAACAAATAAAGGTCCATAATAACAAATTTAGAATGTTATTATCATTATTATTATCATCATTTAATCAGGTTAATGATTGGAATCTAAATATTCTATGGAAATGTAAATTAATAATTAGCACAAACCCTACACGTTTTGTGCTATGCGCTTCTCACGGCCAGGGTTGTTCTTTACAATGGCCCAAATTCACTCGAATTAGACCTTTTTGATGGCAGCTGCAAAAATCTGTGCTACCTGAATTCGATGAGATATATAATAATCTACATTTTATGTGAGTTTCATCCAATTTAATGCTAATGGAAGGTAACGGCGAATTTATTCAAGCCCGACCCCCTTATATATCCTTCACATTATGCGCTATTTACCCTTAGGTTCTTTCTTTCTGTCCCAAATTCATTTAAATTGTACCCTTTTTAACGCGGCTGCTACAATTTGTGTACCCCGAATTCGATGACGTATATAATAATCTACATTTGCTGATTTGCTGATTGGATACAAATAGGAATTAGCGGCGAATTTATTATTTATTACGCGCGTTTTTCGTTTCACGCTAATGTAATTGTAGGCCCAGGAACAAACCTGACCATAAGTAGCGCATATATTGTAGAGTGTAGAATATGAAGTGAACGTATATGTGAAGGGTTTTTTTTTTTTGGGGGGGGGGTGGGTCCTATGAATCTCAAGTGCTCATTCTTTATTTAAAAAAAAAAAAAATTTAGATTCCAATAATAAACATAATTATAATGATGATAATAACGTCCTTGCTTTCACGAAGTGACGGTAGTGAAAAAAATCATCACGCAAAGTGATTACAATTTTTTTTCACTTCGTGAAAACAGCGACGATAAGAATGATAATAACGTTATAATGTTGCTTTTTGGATGACCTTCATCTGTTATGCATATTTGTTACGTTAATGTTGTGACAATATATATATATTTTTTTTTTTTTATTCAAAAACTTGTTTTTGAATAATACATACATTCTAAAATGATTATTTTCTTCGAATTTAACGACAAAAACTTTGTCTTAACCAAACACTACTTATAATTCGTGTCTGATTGCGGAGACTACGCTCACCCATTGGCTGCAGCTTCCGCTTGGTTGCTTTTCAAAGGTTGCTATTGGCAACTAATTGACGATATGAACATGAATTATTCACCACGTCGCAGTGTGCGTGCCTATACGTGTGTCATATCTATACTAGTAAATTGCTAATCTATTCATATTTCAATCATACCAACCCATTCTCCGTGAAGTAAATCTTCTCACTATGTGCGAGTAGCGTCGTGAATAAATCTTCATAATTAAAGTGACGTAAATCGGAGTTAGGGTTGGGGTTAGGGTTAGGATTCCCTAGAGGTCCGTTACTCTATTTTCTTCTTCTTCATTTTGTTCTCCCTCCGCTTCTGTCGGAGATCAGCAACATGATACTGCATGTAGATATGTCCATAAGCAGGTCAATTAGTAGTCATTGAGAGGAAAGAGAGAGATACAGTTTACAGGAATCTTGTAGATACAAATTAGTGTTGCACTATTCAGTTCTTCACATAGTTGAGAAAGGAGGAGAAGGGAGCTGTATATCAGTGTGACTTTTGTGAATGCGTCGCCCTTGGTTGTGTCTGAGAGGAGGAAGATGGCAGGTGTTTAGTCCTCAGCCTCTTATACATGTCTTAATCAATGAAATACATATTTAGGACCTTACATCCAATCAGAATGCCACCTAGGGTGCCTATTTCGTGCAGCTAGTAGCAGGAAAATAAGTCCAAAAATAATAATTGTGAATAAATAAAATATGATATTAGTCGTTTGAAATTACTTTAAATATTTCATGTGTATCATGTGTGGATAAATAAAATGTTAAAAGGTCATTTCATCACGATCCTAATTCTACCGGTATGTATTTTCCTCACCAGAGATCGTAAATGCCCTTTGGCCAAATATATCAATCATACTCATGAATATAATTGCCTTTTTGTTGCTGTTATTTTCCAAAAATATGATATCATATATTTTAAGTGGATATATTATTTTAGATTATAGATAAATTATAATTGTAATACTAAGAGAGTAATACAATAAAAACCTCTATTCATTGTGAACCGATTCATACATTTTCATATTGGTTGGCGTGGGAGCTTGATCAAAGGATCCCCCCCCCCTCTTTGAAAGACGCTCCGCCGCCCTGGTTAGGGTTATAGCTATTTGGCGGCTATGACACATGCCCCTTACAACTGATTAAATAATGCCAAGCTTGCAACGAAAAAATTCCCCGACAGAAATTGTATGGGTTTCTTTCGGGGCCAAACAAACTTTTTGTTAATGACTTTGATGGTCTCAGTATAAACTCTATGGCCCGAATTCACAAAGCAAGGTTTGAGCTCAGACCAAGGTTTGAGCTCAAACCTCCTTTTGTTTCGCCAAACCTCCTTTTGTTCTTTACAAACCAGGTTTGTAAAAAACGCGTAAAACGCGTCGTATGACGCACATAAACCTCGGTTTGTCGACAAACCTCCTTTGTGAATTCGGGCCTAAGTGCTCAGATGTTATGAAAATGTGGAATTGACTATACCGGGGCATGCATACCGACATGCAGACTCTCATAATATGACATTGACGCGGCAAATACCTTAATCAGAGTAATTGAGAGGGTAGAGTTTGTCCAATCTAGTTCAGTAAGGTACAACATGACGAATACTGACTTGTTGGGTGAGCACAAAATAAAGAATATACGTCATGTTGTGACCAAATAAAATCAAATTTGCCAAACTCTGTGAATAGATTGCCAATGATCTCAGTACTGTTAGGACGCCATCTTCCTTTGCAATTATTGTAGTATCGAATTTTAGAAGCTTCGCACCACATAAATGTAATTGACATGCTATCCTCTCTCTATCACGTTTTTTCTCCTCGTTTGTTTATGTAGTTTGTGATTCGCTTTATCAGAATATTTAATTTATATCCCTTTCTTTCATAGCAGCTTATTCATACTTTCTCCGAGCATGCAGCCTCCACGTTTTTAATATCGTATTCGATGAACCTCGACCCGAGGCCTTTGTGAAAATAAGAGCTTTTCTCCAAAAGGCATCCGTTAAAGCAATTTATTACTACATGTAAACATAATTTATGATCCTCATGAATTAATTCGGGGGCTCGCAAAATGAATAACTTAAAAACTGATTCGGGCAAGGAAATTTAATTATTCAACTTTTCTAATTGGTCAGATAAAGGGTCAGAAGCTGCTGAATATAGATAGATAGATAGATAGTTTATTGGTTTCCACAATATCTCATTTTACAAAGAGTGTAACAACATATTTAAAATGATTGTTTTATACATGTACATACAATACCGGTACACACTATTCAGAATATTGTCCATTAAGTTTAACTTAAGAGATACAGTGGCGGAGCCTATGGAAAAGCAGACCTTGTTGTGGATAGGCTCCTTAAATTAAACATGACATAATTAACCAAAGTAAAGTTTATAAAATACAAATACACGCTAAAACAGGGAAAGGGAGATTACAGGGATACATGAACCGATACTCACAGTTAACTACAAAAGACAAGGAAAAGGGAAGGGAATATACCTGCAGCTTATTGAAACAATACTACAATATAGTTTGTTCTCCATATGAGTATATTATAAACATAGTTGGTATGGTCATACCGTTTATAGTTACTCATTGTAATGAACATAAGTATACAGTTTGGAGACAAGAATAGTCAAGAATCAGGAATGACAATATGTATTCAAATAATAACTTTTCAATTTTCTTCTGAATACATGTACACTTACAGACCTTTTAATCACAGAATCGAGAGAATTCCAGAACTTAGGACCTGTATATATTAAGGTATTTTGAGCAAAGCTTGTTCTCGTTCTAGGAAGGTGATAGGAAAACGCCTGTCGGGTAGAATATTCGTGGACTTGATTTCTTTTCTTAAACAAATAAGATAGTGCCTGGGGCAGTTCGTTGTTATTCAGCTGAAACATGAGGCAGCCTAATTGTAAATTAAAAATATCCCGAACTCTCAGTACTTTAGTATTAAAGAAAAGAGGGCTCGAGTGAGTACGAATAGGTACATTGCAAATTGTTCGTATTGCTCTTTTTTGAACAACCAGGATTTTGTCCAGTTGAAGTTTCAATGAACTACCCCAGGCAAGAATACCATAGTTCAAGTAGGGCAACATTAAAGTGGAGTACAGCATTTGCAATACATATGTTGGGAACATAGGTTTCAGTTTGTATATAACACCAGCATTTCTTGATAGTAATGAACACAAATAATTTGTATGTATTTTCCAGGACATTTTATCATCGATAAACAGGCCAAGAAACTTGGTCGATTTTACTTTCTTAATTTTAACATTGTTGAAACAGATATCTCCAGGTAAATCGGAGATTGAATTGCTAAATAATATGAAATTAGTTTTGTCCAAATTCAGTGACAGTCTATTCGCAAAAATCCATTGTGCAATATTCTCAAGTTCCGAATTTACAGTTTCAACAAGAATTTGAGGATTCTGATGAGAATAAAATATGCTTGAGTCATCTGCGTATAGTATAAATGACAATAGTGTGGATGAAAATTTGAAGTCATTTATATATGTTATGAATAGTAGAGGCCCTGAAAGAGATCCCTGAGGAACACCGAACGTGACAGGCTTGACACTCGATGCAATCCCATTTAATGAAACGAACTGTGTACGACTACTAAGGTAACTTTTGTACCACTCCAACGCCTTACCCCTGACACCATAATGCTGAAGTTTTTAAAACAAAATGTTATGATCAATCGTGTAAAATGCCTTGTAAAAATCCAAAAATAATCCTACAATATAGAATGTTTTGGAACCGAACTAACATATGGCAGCTTACAGAAACATTATACTTGAAGATAACCTCACTGCATGATATGAATACGATAGTCCAGGTTATGTTCGTTTTAACATATATTTTTTCTTCTTCAATCATCCATGTCCTCCTGTCTTATACGCATCCTTCCACACATATCACGCGACCCCGAAAATACTCCAGTTGCTGTATAGGTTAGGAATGAAAGGATCTCGGTCTCTGTTATAGCGTTGGGGTGTGTTATTTTCTAAACTGATTGCATGGGCGCGCGACACGAAACCTGTCCAGCTAGGCAATGGACTAATTAGAATACGAGGTGACAGATGCCCGTATATTGGCGTAAATATATTCAAGTTAATGATATACTAAAACCAAAGCAACAACAACATTGATTGATACTTCCAACATTCTCCTGGGATAAAGCCTGTACCGTTCGCACTCTCCTCTTTATCATCTCCTTTTAGTTTCTCTCTCGGTCCATCGTCCATGATCCTCTCTCCTTCCATTCACCATCTAATTCCCACGCGTTCATTGGAGATCAACATCAGGGCCGCACATAGACAACTTTGCATGTGTTTCATTGTATAGCCTTCACTTTTAATACAAAAATAGTACAAAGGTGAGTACAAAAGTATTGTTTCATCTTAGAAATCTAACGCTACTCTTACCTTAGCACTATGTGTATGTACACATCACCTGAAAAGGGGTAATTTTTGTGTACCTAGAGTGTATAAAATCAACCTCAACCATTTTACCCGGGTGAACGTTTCGTCTATGCGAATGCGTACGGGTGCGTTAACTACACGTTCTTTTAAATAACAATTACACAAACACACTGTTCTCGTATTTTTTATTTTTATTTCGTTCAATATCAAAGCAATACAAATAATTCTTCAAAATAAAATTCGTTCTCATGATACAAATTAAATTAACTTGATACATGTACCATTCATAAATTACGACAAAAACAAAAACAAAATCAAAATGCACTAAGGCGAGGCGTCAAAAATATCGATACCAGCTGGCTCCCGCCTCACGTATTGGCGGATCGAGGCTGCAATTCCGCCCGAAGCCTGGCTGGGGCAATTAATTTTCACTTATTAGCCCAGCCGGCTTGCGCCAGGCTGGGATCTGACTTTTACCCCGGAATCTTTAATCGGCCCATCCACCCCCGGCCTGGCGGCACGTCTATAATTGGCTCAGCCAGGCTGCCGCCAAAAATAGGTTGTTAAAGTTGCAACTTTAAAGTTTCCAGCTGGCGGTCGCCGTACGGAGATGCTTAAAGTTTTAGTGGCGGCAGCCAGGCGGTGATGCTTGTAGTCCAGAATCTGCACGGTCCTTTATAATTTCCCCACACTTGATCCAAGCCGTCGAAGATGGCGTTATCAACAGACTCATAATTATGCTCACCAGCCCGCGCATATTTTTTTTACACGACTGTTTAGCCACTTCAGTCAAATATACTGTGCAAACGACTAGAGACAGAGTCTAGTATTACCCTTAGCAGACGTGTGTACATGTATACTCGTTATTTGTGTCGGGTTAAATCTATCCTCTATTCTCTTTCATTATGTATTTCTGTGTTCTTCTTCAATCTATCCTCTTCTCTTTTGTCATGTATTTTTTTCTTCTTCAATCTATCCTTTTTCTCATTCGTTATATTTTGTTTTTCCTTCAATCTATCCCCAGTTCTCCTTCGTTTTGTATTTCTTTTGTTCTCCTTTATTCTAACCTTTTCTCTTTTGTTTTATGTATTTCTTTGTTTCTCCTTCAATCTATCCTTTTCTCCTTCGTCATCTATTTTTTTGTTTTAATCTGATAGATTCCCTTTCTCCTTCTTTATATGTATTTCCCTACGGTTTTTCCTTAGTCTAGATCTTTAATCCTCTTAGCTCTTCAATCATGCATTTCTATGTTCTTCCTTTGACTTGTCCTCTTCTCTTTCCTTATGTATTTCCTTGTTTTTCCTTCTCCATATCCTCTCCACTACCCTTGTTTTCCCCTTTCTATAATTTCCTTCCCTGTCATGGGTGTACTTGCTTGGCTTGCACATAGTGCGCTGACGACTTAGACTCTTTCACCAGAGCACTTCTTGGAATTTTTTCACGAAGCGGGGGTCAAGGGGTGGAGCCCCCAGAAGCTCAGGGGGTATAGGCATTTAATTACTGTCAGATGAGCATATTTTGATACCGTATTTGTGACACTGGCAGGACATAAAATTGTTTTGGGTCCAGAGGGCGGAGCCCCCAGAAGCTCAGGGGTTTTATACATTAAATTATCGTCAGATGAGCATAATTTTATACCTTATTTGTGACACTGGCAGGTCACGAATTGACGTGGGGTCCAGGGGGGAGCCCCCGGAAGCTCAGGGGTTTTGGGCAATAAATTACGATCAGATGAGCATATTTTGATACCTCATTTGTGACACTGGCAGCACACAAATTGGTGTTGTGTCCAGGGGGTGAAGCCCTCGGAAGCTCAGGGTTTTTTTTATACATCAAATCATCGTCAGATGAGCATAATTTTATACCTTATTTGTGACACTGGCAGGTCACGAATTGGCGTGGGGTTCCGGGGGCGGAGCCCCCGGAAGCTAAGGGGTTTTGGGCAATAAATTACGGTCAGATGAGCATATTTTTATACCTTATTTGTGACACTGGCAGGACATAAATTGGTGTTAGGGCCCTAGGTGGGGTCCAGGGGGCAGAGCCACCGGATGTCAAGGGGTTTTAGGCATTCAATTACGGTAAGATGAGCATATTATTAGCAAATTGAATGACGCAATTAGCTTTTTGAATGTTGATCTACATAGTCTTCAATTTCGCACGAACTTGAATGAACGTAACATTAATTGGGATGCTAAGCTAGTTTACGAAGTTTGGCCGGTAAACCTATAGTATCATTATCATTGAGATTTAGATATTTTTTAATTACTATAGTTTACCCAAAATTATATTTATGTGAATGTAAATGGGTTTGTAATTGCAAAAACCAGAAAGTCCGAAATAATATGTTAACAGTTTCTTAATTCCGAAAATGAAATGGACCGGGCTATTTATTATTGACATTTCGTTCTCATTTTCTTTATCACACGTTTTGTAATCTTGACACAGTTCATTCTTTCCTAATCGCTTTTTAAAACACCAATTTAGATTGGCCGCTTTTCAAAGACATGAACAAATTATTATGACGTGCGCTTACCAGCCGATAATTGATTTTTGTTCTTTCTTTTTGTTTATCCACGCACTGTAGTCCTGTAGTCTCTTTCTATTCTTTACGCGTTTTAGAAGAGGAAAAAGACGAAAAAACACACCTGAAAACAATGTGTTTATTTAACACCTTCTCGTTCTCTCAAATGTTCTCAATGTCTAGCCATGATAACTCTGTCTCATTTTGTCTCGACATGCCACTATTGCCAATATAAAGATCCTCTAATGCCCCATTGTACTACTTGTAGCTACTAATTGCTCCCTCTATATAGAAGACAAGCCTTTAATAAATCGGTGACCATTGGTCCCCATGATCCTCTCTTCTTATGTTAATCGAGAGCTGAGTTGATGAGATAGCCATCTGTCAGTGAGCACCCTGGGCGGTCTATTAACTCCTAGCCAAACTAGTACAGTCCGTCTTTAAAGACAACATTACATCTATGCCTAGGAAATGAAGGCCTATTTATTATCCGCTACTTTACTACGCCTCTGCAAGTATCCTGATGGGCCTTTGCCATTTGGGTCCGATCGTTCACGAGACCCCCCCCCCCCCACCCATCCTCACACACACACATGCCTTGCCGAGACATCAACATGGTATCAAATGAACACCTATAATTCTACTGACCAAATATTTAATTGGGCGATTCCCAAATCCTTAATCCCCAACCCGAACGATAGAATCTGGCAAACCGCAAATCTGGACAACGGCAATCGAACAATAACGTTGACTCGCTGAGCGCGCGACTACGTAGTAAAAGCTATATGACAATAGATGCTTAAAGCTTATCTGCCGTAGTTTACAGGAGGGATTAGACTGCCCTGCAAGGTCACTGGACAGGTGGTTATCTCATCAACTCAGCTCTCAGTTAACATAAGAAAAAGAGGATCATGGGGGACCAATGGTCACCGATTAGGCATTGTTTGTTGTATAGAGGGCGCAAGTAGCTACAAGTAGTGCAGTGGGCCTTTAAAGAGCTCGCCGTTGACTTGTTTGTAAATAGGGACTTTTAGATTTGCGTGGACTGATACGTGTGACGTCCTTTCAAGGCAGTGCATTAAAAGGACGTCGACCGTAGCAATCCACATTGTCTTCGTGCAAAACTAAAAGTCCCTAATAACCGATAAAGGTGTACGTTACATACAGTATTTGATCGTGGATCCTAACTTTTCCTTTTCTTTTCGTATATGTCTGTTTAACTTTATGTTTTCTATTTGTTTCCATGACGCACCGCCCCAAGAAAAAGCAATAACAACAACATAGTCAGGAGTAAACAGGTACTAAATACAATAGAAAAAGAAAATGAGAATGATAATGAAGAGAATGAATGTACACATATTTGAGAACATTACAGTTAACTTTAAAAACATTACGGTAAAACCAAAATAATAACAAGTGCAATGCGATGCTGGTGTATCGCATTTGTCTGCCTTCAGAGGGTTAACAGAACATACATGTATATGCTTTAGTTTTTATCTACGTTCTGTGATTTTATGATTCTTCACTACCAACATTCTGAAGATTACAAACTTAGTCGTAATGAAAGTCATATCTTAAAATGGGGGATTTGGAAAAAGAGCGACGTTTAATAGAGCAGATACAATAACAACACATTCTGGCTTTGCAATATGCATATTGTCTTCTAGGACTATACAAAGTTTGTTTGTGTAGTCGCATATAGGCTACATCTTTCTATGTACGGTGTTTGTTACCGTATAACCAAGGCTTGGCTAATTCCAAAACGTTGTAGTACACACCAATACGTACATGTTACATGATCAACCTTAACTAAGTTTGCGCCCCCTAAGTTTCAGAACAATTTGCGGCACCTCAATAAAATATAAATTTCTGCACCCTAAGTTTCCGAGTTCAAATTTGCGCCCCCTTAGTTTCAGTTCAATTGTGCGCCCCCCTCAATAACATATTAACGTCCTACCCCCCCCCCCCCCCAAGTTTCAGATCAATGTGGCGCGGGCCGATCAATGTAATATATACATTTTGCGCCCCCTAAGTTTCAGACCAATTTTGCGCCCCCTTAATAACATATAAACGTCCTACCCCCTTAATTTCAGATCAATTTGGCGCCGCCTCAATAAAATATAAATTCCTGCCCCAAAGGTTTCAGATCAATTTTGCACCCCCTTAGTTTCAGACCAATTTTGCGCCCCCTTAATAACATATAAACGTCCTACCCCCTTAATTTCAGATCAATTTGGCGCCGCCTCAATAAAATATAAATTCCTGCCCCAAAGGTTTCAGATCAATTTTGCACCCCCTTAATGAAAGATCCATTTTGCGCCCACCTTAGTTTCAGATCAATTTTGCGCCCCCTCCTTAGTCTAAGATAGATGTTGCGCCCCACAGGTTAAGATAAATTTTGCGCTACCTCAATCGAATATAAAAATGCCGCCCCCTTAGTTTCAGATCAATTTTGCGACCCCCCCCCCCCCCCGAAGTTTCAGATCAATTCTTCGCCATCTCAGTAAAAGACCAATTTTGCGCCCCCGGTCAATAATGTATATATTTTCCGCCACCTAAGTTTCAGATCAATTTGCAACTCCTCAATTTAATCAGCACTGTCATTTTTCTCTTCTTTTATCCAAGTTTAATATTTTTCGTTACATACTTGCAATTATTTCGCTCTATATCTAACACCATCACTTTAATACGGCGAATAACATGTGAACGCAACGTTGCCATATGATGGAAGGCACGTTTGAAAGGGAGAGGAAGAGAGAGAGAGAGAGAGAGAGAGAGAGAGAGAGAGGGGGGGGGGTGGGTGTCGAAGACCAAAGGGGAACCTTTGACCCATGTATTGTTCGTAAAATGCATGCAATACTGTTTAATGCACCCATAGGCCTGCAGGGATGGGGCATATATAGTACCCTTTAATATACAAAGAGTTGCGACACGAAGCGTCCGTTTTGTTGCGTTTTGTTGGAAACAGATATGGCGTTTGAATTATAATTTGGACATGCATGAAGTAATCAGTTGATTGAGTGAAACAAGCCCGGATGCGTATGGCATGGAAAATTAAGGCATGCCATTAATGGCGTGCGACCTATGCCTTGGACGTGTCGGGCAGCATGCTAAGACATTTACGACGTCATTACTCAATATATTTACAGAACATTCATCAAACATTGAACATTAGACAAATCTAACATTATTAAAAAAGAATCACCCCCTCCCTCCACACACATAGCCTATGCCATGCCGATACTTTGGGTAATTCAAGTTAGGCAGCCTTAATCCGCGCCAGAACAATAGAATCTGGCAAGCCGGACAAAAGCGATCAAACTAGCGTTGAGTCACCGAGCGCGCGACTACGTATAGTAAAAAGCTACCAGTATATGACAACAGATGCTTATAGTTGTTGAGCTCGCCGTTGACCTGTTGTTTATTATTTATATTTATATACAGTCCCCAAATAACCGATAAAGGTGTACGTTAGATAGAGTATTTGATCGTGAATCCTAACTTTTCTTTTTCTTTTTGTATATGTCTGTTTAACTTATTTTGTTCTATTTGTTTCCATGACGCACCGCCCCACGAAAAAGCAATAACAACAACATAATCAGGAGTAAACAGGTACTAAATAAAAAAAAATAAAAAAATGATAATGATAATGACGAGAATGAATGTACGCATATTTGAGAACATTACAGTTAACTTTAAAAACATTACGGTAAAACAAAAAGAATAAAAAGTGCGATGCGATGCTGGTGTATCGCATTGTGCATTGTCTGCCTTCAGAGGGTTAACAGAACATACATGTATACTTTAGTTTTTATCTACGTTCTGTGATTTTATGATTCTTCACTACCAACATTCTGAAGCTTACAAACTTAGTCGTGATGAAAGTCATATCTTAAAATGGGGGATTTGGAAAAAGAGCGACGTTTAATAGAGCAGATACAATAATAACACATTCTGGCTTTGCAATGCATATTGTCTTCTAGGACTATACAAAGTTTTGTTGTGTAGTTGTATATAGGCTACATCTTTCTATGTACGGTATTTGCTACTTTATAACCAAGGCTTGGCTAATTCCAAAACCTTGTAGTACACACCAATACGTATATGTTACATGATCAACCTAAACTATACATTTTGCGCCCCCTAAGTTTCAGAACAATTTGCGGCACCTCAATAAAATATAAATTTCTGCACCCTAAGTTTCAGATCAAATTTGCGCCCCCTTATTTTCAGTTCAATTTTTGCGCACCCTCAATAACATATTAACGTCCTACCCCCCCCCCCACCCCCCAAGTTTCAGATCAATGTGGCGCGGGCCCTTTAATTAAATATAAATTTTGCGCCCCTAAGTTTCAGAACAAGTTGCGGCACCTCAATAAAATATAAATTTCTGCACCCTAAGTTTCAGATCAAATTTGCGCCCCCTTAGTTTCAGACCAATTTTGCGCCCCCTTAAAATATAAACGTCCTGACCCCTTAGTTTTAGATCAATTTGGCGCCGCCTCAATAAAATATAAATTCCTGCCCCAAAGGTTTCAGACTCAATTTTGCACCCCCTCAATGAAAGATCCATTTTGCGCCCACCTTAGTTTCAGATCAATTGTGCGCCCCCTCTTTAGTCTAAGATAGATGTTGCGCCCCCGAAGGTTAAGATAAATTTTGCGCTACCTCAATCGAATATAAAAATGCCACCCCTCTTAGTTTCAGATCAAATTTGCGCCCCCTTAGTTTCAGACTAATTTTGCGCCCCCTTAAAATATAAACGTCCTACCCCCTTAGTTTCAGATCAATTTGGCGCTGCCTCAATAAAATAAAAATTCCTGCCCCAAAGGTTTCAGACTCAATTTTGCACCCCCTCAATGAAAGATCCATTTTGCGCCCACCTTAGTTTCAGATCAATTGTGCGCCCCCTCTTTAGTCTAAGATAGATGTTGCGCCCCCGAAGGTTAAGATAAATTTTGCGCTACCTCAATCGAATATAAAAATGCCGCCCCCCTTAGTTTCAGATCAATTTTGCGACCCCCCCCCCCCCGAAGTTTCAGATCAATTTTTCGCCATCTCAGTAAAAGACAAATTTTGCGCCCCCGGTCAATAATGTATATATTTTCCGCCACCTAAGTTTCAGATCAATTTGCAACTCCTCAATTAATCAGCACTGTCATTTTTCTCTTCTTTTTTCCAAGTTTAATATTTTTCGTTATATACTTTCAATTATTTCGCTCTATATCTAACACCATCACTTTAATACGGCGAATAACATGTGAACGCAACGTTGCCATATGATGGAAGGCACGTTTGAAAGGGAGAGGAAGAGAGAGAGAGAGAGAGAGAGAGAGAGGGGGAGGGGTGTCGAAGACCAAAGGGGAACCTTTGACCCATGTATTGTTCGTGAAATGCATGCAATACTGTTTAATGCACCCATAGGCCTGCAGGGATGGGGCATATATAGTACCCTTTAATATACAAAGAGTTGCGACACGAAGCGTCCGTTTTGTTGCGTTTTGTTGGAAACAGATATGGCGTTTGAATTATAATTTTGACATGCATGAAGTAATCAGTTGATTGAGTGAAACAAGTCCGGATGCGTGTGGCATGGAAAATTAAGGCATGCCATTAATGGCGTGCGACCTATGCCTTGGACGTGTCGGGCAGCATGCTAAGACATTTTTCGACGTCATGCTTTACTCAATATATTTACAGAACATTCATCAAACATTAAACATTAGACAAATATAATATTATTAAAAAAGTATCACCCCTCCCTCCACACACATAGCCTATGCCATGCCGATACTTTGGGTAATTCAAGTTAGGCAGCCTTAATCCGTGCCAGAACAATAGAATCTGGCAAGCCGGACAAAAGCGATCAAACTAGTGTTGAGTCACCGAGCGCGCGACTTCGTATAGTAAAAAGCTACTAGTATATGACAACAGATGCTTATAATTGTTGAGCTCGCCGTTGACTTGTTGTTTATTATTTATATTTATATACAGTCCCCAAATAACCGATAAAGGTGTACGTTAGATAGAGTATTTGATCGTGAATCCTAACTTTTCATTTTCTTTTCATACAGTATACAGTGCGTCCCAGAAAAAACGAAACCGAGAAGTATCGATGTTCTATCATAACTTAATCACAACTATAATTAATGAATGATACATATTTGGAAAGCTTAGAGTCTCCTCTTTCATGTGATGCTACTCACGTGATGCATATTTCACGCATGAGTGATTAAAAGCAATTTCAAGGAAGGAAACCAAAAAGACATTTGGCGGGCGGTTTCTGAATTTCGAAGAATAATTCACATTTCTAGAAAGTTGAGTATCTGCCCTTTCATTTGACACCTAAATCAGCGAAAATGAGCGAGGAATGACAAAGTTCTGTTTGTTTAAAGTAGTGCTTGCATTTCCATAATTTGATTAAACGAATTCGTTTTCACTTGCTGCCTGCCGTATCAATAAACGAAATTAACAAAAGACTTAACTCCGTTTCGTCGACAATCAATGGTAGACGAGAGACTTCATGCATGGCTGATTGTCAACGAAACGGAGTTAAGTCTTTTGTCAAATCTGCTTTTTGCTACGGCAGGCACCCAGTGAAAACGAATTCGTTTGTTAAAATTATGAAAATGTAAGGGCTACTTTAAGCAAACAGAACTTCGTTATTCCTGACTCATTTTTCTTGATTGATGTATCATATGAAAGAGCAGAAAATGAACTTTCTAGAAATATGAATTTTTCTTTGAAATTCAGATACCGCCCGCCAAATTAGTTTTTGGTTTCCTTCCTTCAAATTGCTTTTAATCACTCATGCGTGAATTATGCATCACGTGAGTAGCATCAACTGAAAGAGGCGACTCTAAGCTTTCCAAATATGTATCATTCATTAATTATGGTTGTGATTAAGTTATGATAAAACATCGATACTTCTCGGTTTCGTTTTTTCTGGGACGCACTGTATATTCAGACAAATGTCTGTTTAACTTATTTTTTTCTATTTGTTTCCATGACGCACCGCCACACGAACAAGTAACAACAACAGCATAAGGCAATTAACAGCCAGTCAGTCACCCAATAGTGTCTGACAGTGAAGTCAAGCAAGTAAACCGGTTTCATTGCATAATTTGAATATTAGGACATTGCTCAAGTTTAAATTTCACAGATAGGACATACATAACATATTCATAATTCCTGCAAAGTTCTACAGAATTTGATGTAGGCTGCAAAAGGGACATAGTATGTTTAAAATGGATCTATTTCTGATTTTATAATTAAAAAATCCCCTCAGCCATCTTGGCTGCAGGGAAAATGTACCAAGCGGCCATTTTGAAAAAGAAAAAAAAAAAAAGAAAAAAGGGCTCCTCCTTCCTATTTTTTGAAAAGGCAGGACGCTAAACACTTCTGATGAGTTGCGTTTTAAAGTTCAGTCTAGAAATCAGGGGCACTTTATCTTTCGAAGAAAATATAAATCTAAGGTCGCCTCTATCGGTTATTTGGGGACTAAATAGATATGAATGAGGCCAAATAACAAAAACGAAGTGTTTCTCGCCTCCTTTTTGGCCGCCGCTTCCTTTTTTTTGTTTTACTATTCCGGAACGCCCCCCCCCCCCCCAACATAAAAGCCTGTGATATATATTTTGTTTAAATATCTTCTAAAGTGATACAAATCATTTATTTTGTCATACATTACATCACTATACTCACTTAGCACAATATCTGTGAATAAATGGGCTTGGCCAGCTATAATAAGCAATTGGCAGCCATCTTGGAAAAAAATGAAAAATATAGGATTTCCCGGCCCAATTCGCGAGTTTGTCATTCAAATTAATTTGTCTTGCGTTCAAATTCGACGGTTTTAGTGCAGTCAGCTATATATCGGGTTTATATACCCTTTTCTAGTTTTCAAATCTATGGAATTTTGGTTAGAATCTACGTATGTTTCATTCAAATTAATAAACAATGTGCTTCTTTCGCTATTTGGTCATTCGATTTGGCTCAACACGATTTTCTGACAACGCGACAATGTACTTCTAGCATTCTAATTCATTTGTAGCATTCAAATTAGCACTTTGTGCACTTAAATTGATGGTCAATATACATTTCTCGTTTATTACACACTTTTTATAGCTCATTCTTTTTCTTTCAAGATTGTTTTTTCATGTGTATTTCATCTTATTTAATTTTCTTGCATTTATACACTTATACTTATTAGATTAATCTAATATTCATCAGCATTTAAGTTTGATTGTTAAGAAGAAAAAAACGACTTGCATCTACGGACCTGATAGTCTCGGTATATTTGTAAATGTTCATGCAAGGAAGTTGTTTGTCTTATGTTTCATCATTAATTTATTATGGAAGAAGGGTATACAATATTGTGACTGGGGTAGGGACTAGAGTCAACAATTTGAACATGATTCATTATTTAGCCATGTCTTTAGTTATCGATCTGCTGGCGGGCAAGTAAACTATGAAACTCTTTAAGAAAAACAGAGGGGTGTGCTGGGTATAAGAGACGATGCTGTGAATTACTTTTGTAAAATTCCGAGTCTGTAGTAAAAAGGGGCCTCTGAGGGTACCCCCACCTTTCCCGGGTATATGAACATGTCTGTGCAGAAATGCCTTATCCCTTGATTTCGCCCCTTCTTTACTCTATGTCTGACTACACCCATCTGCATTGTCCTGAAAATAAATAAATGGAATAACAGCTTAGACCCCAATGGCAAATGATGCATTTTAACTGCATTATTTAAAAACTGTAAAAATTTGTTGCAATTCTTCCCCCTAACATTCCTAACTTGAATAAAAATATTACGAATACGAATGACAGGAGTTAATTTAAATGAAGAAAAAAAACGCTTTGACAAGTGAGTATTAATTTGAATGCTATTTGAGCAGTTTCTAAATTGAATGACAGATCTATGAAACCCTTCGACCAAAATCCTAAATTAAATACAAATACTGGAAAATTGAATGATAATTGGCATGGCAAAGCCGATCTGCGCTAACTTAAATGCAAAGTAAATGAATTCGAATGACAAACACGCGAATTTGGCCGGGAAATCCTATAGTAAAAAGTAATGCCCTGCATGCCTCCTCCGTTTTGTGTTAAAGTTTGGACGAGAAACACGTTATTTTTATTATTTGGCTTAATAACAAACATGTCAACGGCGAGCCTAACAATGAAGTATCTGTTGTCATATACTATAGGATTTCCCGGCCAAATTCGCGAGTTTGTCATTCAAATTCATTTGTCTTGCGTTCAAATTCGACGGTTTTAGTGCTGTCGGGTATATCTCGGGTTTATATTCCTTTTTCTAGATTTCAAATCTATGAAGTTTTCGTTAGAATCTATATATGTTTCATTCCAATTAATGAACAAATTGCTTCTTTCGCTATTTGGTCATTCGATTTAGCGCAACACGATTTTCTGACATCGCGACGGTGTACTTTTAGCATTCTAATTCATTTGTAGCATTCAATTTAGCACTTTGTGCACTAAAATTAATGGTCAATATACATTTCTCGTTGTTTAAACACTTTTTATAGCTCATTCTTTTTCTTTCAAGATCGTTTTTTCATGTGTATTTTATCCTATTTTATTTTCTTGCATTTATACTCTTTATATACTTTTAGATTTATCAGATATTCATCAGCCTTTAAGTTTGATTGTTAAAAAAAAAGACTTACTGTACATCTACGGACTTGATGGTCTCAATATTTGTGTAAATTTTCATGTAAAGAAGTTGTTTGTCTTGTGTTTCGTCATAAATTTATCACAATTTCATTATGGAGGAAGGGTACAATATTGTGACTGGGGTAGGTGTTTTCGTGTCCCCACTTTTCCGGGGTATATGAACATGTCCGTTCAGAGATGCCATATCCCTTGTTTCGCCCCTTCTTTACGTTATGTCTGACTACAAACATAATGCTTTGTCCTCAAAATTAATAAATTGAATAACAGAAAAGACCCCAATAGCAAATCATGCATTTAATTGCATTTTTTAAAGCTGTAAACGTGTGTTGCATTTCTTCCCCCTAACATTCCTAACTTGAATAAACATAATTCGAATACGAATGACAGGTGTTAATTTGAATGATAAAAATGTCGCCTCGACAAGTGACGATTAATTTGAATGCTAGTTGAGCAGTTTCTAAATTGAATGACAGATCTATGAAATCCTTCGACCAAAATCCTAAATTAAATACAAAATCGGGAAAATTGAATGATAATTGGCATGGCAAAGCTGATCTGCGCTAACTTAAATGCAAAGTAAATGAATTCGAATGACAAACTCGCGAATTTGGCCGGGAAATCCTATAGTAGCTTTTTACTACGTAGTCGCGCGCTCGGCGACTCAACGCTTTTTCGTGGGGCGGCGCGTCATGGAAACAAATATAAAATATAAAGTTAAACAGACATAATAAAAGGAAAAGTTAGGATTCACGATCAAATACTATATCTAACGTACACCTTTATATGTTATTTGGGGACTTAATATATACAAATAATAACAAACAAGTCAATGGCGAGCTCATCAACTAAGCATTTGTTGTCATAATTATACTAGTAGCTTTTAACTATTCGCGCGCTCATTCAACACTAGTTTGATCGCTTTTGTCCGGCTTGCCAGATTCTATTGTTGTGGCGCGGGTTAAGGCTGCCTAACTTGAATTACCCAAAGTGTCGGCATGGCATAGGCTATGTGTGTGAAGGGGGGGGGGGGGGGGGTTGTCGGATGTTCAATGTTTGAGGAATGCTCTGTAAATATATTGAGTAAAGCATGACGACTAAAATGTCTCAGCATGCTGCCCGGCACGTCGGGGGCATGGGTCGCACCCCATTAATGGCATGCTTTATTTTCCCCTGCCGCACGCAAGGGGCTTGTTTCACCCAATCAACTGATGACTCCAAGCATGTCCAAAGTATAATTCAAACGCCATAACTGTTTCCAACAAAAAGCAACAAAACGGACGCTTCGTGTCAAAACTCTTGGTATATAAAAGGGACTCTATGCGCCAACCCTGCAAAGCCTGTGGGCGCATTAAACAGTATTGCATGGATTTCACGAACAAACAATGGGTCAAAGAAGAGGAAGAAGCAAAGAAAAGGGGGTAAGGAGATCGAGGGCCTTGCCTCTCAGGCTGTTGCCTCCTCAACCTTCCCCAACCCAACTCCAATCCAAAAAAAATTAAGATCGAAAGAAGGAAAAGGAACGAAAAAAGGAAAAGAGGAGATAAAGGAAAGGGGAAAAGAAGAAAAGAAAAGAAGCCAACAAGTTGTGGATCGGGGGAGGCAAAATTCAAACGTGGTTTATGGGAATGGCGCCCTTAATGTTCATTGTATTGTATTGTATTGTATTTCTAATTCCATAACCTTACGGTGACTTACAAATGTTGCTAAATGATGGTCATTTGACGGTAATTTAACGCCTAAAACCCCTGAAATTCTGGGGGCTCCGTCCCCTAGACCTCAAGTCAAAGAGTGTCCTGCCAGTGTCACAAAATAATATGGTATCAAAAAATACTCACCTGACCGTAATAAACACGCCTTAAACCCCTGAGCTTCCGGCGGCTCTGCCTTCTGGACCAAACCAAAGGCCCTAAAGCGGGCCCCCGAATGTTTATCTGACCGTAATTAAACGCCTAAAATCCCTGAGCTCCCGGGGGCTCCGCCCCTGAACCCCATGCCAATACGTGACCTGCCAGTGTCACAATAAGGTCCCCCCCCCAAAAAAAAAAAGAGAGGAGAAAAAGGAAGAGGACGGTAAAACTGTTTATACCTTCTACCCTTTTCTATTATCGACCTTTTTACTCAATATATCTACAGAAAATTCATTTAATAAAGAGCTATATGACAATATATGCTTCATTGTCTTGCTTGCCGTTGACATGTTTGTTTTTATTATCTATTCAGTCCCCAAATAACTGATAGAGATGTACGTTAGATTTATATTTTCTAAATTCTTCGAAAAACAAAGTACCCCTGATTTCTAGACTGAACTCTATCTTTCAAACGTAACTCATCAGAACATGACGGTGGCATATTATAATATAATATAAATATTATCTGTCTCGCCTCGACTTGACAAAGATAATATTATCTCCCTCACCTCGACTTGACAAAGATAACATTTTGGCAGGCATATTTAAAAACAGATCATTTTGGCGGGCATAGTTAAAATCACGACTTCACTTTCAACCAATCAGGTGGCAGGATTAGGAATGATTATTAAAGTAAGGTATATAATAGGATTTATATCATTGAAGCATAACAAAAATAAATACAAATATATGATTTGGGTATTATAAACAATAGGCGAGCCAAAATTTTAAAATAGCAAATCTTATGTTGTTACCAAAATTATTTTTTTTGAATATGAAAATACAAGGCATCTAATCCGTTTACAGGCAGGATGCATCTACATAAAGTGAGCCCACATATATCCACGGTACGACTGGTCTCTTTATTAAAAAAGGCATATCAGAAAAGAATGACCACATATTTGTCTCTAGTGACAAGTTGTTATTGTTGTTTTGGGGTTTATAAGGCTGTCCAATCTGAAAAGATTATTTTCGCAAGGCTATACTGTTTTTTCGAGTTATTTATCAGTCACGGTGATCATAAGATGGCGCTGTTTCTTTTGCTCTGACAAATTAGATTCTGCTTTATGAAGATATCGATTGGCAGGATGTGGCGGTGAGCCAGGCCGCGGGGTGGCTGTTTCAATTAGGCCCAGACGACCTCATTGAGAAGAGGCTCGGCTTCCATGCGAGAGGCTGGAGTTTGGCGGCATATCACTGTCCTCCTGCCGGCGGCAGCCAGGCTGAGCTCATGTTTTCTAGCTTTTTCCGAGGCTCGGTTTCCATTCGAACGGCGGCAGCCGGCGCATGCTTTTGGATACCATTTCCTACCGCCAGCGGTAGCCGGCTCAGCTAATTAAAAAAATGCAGCCAAGACGCATAAGTGCAGTTAGCTGCCGCCGGCTGGTATATTTATTTTTGACGCCTCGCCTAAAATCTGTTAAAAAAAAATAAAAAATTATAACCCCATTAAAGACATTACCGCCAGACCAAAGTTAGTATAGTGATGACACCATATCAACTATAGGCCTATATCTTCGACAGGTATTCACCTCATATTTACACAACTAAATATCAGTACTGCTTTAAAATATTTCAGGAGTAGGTCTATACAAAAATTTAAAAAAAAATCATTCACATCATATCTTGAGAAAAACAAAATACATGTAGTACTCACATTGTTTCTTTCAATACATATATTTAGTATGCACCTCGGGAGTGTCAAAATAAAAATGAATATACACCTCATATCTTTAGAAGTAAAAAAAAAAATCGGTCATAATTATCGTCTTTTTATACAAGTTGTGCAAGATGTCGAGTATTGCATGATCTATACACTAAAGACTATTATTACAATTAGGTTTTCCATTTTCATGGACACTCTGTATAGCCCATGAATATTAAAGAGAAGGTTGAGCTCTGGAAAAGGTAACACATGATATCAGACCTTTCTTATTCTATAGAAAAATGATTTGTTATTTTTTTTTTTTTTTAAATCTTGTTAGGGGTGTTACTTTGGAAGAACACCATTATAGTTAGCAGACCTCCGGTAAAGGTCAAGCATAATATCTGACATTTCGTATTGTTAGTTTTTAGAAAAATTATTTGTTCATTTTTATTTTAGTATCTATCTATATATTTTGTTTGGGGGGATGGGGGTGTTAGTTAAGAAAAAAACCTTTAAAGTTAGCATAATAAATGCCCTCTGAAAAGGACTGGTCTTCAAATTCCCTCATAGTCGAAATATGACGAGGTTAAGTTCGGATCAAATATTCATGTAGTCCCAATTGTGCATGCTTCATCATGGTTCAGACAGTTTCTTATCAGTTATTATTTTGGCAATTCCAAACCCTTACAATATACATCAATTCCTTTATACTACATAATCAAGCTTCTCAAGCTACTTCTAGACAGTATCTTAAAGAGGTACGTGCAATTATACGACCAGTAATTCACTTTCAACTAAGTTACATGTACCTGGCTACAATAACAATTAATATGGCAGTTAATGGTCCATGTTTCCTTTCAGGCAATAAACAAGTTGAGTTAGAGAAGCAAATACAATAATGATGAAGAAATATTCACTTCATAACAAATGAACGGATAGTGTATGCATTGTAAACGTCACAATTTTGCACATTATATGCTTGTTAAAAATATTTAACAAATAAAATAACATTGTATTTTTTGTCATTTTGAAAATTACATCATGTGTTCAAATTCATGTCAGGTTAATGGTTTAATGGAAACCATATGCTATTCAGACCATCGATATCTCATTCAGACTCAATAGAGGCCCTGTATGCTAAAAGGATATAAGCTATATCATTACACAAAAAATCAATAATATTATATATTACATGTTTCTTGAGTTGGAATAGCAAAACAAATATACATGACAATTTCACTTAGCAGTGTGAACGACTCAGGAATAAGGATGATTGCAAGAGCTCCAGCAATACCACCCACATGTGCAGTTAATAGTAATACATGAATATAATTTCATGGAACATTTTCTTACATAATATCTTCATTGATTAATATAATATGTTTTATCATACAATAATGAATTGTCGGTTTACACTGAATCAGAACATTATTACAGTTACATGTTGAAAAACTGGAATACATCACACATTTTTTATACTTGCATAATAGTATCAACGATAGAAAAAACAAACTATATTTTCTGCACACACGCTCTTGAAAGACTTACGTGTATGTACAGGAGTATCCAAGGAAATGAAATGGAATGTAGTTATTTACAAAATGACAGATTTTTGGCACAATCATCTCTGAAGCAATTCTTACAAGTATTAATAACATATAATGGTGCATTGTTTGTTTCACAATGAACACCCAAAATAAATCGAAATGCATAATATTTCACTGTTTGACATTATTGACATTATTGATATTAGGCCACAGGTTACAGTCTACAGAATAGAAAACACTCTGGGTATATCTCTCATTGTGGTAATAATATGTATATGAACAAATAGATATCTCTATAGAATATTTCAAAATAAAGTTTCTTCTCCCATTCGTTTATATCTGAAAACTGAGCATTATATCTGCACACACAACATATCCGATTATTTCAGTACCTTCTTTTAATGTCTGATTGTTATCATTTTACATACAAAAGAGGGCAGTGAAGTTATATTCATCTGGATAACTACTTGAATTTCATGTCTTTAATATGCATATCTGTATGTTGCTTAACGTTCTAATACAATTTACAATTTATAATTTGATCACAATTAATTTGGTTTGTACATTGTAAAGTAAACTTTGTATAATGTCCCAATCTACGTTATTGGATCATAGCAATGAGTATAGATATACAATGTATCCGACCCGAAAGTATGTATACTTCATCTCAATTTAATTCCATCATTTTCTTTATTTTTACACACCGTGATGAAAGCTCTGTATAGATATAACTTATAAATCTGATGGTATACAAATGTACAAAATTGCATATGGACGATAAATACATAGAATAAACAATATCAAAATTATTGAGTGGTTAATGTCATTGTGTTCTACAGTAAAGCGGTTTGCGAGGCATACATTCAAAAGGCCTAGCGGCCATCCTTTGACGGGAAAGAAACTGGTTAGCAATGATCTTCAACTTAAACAAAGTTGCAGCAAATAACGGATTCCTTACAAAAGTAGAAATCCCAATTGGATTTGCACTTGCAGATATATACATGAACCAGTGTAGATATTATTACATAGGGGGTTAATGCTTTCACTTTTACTTATATTACCGTGAATGCGAACTTAAGTTTTGCTTCTAAGGCACATTCAATTCCAGTACTTAAAAGTTTGATCGCAGAGACTTTCACAATAACCAACAGGCTATATAAAAATTAAATGTTATTATTATTATTAGTAGTAGTAGTAGTAGTAGTATTGTACATCATCACCTATTGAGATGTGTGAACGCTATAATGACGTATTACATAATCTGAACATGGTTTATGTGGGCTATATAAGGGGTGTTAAATTAATCTTGAGTTGATTTCTCCAAAATCTTTGTGATCATGTTTCAAGTACTTAAAAGTAAATTATATCACCTTAGATTAGGCTTATGTACATACATGATACTTTTGAAGCCAACGCAATCACAATATTTTCCAATCAATAATTCACTACATATTGTAAAAAGTCTATGCCAAAAAAACATCATTACAAAAGCAATAGGAATAGCAAACATTTGAATTCATGTAAAAATATGTATTACACAGGCTCGAAAGAATATGATGAACATGCAGTAAGCTCATAGTAGATATACAAGTACGTAAAAAAAAAGCCTTTAAACAATGGCAAGTAAATGGTAGATTGATGCGCTATCCTAGAAGAGTTACTGCATTTATGTACATCAAGGCAGGAATTTACATATAAATATGTACAATGTTTTTGTCTGAAAATACTTCAAACCTATTTCTGATAATCAATTTAGGAATCGACTGCCTACCATGTATGGAAGTTTTTACACGCACATACACCAGCATGTATCTTTGTATACTAGTGCTCACAGAAAACTCATCGTAATAAAAAAAGAAAGTTGGTAAATTGCGTAACTACAAATTTCAAAAGGTGAATTTGAAAGAAATATCATTGTACAATCATCACATATGATTTCAAAATTGTCTGTCATTGCAGGATACTTTCAATACTAAATTAAAGTAAATGTAAGTGAGCCTCAATGGATATGCGCAGTGACAACTGACGTCATAATTGCTCAGTTAAGATAACATACACGATATGCATAGTGACCTGAAGTGGGACTAACAAGCAAATACACATGTGTGTAATTGATGCAAAATAGTTATGATTATGTACCTGAGGCCGATCTTTAAAAGATAGTAGTGATATTGGCTGGCTCTACATTCGGGGGAATATGAATATTGAAAATATTGCCCTCAACAGAATCACACTTACGACTTGGAGCAATCCGATTCTGTTGCAGGCAATGTATTCTGATGTCCCTCTCAATGCCATACAAAAATGGGGATTAAGCTACGCAACCATTATACTCTCATCTCTCTCTCTCTCTCCAACTGTCTCTTTCTCTATGTATGCACAATACATATATATATATATATCATTGGAACAATATTCCTCGATAGAGAAGCAAATATAAAAACTGAGTATTATTATTACAATTCGCATCTGATGAAGTACCTCATAGGTCATCAATAAGACGAATTTGACCAGCCTTTCTTAGAACACCCTTCAGGGCTTCAAACTCTTTGGCCTCAGTTTGCTTCTTTCTCCACTTTCGGAGCATTGATAGTGTACCCATGTATGATACATCTGCATTCTTCATGTTTGTGTCGACGTAACGTAAGATATCTTCTGGCTCGAAGCCGAGAGCCTTCCCAAGATTATCTATCTCTTCGCGCCGGGCAACTTTTCGAGCAACAGTGGTCAGCTTATCGTCAAAGTCCTCCTGCCTACCTGACATGTTCCTTAAATAAATCATATTAAAAAAAAAAAAAATGTAATGTTTCTTATTAACAAATCGATTCAATTCCATTAAAATTACATTGATTAACATCCAAACAAATATGACCATTCTCAAATATTGGGTTTTAACATTGGATAACAAATTTCAAAATTATCGAGTAAAATAGATAATTGAGTGTAAGAGTAAAGATGACAATAACCAGGAATGACAACAATTAACGTACTATGTACTGCATGTCTCTCCTGAAATATAATACAGGGATGAAAATAAATTAAATTAATTGTAATGCTTTTCACCAAAAAACACAAAACATGACAGTAAAACCATATATATTAATATTTTTTATGTTTACTAAACCCTCCCCACGAAATGACCCCGGCAATATTCCAAATCCGACATCATGGGAAACAGTGAGTATTGGATGACAATAAATAATGCTTTTTACAATACATTCAGCGAGATTAATAATATGGTTAAAAAACAACAAAAACAAAACAATAACAAAATCAATGATCTACGAATCTCGTATACGGTCGATCTCTAACATATAAACGACTTAATATTGCAAAGTCAAAATATATTGATTGTATTAAGATAACAAATAATCTTATTGGAGAAATGTAAGAAATTACGAGGTCAATTAACAGCAAGACTTGAAGTTTTTAAAATATACATATTTTTATGTTATATATACAAATATAACAGGGGGGGGGGGGTGCAACAAAATATCCTAGCCAATAGCTACATGTATATATATTAAACAAAAAATCGATATCACTTGCATGGATCCTAAATCACCTGGACGGGTATAGTGCGACGGACATTCATTTTTCCCCATCTCCTTTAATTTGAAATTTTACGGTTTTTATTTTGATATATGTAGCATGAGTAACAGTGATATTAAATTAGTATTTATTTGTGAGTCAGCCTCAAACTGGTTTCAATTCACAGCGTACTATATACATTGGACTATAATTATAAGATATTTGAGCCCAGTTTCCTCTTCTCTTCATTTAGTATTGTTTTTAATTGAAAATTTATATGGCAACAAGCAGAAACAGTGTCCACTAGAATCATGCAATTTATGGAACAATTTGAATCTCAATTACCAGGCAATAACTTCTTTATGTAATAAAGTTGGTTATTTTTTTCGGGCAAATTTATTGGGAAAGGGCAAACCTTTCCCTTGCCTTTTCCTCCTCCAAAGACATTAGTGATTTCAGGTTAATACATGCACATGCTCTGATCTCAGTCTGAATCTATTAACCATGCTGACAGTATTGAAGGTGACAGTAATGATCATAACTTACTCCACAGTTTCACCTGTACTTCGTTGTGATGTTTGCAGTCTCTGTGAACTTGATGCACCTTGCGGTTGTTCTGCAATTTCGAGAACCATGAAAAAGTAACATTGAACTACAACACACGTACTACTCGTTATCCAATATATCAACAATATAAATTCTCAACAACACTTTTTAGTCTGAGCTGACAGATCATTACCCTTTTAAAAGTTATGGATCAATCATTAAATTAGGATAAGGTAAGAGCCTATTAAATGGAGGAAATTACAAAATTACACCAACAAGAGTCTGACATGTCCTTACTTCAGCCACAAACAGAGACAATACAGGTAGGAATGCAATTATGGTAGAATTTCACTTTTCTTGTGCCTAAATCAGCTGTAATATGCACATCCCTCTAATCACATAATTATGCAGTGGGAAAGATTGTAAAGGGAAATACAGAGATCTACAAATGATGAAAATTAACATCTGAATTCCAAACTTTGTAGCTTATTTTATTTATGCATAACTCGTAACGGGACATGGATACCATATTGAGTCTTTGAACAAAATATGCAAAAACGTGCATTAGGTTATGATGGCCACAACTACAAATTGAATTGATTTAATATGAGCTGAATTCTAATCATGCAATAAGATTGTTCAATAGTCTTTCTGAAATTAAAGGTTGATTGCCTAGTACATAGGAATTAGTGGACACTGTGAGGTTTTGAATCATCAGTTTGATATTTTACTGGATCCAACTTGATGAAAAGCACATGCGCTGCACGAAGAAATGAGTGAATGGGACTGCATAAGCACGTGGACTGACTGTTTGGTCTAAACATGTCACCTTTTTCTTGTCATATTTTGAATATGAGGACACTTGAAGCGCAATACTTTTCATGTGACATTTCTGTTAATATGACTTTCTTCAAACTAACCAAAAAATGAAGAAATCTCAAATTGATTGTCCACCTTTACCAGAACTCAACCTTCTGTTTAAAACCAAAATACCTTGATCTTGTGGAGAAACTTTCTTTCTGCTGTCTTCCAATCGAAATAAGAGACTGACTTCTAGTTTCTTATTTTGTCCTACTTTTAGTGACACTGCAACACTATTTGACTGGTTGGGGAAGTGTAATTCAAAGGGCTCACAGATCCTGGTTCCACTCATTAGTTTTTCAAAGGATACAACCTTTAAAACAATAAAATTGAACGGAGGTCATCAAAATAGTACATAAACAAACTTCCTTTCATTTTTTTCCCTATATCAATCATCTGCTCTAAGTAACAGTGTGTATTAGACATTATTGTCCTGAAATAGCTCCAGCAACCATTGTGAGCAACTCTAGCGTTTGGAAGAGTACGTAACTCCTACCGGCATTCCAAAATTAGAGCCAGATTCGGATTATGTTATAGATCCATACATTTCAACTATGCGGCAAGATTGATAACCCAAACTGAGAAAATAATACTCACACATGAACCGTCTTACAGCAGTTACATGGCTCCTATTTCAACCAAGCATAATTTCATATACTGTTTATGACCTATTAATGTCTTCATTATTTGTCCTTGGTAATTTAGTATGCACCCCGAGCAATCTGAAATCAGCTCAGAAAGAAGCTTTTGCAATGTCCAGGTGTTCTGCCCAGGTTTTTAGGCGAGTGAACGTTTATTTACGCTGCCTCTGCACTTTGGAACACCATCCCATCTAATATGAAGGAAGCATGCATCCACAAGTTATGAGTTTCAAACTCTCCTCCAAACGACTTGTTTGAAAAGGATTTTGACTGCGGCTACGGATCGAATTACAGCACCTGTTTTAACTTTTATATCATTTCCTAAGTGAATACAGATGATATGGAGTATAAGAACTGAATTATTATCAATAGTTGTTGTATCATTGATGTAATTAGTATTATTATTATCATTAGTATCATTAGTATATCGTTATCAGAAGTAATATTATTATTGTTGTTATTATCATTATTATAATTATAATCTCTGGGGCCCGTATTCTGAAGTCAGGTTTAGTTAAACCAAGGTTTAACTTTAAACCCGGGTTTTAACTAAGCCAGACTTCAGGTCTAAGTATCATTTCAGTTTCTGAAAGCCAGGTTTAAGTCTAAAACCCAGGTTCAAAGTTAAGCCAAGGTTTAACTACCATGGAGATGTAGTCTGCTTCTACTGCACATGCTCAGTACATAGCTGATGTAGGCTTTTTATAGCTGGATTTCGTGCTGCAAATTTGATAATTTCAATTCAAAATATTAGACACAAACAAATCTCTTTCGAAGCAACCATGGAACGTTATGACGTGATTTTTTGTTTTGTTTTACCCTTTGATTTATTTTTAAACTGCTGAAATAGTCTGAATCGAGGTGGAATTGATCTTTACGAATAATAAATAATACAAAAATCGGGATTCTACAATTTCTGCATGCCCATATTAGTCAAAACTTCCAGAACATCATAAACATGCTCTAAATAAGATTTAGATGACTAAAAGAGAAACTAAAAATGATCAAAAATACCTTCTTGATGCAAAATAACAAGTCCAAAGTCAACAATGCTGAAGCTCATTTGTTCGATTTTTTAATATTTTTTAGGACAAAGGAATACTTTTTGGAACCGACGTGTCGGGTATCATGATCCCCTTCTCGGTCGTACAAGTACAGGCCCACACGGTTTAGAAATATTGCATTGTCCTAAAAAAAAAAGCTTAAAATTCGACCATATTATATGAGCTTCAATAATCTATTGCATTTTACCCCGGTCCCCAACATAAAAAAAATCCTCTGGACGGCCATGCATTATGGCTCAAGGCACGGGCACAGGGATTTTTTTTGTAATGTTAGGCAACGGGGTAAAAATGCAATAAATTATTGAAAATGTATTGCTTTTTTCCGTTTTTTTTTTTTAATTTATGGAAACTGCCCCCTACCCTAGGCCCCGCTGCGTACAGTCATGGTTCAGTGACAAAGCAATGGCCTCGTAACTGTGAGGCCCCAGGATTAAAACCGTGTCGATGTGCTATATTAGTGCCCTTTTGTGGGGCATTAATCCTCATTACTGTCATTTATGACTTAAGGGCATAGGTCCCCTAGTTAATAAGCATAGTAGCATACACTGCTTTAGCAGTTCCGCAAAACACATATTGGCAAATTATTATTCAATAAAATCTGAGAATGTATACTATTATCTAGATCTATTATTTTTAAATTATTTTTAAAATAATTCCATGAATTGGAATTAAAAAAAAATATTCCACCTTTATCAGCGACAGTGTAGATCTAGATCTAGACCTAGTCTAGTGCATCTTTTGATGTTCTGGATGTTTTGACATCATAATATTAATAGACTAGGCGCGCCTAATCGGTCTAGAGTCTAGACTAGATCTAGGGCAGAAATTGAAGAATTAGATCTAGATTCTACCCAAAGCTCTATAGATCTAGACCTACTAGGGTCTAGAGTTCCGGCTTAGGTATAGTAATAGTACACTCGTTGGCTCTTAATTACTAATCCATGACTGTCTTATAAATATAGATTTAGCTCTCCATTAATTTACTCTTAATTCTAATCCAACCTTAGGCCTACACCACAGTTTTATTTTAACTCGCATTTGTTTACATCGGTGGGACGCAATTCGAAAATGTGTATTGCACTCACAGTTTCAAAACTACGTGAGCATAACGTCAATTTAAAGGTATGGGGCTACTATATTTGTTTTCCTCTGCAACAAAGTGATACGTGTTGATTTACTTTGGCAACTTTTTAGTTTCAAGGATTGTCGTACTATACAAATCACACAATCTTATATAAAATATAACATCTTAAGACTTAGAAAATATTAGACATAAAGATTCAATAAGCAAATGAAGTATCCAAATTAATGTTCAAACTTGCCGAAGGCATAAAATCGCAAGGCCCACTTTCATCCGCAAGCGATGAGTGTGTCTCTCTAGTGTTGGAGTCAGTGCAAATCGCTGTTTGTTTGGTATTTAAAAAACGACAGCGATGCAAAAAAATCATCGTCGCCATGATTGTGAAAGGTTTTTTTTCTTTCCACAAGAGGTCTCTCCGGTCTCATTATTTGCAATAATTCGTCGTAATGCCTTTTAATGGTGTCTTCTTCTCCTCTGAATATTCAACAAATATTTAGACCTGACTTAAGCCAGACTTAAACTAGGTGTACCCCAGGTTTAAATATGTGTACAATTTCCACAGAGCTAGACCAGGCTTAAACCTAGGTTTAAGTTAAACCTGAGTTCAGAAACGCAAAATTAAACCTAGGTTTAAATCTGAGAGTTAGGCGAGGCTTAGACTAGACTTAAGCCTAGGTTTAAAGTTAAACCTAACTTCAGAATACGGGCCTGGGTGTCTATAAACAGAGATGCATGTAACATGGTAATATCCAGACTGTGTCTCGCCCACCTGTAGCCAACTTACATGAATGTCACCATAGAGCCTCCCCGACCAAAATTTGGTTGCAGTGTGACCAATGTAACTATTAAAAGTTACAGTGTGACCAATGTAACTATTAAAAGTTACAAGTCGTAAGAAAGTCTTGTGGATAAAAACGTACACTTAATCTAAAATGATTCCTGACCTTAATTAAGGACATGGCCCAAACATCATTGAAACATGAGAGTCCTCCAAATGCACTTATGACCCTCGTTTGGGGTAATTGGAGAGAGTGACAGAGGAAAAATTACTTGTAACAAGAGAATGTTGCAGGTACATGCAACTTTAAAGCATGACCCCAAATGACCTTTGACTTTAGCATGTACCCTCAACTGCACCATAACATGAACATACCCCAAGTGCATCTCTAAGTTCGCAACATTTGTCATTTGTCTTTTCTTTTAATGTCCACATCATAGAAAGAAAAGAAAACCGCGCGCTACTTAAAACACAGTAATCAAATATCTACGATTTCCCATTTGTAGAGAATGAAATTTTAGTTTAGAAAGAGTTGAAAAATAATCTCAAGATAGACATCCTTTCAGGTGGTTACCGGTAAATCTTCAACAAAACATTCAAATATAAGGCATGTGTACCGTTTTGTTTTTGTACAAGTAGAACAATACACATGTTAATCCGAACATGCATTGATTCAACTTTCTTATTCAGTTAACAAGACTCTTTAAACACATTACTGAACTTACAGCAGGTCCTCCAATTACCGTCTCCTTTAAGTAACAGGTCATTTTGAGATCAATTTCTGCTGCCTGGATGAGGACCTGTCGTTCCATATCAGCCGGTATGAATTTGTATCCCTCTTCTTGGCTTTTTAGATACTGTTATGAAAGAAAAGAAAATAGAAAAATACAGCCCCCCCCCGAATGTCCGATGAACACGTACATTTGCATGTTTGTAGATGTACGTAAGGAACAAGATGTCTAATTAGTTTTGTTCCTAATGTGCACACTTTTCTTGTGATAGCCTAATTAATTATGCAAATGATAATTTTATGCATTTTACAGGAAACTCTACATATTGGTGTCTAGACTTTTGATAATTTTGAAAATGTATGGAATAAATGTTTCCTTCATTTCAAATTCATTAATTTCATGATATTTGAAAATGCTTAAATTATGAATACGCAAATCACGCATTCATGAATGTCAAATCTGCAAACATACAAAGAACTAGAATCATCATTACAAGAATTGTCAGACTCATCTTTTTGAATGTTGAAACTCATTGATCATTATTCAGATGTGACTTCTCTTCTAAAACAAAAAAGTTATATTTATGTAATTAATAATGATAATTCAGTATGAATACGCAAATTACGCATCCATGAATGTTAAATCTGCAAACATACAGGGAACCAGAATCATCATTACAACAATTTCCAGACTCATCTTGTTGAATGTTGAAACTCATTAATCATTATTCATATGTAACTTCTTTTCTAACACAAACAAGTTATTATTATGTAATTAATAATGATAATTCATGCAAATTGTATGCGATTTTCAAATACATTTAGCCTTTGAGCGTTTTGGGAGATTTTTTTTTAAATAAAAAAAAGTATGTATAGCACTGTGAGCGAGACCAAACTGTACTGGGGGTCCCCCAGTACAGTAAGGGTTAAGGAAGATGCTGTCAAATGTTACACCTTCTACACAAGTAGGGAGTACTTGTTCCTAATTCCGTAGATAAATTAGGGGTTATTTATAAGTGGTAGGGAAATTAAAAAAGATGAATCAAAGAAAAAGAGAATATTTTAACAGAAATAAACAAAAGGGGAAAAAGAGCCACTACCTGAGAAGTATATACCTGGAAGCAGTAGTTGATTTGAAGGGAGCAAAGTGTAGTTTGCCCCCCTTCCAACCCAAGAATCCTCAGACAAAGTGATAAAACAAACTTTTGAGTTCATAGAGATTGCATTTTTGTAACTTAAATATAATCAGCAAATTCCTTTTAGACCTCACAAATTATGATTAGGCCGCCTTTGTAAGAAAAATTCCTGCTCAGCTGCATTAATGGGACATCGCAAGACAGTGATAATTATAGCCCATGACGCCTTACGTCAAAAAACTAAGAAAAGGGGAAATGAGAATCACATAGATCTCTAAATAAGTAGAGCCTTTTAGAGAAAAATGAATAATCAAATAAATTTGAAATATTAAACATACGAATCAAAAGATAACGCATGCATAATAAATAATACACTAGTCCAACAAACGAGTCATGAGGAAATGTGGCCCAACTTGTAGCTTGCTCGCTTCCCTAGCAATTAATTAATTCTAGCAATTAACAGTCCATTCTATGCAGGTGTTCACATAACAATCTGTCTTATATAAGGAGTTTGTAAATGCTCCACCATGAGCGACATTTAACAATTTGCATTTCGTTAAATGGATCGTTTAACAATCTTAAATCTGAGATACACGGCCCTACGTGTTATCAGTGTCTGTGATATGGTGTAATATTGAAGCCCTAAAAAAATTGCGCTTCAAAATGATCAAGAAGTGCCTCAAAAAAGTAAAAATCTTTGAGTGACCGGTTTTACCATACTCGTTTTCCCCAATAGACTGTAGTGTTATGAAAACCGTCAGGCGAACGGTTTTCAAAATTTGTAATTCCAATCATAAATATCTTGATAATCAGACAGGCGATCGGCTTGTAAAAGTCATGGGGTTCCTGACTGACCTAAGGGTTTATAATTATCATTGCATCATGAGCTAAATCCAGAATTTTGTTTCAGAATCTGAGACAGAGTTACCGGATCCCTTTAATACTCCGATATACAAAAGTATTTGGCACCTACATCCTACCTATGAAGAAATTGTTTAATCAGGGTTGAAAACATTGAAATCCGAACCGTACAGGGATAGCATGATATTTAATGGGAAATTACCACATAACACAATTATCGGAAGTGTTTTCATATCATTTCAGTGCCCCATGACATCGCTGTGGGGGCCTCAGGAGAAATGTTGCTATATTACGGTTCACCAACTGCACTGTCTTCTGAAAATTTTGTTAACATAGTATTTTTGCTGTTGAATAATTAATGCTTACTCAAATTCATATACATATGGTATTTTCAGAAAATTATTTACAAACAAATGCTGATCTTTGCCACGACTTCTGACAGTTCATTACATGGTGTCAGATTCCTTGACATACAAATCAACTGCTGCAGCAATAATTTACCTCGCTATTTCCTTTGATGTCATCATAGAGGTGTGCTTGTAAGATGACAGGTTTCTTCTCCAGTGCTAAGTTCTTTTCTCTAAATGGCCAACAGCACATCTTCTTGCCTCGGAAAAAGAAATTCTTGATCCTCAACTTAATCTTCGCCCATGAAAAATGGTTCATCTTCAGTTGGAGTACGTCTTTCCTTATGGTGCAGCTAGGAATTCCAGACCTCGACAACATAATTCGTTCTTTAACAACTGCATCTATAATCAACAATTTGGGAAAGAAAATCAGGAATATTATGAACTCATTGAAGCGAGGGATAAACATGTTTGTTAAAAGTAAAGCAAATGAAAGACCTCTGCATAGAGTCGTTGTGGGTTCATTCACATCAGCAAATTTAACCTTTGACATTGTTAACTCTGACATTTTTGCACTTAACCCTTCAGACCTGTCTCTTAAGAAATGGGTCATCTTAAACTGCTCAAACAAAGAAGTTGGTCAGGGGCAGTATTCTGAAAATTAACGTTAAGTCCCAGATTTGACATACTTTTAACATACTTCTAAATCATTATTCTGAAAACGATGTTATCTTCCTTTATGTAACGCCCCAACAAGTCCATTTTAATTTATTCCCTAATGAGAATCACTCTTAAACAGTATCTCAGCCAATTATGTTTCATGTTAGATTTTGCGTACAGCTATGTTAAATATAGCGCATATTTATTGAACATCGTCAATCCATACACACTACCTTTTTCCGAGCCTGTGCCACGAAGGTATTAATGAAAAGCTTCTTAATTTCTATCTTTTCTATGTTTCCTAATTTTTGTTTATGTTCAAAAGTTGTAAATTCGCAGATTCATATTGCAGTCATTACAGAAAACACAAAAGAAAAACACAGCAAAAAAAAAAAAAAACCTCAGCTGCATTTCACCTAATAATAGACCAGCGAACAATACTTGAAAGACTCCTAGACCAACGTTATTTAATACATTTAATTTTATAACTTCTTTTTGCTAAAAGAGTTTTCAGAATACCAAAACTATGTTTACTATCATGTTATGTCCGCCGCCACGTATGTTTGCGTAAGGTTATGAGTATGCGCGCTGCATCTTCTTGCCTTAAACTCTGTTAACACAGTTTTGGATTTAACTTCGTTTTCTGAACACCGATTATGAACGTTAGCTAAAATTAAAAATACTTTTCATTTTAACATAGTTTTTAGAATACTACCCCAGTTCAAAGACCCTAATTGTGTGTTACTACTCCCAGTTGTCACTACATAATAATGTAACAATGTATGTAGTGTATCAGTGGCATAGGTATACGAACATCATGGGGGGGGGGGGGGGGGGAAGGGGGACCTGTCATATCAGTTGATGAAATAGAAATTGACATGGCCATTGATGAAGGGAGGGTACGCGGGGCAGGAAAAGCGGCGGAGGATATAAAAGCATTTCCCCCTTTAATTTTGCTTTCTTTTGTTTTTTCTTGTTTTTCACAATATACTTTGGGGGCAGTTTTCCTCCGTATCCGGACACCTACCCCCTGGACACGCACCCCCGATAACCACCCCAGTCAACTAACCCCTAGGACAACTACCCTCTGGGACAACTACCCCCTAGGGCAACCACCCTCTAGGACGACAACCCCCCCCCCCCGGGACAACTACCCCCGGACCACTACCCCCAGACAACTACCCCTAGGACAACCACCCACCGGACAACTACCCCCGGACAAAAATGCCTTCTTAAGATTTTCATATAAACCTTGGACCAATAAACCTTTTGCTAGCCAGTGTCATTATCGATTCATGACATTGCTTATAAAGTGCTCTGAAATTCAGAAGTAATTGTAGATACACACATGATTTTGTGGCCTTTATTTTTATTTTTCAAAAAGTGAAATCTAATTGAATTATTCTGAGCAATATTTTAAAATTAACATTCAAAGATATGTCATGACTTTCTCCAGTTAAATATGACATCCTTCAACTTTACAATGTTAAGACCTCAATAACATTGTTGAGGCACTCACGATCAAAAGTCTAATACGTTTTTATATTACATCAAGTACTTTTAATGGAAATGGAACACATTTTTTAATTTACCTATTGCAAAGTGGTTCATTAACTTACAAAAAAGGTTTTGGCATTAATAAAATTCTTCAAATACCATTGTTCCATAACATGTAAAGATGTACTCACCCGGTGAGTATTCTCCCTCTCCCGTGTATAAAACTGCCTTCACACTGGAGTATCGTGTAATCACAGCACAGTGAGGTATTGTGTAAGTCACCGGTAACTTAAGGACTAAGTCATCAGGGGCTAAACACTGTACACCAAAGCAGACTGAAATCTCTTCTTTGCTGTTGCCAAGATTAGGAGTATCTGTCGTCAGGACACGAAGATAAATGTCCTGCGGCGCTTCGCTGTCAATTGCACCGGGAGGGATCTCAAGTTCAATTCCGAAGGAATCTAGCTGAAGTGTACCACCTTCAACTCCAACTCTTTTACAACATTCCATCTTGATTGGTTTGACATTTACTTCATCTAGTATGAAAATCATAAGAGATATTTTCATTAAATCCTTTCTGCAAACCCTCTGCAAACAATAAAACACATACATGTACTTGTACTTCAACATTCTAGCAAAATACTAGATATGGGTTATAGAGCACTAAAGAGCAATGCCACTCTGAACTATCCTTTTCATGTCAGGAATAGGTGTAAAAGAAGTATATTCTTACACATTTTTATCTTTTTAAGGCGTCTTTTTTAATTTTTTTTTTTTATATCTGTTGCTTATAGTTTAGATTCTACATTGTGGAAAGATATATGAATTTAGATATACAATCTTTGAGATTTAGCAATTTACATGAATGATGACATTTTTTCAACTTAGGATTTAGAACAGTTACTTTCTATCGATCTGTCATGAATATTGTTGTAATACAATGAAATAATAAGATAAAAGAAAAATATTGTAATCTACCCTGTTTTTCCTGTCTTTTGCCGAACAAAACAAAACTTGCTACTTGCTAGCGCCACGCACGGTTGGCCTATTTTCAGTAAGAAACATCTCTGTTGGATAGTGTTGGATACTTTTACAGAGATTACGCCATTAAGCGTCCACAGGTTTATATACGGTGTTCAATAAGTTTGTTCCGCCCCCTACAGAAAAGCATTTTATTGTGTTTAAAACTAAATTTGCACCATGTATTTCAGGTTATTTTGTTAATTTTCTTATTTCTAAGCATTATTAGAGATGTCACTTCCCAATTTATTAAAAATGTAACTCTCCTTGGTGGTCGATCACCTGTGAAACACGCTTGGTCCAGTTATTGTCCACTAATGACGCAAGGAGGTCCTTATTCATGTCTAGGCTTTTGCTCGCCGGATCCCCTCTTTAAGTTGAGTTATTGTTTTGCAGTATTGAGTTTCAATATTTTTTCTTCCATAATAGACCATAGTTTCTCTACGGGTTAATTTCTGTCAAATTTTCTGGCCAGTTCTCTTTTCTTCTCCAAGCTACTGTTAGTCTTGTTGGGCACCATCTTTAAATGTCTGAGGTTTACAGACCTTTAAATTCCTCCTTTTCAATTTTTGACCTCGTATCTCAGCCCAACAAAAGGTGTGGTCAATTTCTGCAGGCTGATTGCATAAGTATACATCCAATACATGTACATTTGGTTGGTAACAGACAGCGCTATTACTAAAGTAGTCATATGAGCAGTTGAGTTGGCAGATAGGGGCGGAACGAACTTTTTGAACACGGTATATATGTATACATGAGCTTATACTACTCTCGCTCTGTCGTTGAATCATGAATACATTGAACATTAACCGATAAAAAGTATTCAAATACTTTATTCTTTGTTTTGTGTCTCTGCCATGCTTGTGAATCAAATGGGAGACATTGATTTTCTGCCCTCATTTTCTCCAAATCAATTTCTGCTGATATTGTTCAAAGCACGACATTAACCTGTTTTATGGGGCAGGCTTTCCATGGCAATGTGATCTTCTTCTTCCTCAGTGTTCTGGGTGTCTGTCTGTTCTTCATGTACTTGTACCCTTGCTGTGGCTCCAACAAGCTCGTCTGTCAGATAAAATCAGTCAATAACGGATTCAGAATATAGATCCTTTTCATTTAGGCTACTAATATAACGATTACAAATTCTATTTTCTTATAAAACAATTAGCAACTTAAAAAGTACACACAATGCATTTGTATGTTATAATGTAATTTATATACGGATGTGAGATCTGCATTTCAAATTTTGATTTGTGACAAACATCTTCAAAGTTTATGAATGAATTATGGTATTTACTCCAAATAATTCAATATTCATTTGTTCAAATATTGTTTGCCTGATCTCAACTAAAGACTCATTCACATATGCCAAGGTCTATTGCACTTCTTTTTGTATCCACATGGTCTAATGATCATTTAGTCCACTTATCATTTAATGTAATGACCATTTAGGATAATAGCCAATTGGTCTAATTTCCATTTGGTCTAATCTCAAATATGTGTACAGCCCATTTGGTCTATTGCTCATTTAGTCTAATTTCCAGTAAGTCTAATTCCTAGTTTGTCAAATACCCATTTCGTCTACTAAGATCTAATAATCATTTGACGATTATAATTATTTATGATTAAATGATTATTAGACAATATATTCACCATCCATCATCAAATCTGACAGACATGAGCGCTATACAAGAACCCACTATTATTATTATTATTAATCCACTGACCAAACTGCAAATTTGAAAATCGCATAGTCTTAGTGAACTCATATTTCAATCATTCATAATTTTCTTATTATTTGTCCGAATTATTTCAAACTTTTGCATTCTGTTTATTTCATTTTCAGCTGTCATACAAATGAACTTATATTACAAGGATCAGATGCCTTTTAGCATCTGAACATAACCCCCCTCCCCCCCCCCCAAAAAAAATGTCCTACTATATAAGTGTGGATGGAACAGTAGCTTTTGCAACTGATTTATAATATGTGTTCCAGGCACAAAACTGTGAAGTGCAGATACTAGGGGGAAAATGTGATAAACCGCTGCTGTGTACCCCGGTATATGTGAACAAGCCTTTGTTCATTAAAGGTATTACAACGTTTTGGTATATATGGTCATGAATTTGGTTCAAATGAACATATTGGAAGCATATGCGATCCTACAATATTCAGTGATCGTTGTCGCGGTTGAAATTGAGTCTACAGTTATGAAATTGTAAATAATAAACTCTTTATGTTGTGTAGCTCCCTCTCTAGGTCAAGATATTAATTAAGTTATAAAACAATGTTTCTTGACTAAAATTGACCGATTAGCCATTCCCGTTTGGAAATTATATATCACAACTACATATTCTGAGATTTTCATGGTCGCAGCTACCATTGTACGGCCGTAGACGCTATGTGAAATTTATCAAAATTTACCGGGAGCACCGGTAAATTTTTATATTCAATTTTTCTGGAAATTAGCAGAAATGTTTTAGGGGCTAAATTTTCTAGTACTTATAATACATCCACAAGGGGGCATCCAAATATATCAAAATTGTAAAGAATCACTATCCACCCAATTTTTTAAATGTCCCAAAGCTTTGTATTACCTTTAAGCTCTGTGAGTACAAACATACAACTCACCTATTGAAGAAGTTGCGGAGGGTGGGGAGGATGGGTTGGTCTTCCTCTCCGGCATGAAAGGCATCCTTGTACCCTGCTCAGAGTCTTCATGTGAAGCCTGACTTTTATGTTCAACTGTGACCTTTGCATTAGGATTCATCTCTGAAAGTTTGTGGATGTCAGTTTGAGACAACGGGCGTTCCACATTTAAGAACTTGAGTTCTCTAATCGAACTCTCTTCCCCTGTGCTCTGTTGTGGATGACTGATACTCTGAGGAAAGTCAACCTTGCACCTGTCAAATGTCAGGACAGTTACTCCTTCGAGTTCAGTTGACACAAGATACATTAGGTCAGCCATGGGTACAGCTGCTGATGCACCTTCAAGTTGTAGCTCACAACCTGTAGATGTTTGGGACCACTTAACAGAGGTAAGTTCTGCATCTCCTAGCTGCACCTCTTTTGCCTCAACAAACCTCAAACGTGGACTTATCACATGAACTACATGTAATACATTCATTAATGTCTCAAATCTGTAGCAATTATCCCTCCGAAATGGTTCAAGATGGATGTTGGTCAGATGTGGCATCTTGCATGATGTAATTTCTTTGCCTGACTTGTTCAATAGACCTCTTCCAAAGCCTGATAACACCAGTGATACAATATTTGGACAGGAGGTAGAAATAGCAATTAGCAGGCTGTCTGTAGGTACAAGATATGACAAAATGTCCGCACATCTTAATTTAAGCTCCTTCAAGGATGATGATGAATTGACTTCATGAGAGTATGCTTGATGGGATGGAGAATCTAGAATATCCATTTGCACATCTAGACTCTCTGCATTTGGAAACAAATTACTGACCTCCAATAGTGCCTCATAGAGTGTTCCATGCAATCGCACGGATTTCAAGCAAACTGTGATGACAGATCTCATAGGCATAGGCGTAGGAATGTGGGTAGATTGAAGTGAATGTATCATGTAGAAATCAATGGAGAAATGCTTCACTGCCGGACACAATGGAGCCAGTATGGAGATGGCATCTTGGAAGTGATCGGCATGATCCCATAGTACAAGATGAGTCTCATCATCGGTGCTCTTCCACTCGACTACATGTAGCTCCAGTCCAGCCTGACCCCTCATAACAGTGTTCCGTCCAAATTTCTCCCCTGAATAAAAAAAGACAATTAAACAACCCCTTTTGTGGCCTTCCTATTCACAGGAAAGTACACTAGACATCATTATATCATAACTTCTAAAAATCTTGTGGTGAGGTATTGATATAAAAATGAATAACATAATCATATAATCTATTTAGCATATCCTTCTAGTTGATAAACACCCTTCATTCCACATAAAATGTTTACAAAACTGGTGGCCTTCATTATTAAAAGTAATTTGGAAAGACTTTTTCAACAAGCACTATGATAAATTTAATTTAAAATGGGGGGGGGGGGGTGTAGATCAGCACTGTAAGAGTTAAAAGACCCCTCAAAATATATCATTTTTATTTTCATCCAGATCTCAAATATGGCTCCATCAAGCACATGTGGTAAATTAAAAGACTTTATAAAAGCTATACAGATATAATCATATTGAATTACTGAATGTTGTAGATTAATTCTTATTGTATTTCTTATTTTTAGAACATTTTGTAAACCCAATTGGGAGAAAAGGGAAAATACTTACATGGACATACAGTACCTCTGTTTAATAAAGGTTTATGTATTCATTTGGTAAGCTTGACGACCCAAAACTGTTATTAGATTATTTTAAAGCCATAACAATGCAATACATGGTACATTCAATGCTTTTTTAAAGGTTTCAACACCGTTGTTTTCGCGTAATGATTTTGAATGTTATCTGATATTTGTTCACATACCGGTACCTTCTCTTTCATGCCTGAAATGTGTTTCAATATCACACACAGTCAGTCTTTGAGTGTGAAGTAGAACTCCTTCCAACTCCTTTGACTATAAAATGTAATTGGTAAACATGAAAAGGTCTCACAAGATATTTCTCTACAAAGAACCTACACCCAGAATTTACATTATAATAACATTATTTTGTCAACTTTCTCTTTGATTATTCTAAAGCAAGATGGGCTAGAACAACCCAAAAAAAGAAGCAAAATGAAGAAAAAGGGCCTCAACATTTTAATAAAAGGCGTAGATCTAGATGCCCGTCGTGTATCATTTATTATCCATGACTTTGCTTGATGGGTTCATCACGTCATATAGCATATTGTTTTAGTATATTATTTGTTACGCGAAAATCATTTTTATGTTATACTCTACCTTTTACTAAATTGGTCAAATACAAAATTGTCAGCATTTTACCTAAAATGTATAATATGTTTAAATCATTGTAGCATCTACAGGTACATGTATGTGATTTTATAATTGCTTGATTTGGTTTCTGTTGTGGTCTCTGTTTCTGTTATTGAAGAAAAGACCATAACCATACCATACCCATCTGGCAATGCATTTTCTAACCATAACATTTAATTCCTTCGAATTTCAAACAAATTTATTTCTATTAATATATTGTATAACTTCAATATATCATTCTATTTCAAATATGGTAACAGAATTAAGATTTCCGTATATGTACCAAGCAATCTGCCATAATGTGCAAAGATGGCGACCCGACACATGCTCTGGTGGCGGTTGCTCCAGGATTTATTTCATCAGGGATGTGGGATTGGGGTTGTATTTGTTGTTGGGTTTAGAGCCGGGTTTCGGGTGGGTTGCGGTGTAGGTTTCTTAACCGGGCTTGGGATTGGGAGTCTGATTAATGTACTGAATTGCCGCGGAGTAAGAGTAGCCGGAGCAGGTGTCGTTAAAGCACATTTATATATTACATGTACAAAAAGAATTGCAATCTCACTACCACAATGTTATCATGCATAAATCATGTTTTACGTGTAATTTTACTTTGTCACCGATGTATACTTTGTAAAAGAAACTGCAATCCGGCTCTCGGGCCACAATTTAAAAAAAAATAAATAAACCATTTAAAATAAATAAATAAATAAATACATGATTTTTCACACGAATAGATTCCTATTTCCGATTGGGCTGCTGTGAAAAACCTCATGGCTTCCGGTGCCCCCTAAATGATTTAATATTGGTTGACTTGAAAAGTATGTTTAGTATAGCACACTTCTAAATGACTTCAGAAATAAAATCATCTCATCATTATAGTCTGATGCTCTTGAAATTTTATGTTAAATTTGGGCCTTTACAATCAAATTATGGGTACCTGAGACATATTGGCCATCACGACCTCATAACTACAACGTGCCATTGCATTTTGATATGGAAACAGAGATTTTCTGTGCTCCCATTACCTCAGAAATTAGTTTCAAGCGGCCTTCTTCTTTTGTGAGTAGCAGGACAATCACCCCCTGGAAAATTCCCCCCCCCCCCAGAAATTTTCCCCTAGGACAATTACACCCACCCCTCAAAATTACAGTTGCTCTTCTTTGGAGGTGTTTTGATATGCCTACATATAGACATAGGAAGATACAAAGAATCACATTTTCTTTAGCATACCAACAGCATAAATGGACTTGGGCAATAATGATCGATGGCTACAAGTTATGCATACAACCCTTGAGTGATTGTAATGTTTCTTTTCTAGATCTGTGAAGCTTGATCATATGAAAAAAGTTGAGGAAGGATTTAAAGGCATTTATAAAGCATGGGATCATGGGATATTGAAGGTATGGGAATTAGTGTTTTGGAATTATGAACCTTCAGAAGAATATATCTTTGGAAGTTACCCCCATACGATCATATATCTAAACATTGTGCCGTGTATCTAGGTACCAAAAGAGATCATTGTTTTCCATGGGGAAGACTGATTTTTCTGACAAGGCAGACTACACAAGCATAACAACCAAATACATGGATTAGGAAGCAATGATAGATGGCTACAATTAATTTATGCATACAAACCTCGCATTTTGTAGTTGCGTAACCAGATGAATCTTGGTCGGCTGTCTTGATTATCTGAAAAGAGTTGAGGAAGAATTTAAGAGCATTTATAAAGCATGTGATCCCAACAGGACATTATATGTCCCATAAGAGGATTGTTTTGGAGTAGTTTCCCTTAAGGGGAAATTAAAGGTATGGGAAATCTGTTTTAGAACATGATATCGATATATCGCGATACTAGCAGCTCAAGAACATAGTCTTTGTCACGATCCATTTGATTTATCACGAATAACCCAAAACAAGTTTTGGTGCTAAAATTGTTCAAAAAGAAACATATACATATTAATTCTCCTAAAATAAATAACAATTAGTGTCATTATCAAATGTAGATCATCAAACGATTTGCATATTTCTGTAAAGATTCTTAAATTGAAGAAAAACCGGTGAGTTTTTTTTTCTCGACAATCCACTCAAAAGGTAGTTGAAGGATACCGTAATGTGGTAGTTTATCAATACGTACTTTTTTTGTTTATTGTGACGAGGAATTTTAGGCAAAATACCTTTTCTCAGCCAGTTTTTATTCTAGAGTCTCATAATACTCGTTATATAATTGATTTGATATTGAAAATATAATTTGAAAGAAGTAATTAGAGAGGGAATAATAATGCACATAGGCCCCAAAGGTATGATGGTATCCTAAGAAAGACTATGGATTGACTATGGACAACGGTGTGTAACATTCTTATCTCTTTTATTTATATGTTATAGTTTAATGATTTGTGATTTAATGTTTATATTCAGCTTTTTAAAATTTCTGTATAATTTGTATTATCACTTCTGTACATTTGCATTTCGCATCCCACAGAATTACGTACCGAACTCGTCTATATTTTTCTCAAAATGATAGTGAAACTAATCGTACATTTCGCGGCCCATGGAATGGCAACAAACTGACTTGTGATGGCGCTTTACAGCAATTAAAAAGATATGACGAGTTCGGAGCCGTGACAACTCATTGTCGCGGAAGTTGTCGCTCATCTTGGCAAAGACGGCTTCGTGAAACACTTAGCTGACAAGTTGCGTGACAGTGGCGAGATGTCGTTGATCTTGTAGTTATGACGGTTTCGAGAAACGGCCCCCTGGTATCTAAGTACTGAAATAGATCATTGTTTTCCATGGGAAAGACTGATATTTCTGACAAGGCAGATCACAAAAGCTTTTAGCCTTCTAATTAAATAGCTTTCACAGCTTCTTAAATGAAGGCATTTTTTAACACAACAATTATGGCAATGAAAAACCTTGCCTGTTTATATAGTAAAAGGTCATGTTGGGTATACACTTTGACCCGAAGTAAGAAATAGAATTGAAAGTCTCAAGAACACAACCTTGGATGGGCCAGCCAGTTTTGCAGTTGAATCATCAGACCTTTCTCCTACTTTATGCTTCATCAACTGAAAAGAAATTAAAGCATATTTACATTAAAATGTAGCTTCTTTCCAAGTACGAATGACAATTTAAGCATTTCAATGTCCATTGGTAGAGGTCAAAAGCTTGCTTGTCATAATCTCAGCAAGGTACACATGAAAATTGTAGGTTTTAATAGCGTAACATAAAGTTCATTGCCTCACAAATTTAATGTTTAGAACTTCAAACATATCCAAAATCTACAAATTTAATTTAATTCACACTACAGTGGTATTGATATTTTCAGATGCTTTTCCAACTTGAAAAGTTGTATAATCACTCCTGGGTTACTTCTATGACCCAAACCAAGAGAGTTGAGATAAAACAGTTGGTATTATCTGGTTCCATTCACATACCTTGGCCTGCTCTATAGGCTTCGTAGCTGGATCGTCAGCCATCTTTGATATCTACCAGATAACCTGCATCACAGCATGGAGGATAGAAATAGAATTCAGGTCGACAGATACTGGTAAAATCTTGGACTATCGTTTATGGCAGCAAGAGCACTTGTCAAGCAAGAAGATGCGGTGACTGTCCTAATCTTATTTTGCCTGATTCGATTGGTTAAAAGGGAAATTCCAGTTTGGCATCAAGTTGACTTAAACAGAAGCATGCAATGTATAAACAAATGAGAGAAGCAGGTCAGTGACATCCAGTTTGAGGAAAATCAAAAAATGTTACTCTGTATTCACTTATGGGTTTCAGAGTTGCCATTGATCAAACACATATTGGCAGCTCTATGACATACCAGTTTAGTTTGCATTATACAATATACATATCAGAAATTATTGTATGTTCATATAATTGATGTTAGGTATGATACCATCATCATAATGTAAAGGCTTATCATTTCAAAATTGCCTGCAAATACTTTTTTAATTCTCATAAATTACATCAAAGTTGTATAAGCCTACTGTCACAGGAATGAAACTTACAAGTCAGAGATGTTATGAGCTGTAACCCTCATATGGATTTTACCCATACACTTAAGCGTCACCCTCTTCAAACACACCGCGCACCGCCGTGAAAAGCTTTAAAAATGTGCCAAATTCCCCCCTTTTCAACTACATCTTTTGATCCGATCGGCCTAGTTCACCACCGGAAAAAGCATTAGAAAATTTGACTTTTCTTCTTTTATATGGTGATGTGAAAATCACGATATTTTGTTGTTTCATCGCACCGTCATTTATTGACCATTTTTCATCAATTTGGTCAAAATTTCTGTGGTATTGAGCTTTTTGACTGAACGCTCCTGGCTATATCTGGCAGTTTCTTGCCGGGAGAGGGCTATTTTTTACCACCGGAAAAAGATTCATGTCATTCAGTTCATTCTGAACATTTTGATATATAAATGATTCTCATTGGATGAAAAAAACACTGTCAAAAGATTAAACCAATCGGTACCTCTGTCTGATTATGGGAACTTTCTGCATTTGATCGCCTTTTCTCCATTGATTTACGTAGGTACGGTAGCCAGTGGACCGGGTCGTACCATTCTTGCTCGAAGGAAATGGCGCCGTGGCAATAAGAGTGTAATATATTTTTAGTAAATAATCACGTAGGCAGAGCGCAAGAGTGAATTGTATCTCATATTCCTTGACAAGATAAGAAACAATGCCTGCATGCATGCTGACCATAAACATGCACAGTCTCAATTAATCGCCATACGTGTCCCTCCCACCATGCCCACCTCCGTGTCACCCGTGCTCTAAATAGAACGGTCGCGAACCTAGAGTGATCCAATCAGAGCCAATCAGATTCAGCCGCACAGCTGCACGGACATTGTACGCGTAGTCGCTTCTGTATGTGCGCACAGCTGATCCGGGCTGATTAAAAGCTTCAAATTAGGTGAAAGAATTCGGGGGTCACAAATTCATATGAAACGAAAGTGGGGAGGGGAGGCACTCAAAATCCATGTTGGTTTATTAAAGAAATGTTCACACATATATTTATACTGATTTACTCTATTCATGTGCCAAATTTCAAAAAAAAATTGTGGCCTCACTGCCGAGATAAGAGAGGGGGGGGGGGGGTGGGGGGGGGGGGGGGGGCTAAATAATCCAGTCTTTCAAAGCCCCTCTGAAGGGGGAAATTTTTGCAGAAGTGTGTATCAAATGACATTCTCTTTTAAATTATGATACAATTTACAGTAAGTGAAATAAACTGATGGGGTTCCCAACAGGCTTTAACTCTTATCATGCCACAGGGCTAATCCCCATTGTGCCAAGCCCAAAATCCCCCCCCCCCCCCGTGCCAGGTTGTTTTGGAGATAATCTGATTAACGCGATGGATCTATGAATAGCGAGTGCAAATCACACAGCACAGTCCAATGAGCATAAACAACAACTGCTATTACGAATGCGCCCTTGCACGCACATGGCACTCAAGCGATGGCTCTCTCGCAAGTACAAAGCACTATAACGATAGTATGCATGCAGGCTTATGGCAGGCTATGAGTTGAGGGCTAAGGTTTAATTTAAGGTACAGACCGGTAGCGGTAAATTTGCGGTTCAAGGGTTTTGGGTGCAAATATATCCATTCAATATTGTTAAAATATTGCCTTCAGACTGGTTTAGATGGCAATACTTGAACCTAAATTCACAAAAAAGCAGAAATATATGCCCAAATGTTTAATGCTCAATTGCATTTGCGATATCTATCCAGGCTGGATCAATATGATAAATTACCAAATATATCAAACGGTAGCCGGTTTCCTTGGAAAATTTGTATCATCATGTTTTAGTCAAAACATATTCTTTCACATGATTGGTAGAGCTTCCATTTTATTTTTTGAGAGGGGGGCATTTCCCAAACTGGTCTATACCTTAACAAAAAAAAATCAGAAAAAAGACCCCTGTCGTTCAAAACACAGCGTGTGTGTATATTATATACAGGTCTCTCAGCTATTGACAAGGTTATAATCAGTAGAGGCACACGGCCGATTAGGGAGACTTTCTCCCATTTGAGAGCCTGACACACTGACTCCATACCGACCGACTCTTAGCCATTCAGCCCAATGTGATATTTGTTTCGGTCTGTTGTCTTGTTATTGTCGGTCTCGTTCGTGTTACTGAGGTAATAGGGACTTTTAGATTTGCGCCTCGACAGCTTTGACTGCAACGTGTGACATCATTTTAAGGCACTGCGCATGCGTCACGTTGTCTCAGTCGGCGATCGAGAATGCGTCAACCTTGCTTTTCCTAAATTTAGTTCGGTACTAGTATATGCTGCGTGCGCATGAAATATACAGTTCCTCAGGTAGACAAAGGAACATCCCTTCCTGCTATTATGTAAAAATGTGTAGAACAGGTGTCACATGCATATTCACCTGTTCTACACATTTTTACATAATATCAGTGAAGGGATGTTCTTTTGTCTACCACAGCAATTGTTGAGGGTAGAATGAGGAACTGTATATTTTGTCCTCTTTCTTTGTCCGTCATATTCATATGCATGTATATCGTCGAGTGCAATCTAAAAGATTTCTAATTGTAGTCAACATGGGCAGTTGAGTACGTTGACACGCATGATCAGTCGGAGTTCGTCGTGTTCTCGTCCACTCAATCTAAACGTTCCTATTTTTAAACTCAAGACAACTGCATTCATATTAGGAACATCACTCCTGTAAAACAGAGAGATTATCACCACATGTACGTCAAGAAGTTTTTATTACCCTAATCTAGAATTTCTCCCAAAACAATATATTTCTCTTAGCCTCCCTTAACATTTGCACCTTACCGGTATTTAAAATGACTGAGAGCTATTTTTTCTCAATTGTCCTTCCAAACTCACTCGCTAAGGTCGCTTGCATTCATAGTTTATCTCATTAAGTAACATATTGAAATTCTTATTCATTATTTCATAAGACTGCCGGCCTACCCCTCGTGATTGGTTATTTTATCGAAGAAGACTTTTTTTTCGGTCGCAATGTGACCTCACAAATCGCAGAGCTTTTGCTTCTTGAATTCACTTGCTCACAGATGAATCTTAAAACATCACACAAAAGTATGGTGCTGAAGCAGTAACTTTGGCCATATCAAGAACAAAATCTTGAAGTTCATCCTTGTATTAACAAATAACTATGTAGGGTAGACTCTAGACTATATAGGCTACCCAATGTCTAAAAATTCTATTTTTTTTGCTTTTTAAAATTATTTTAGTGTGCTAATCATAGCCCTTATAGCCTGCATGCAAATCCACTCCAGCGAAGCATATCTAGAGAGTCGATGCTAATGCGTATTGACCACTTGCGCTGCACTACGTGCTAAGAGGCACCCATTGCTCACATGAATAGTCAACACACACAATATACACAAATGTACACAATAAAGACAATGTGGCTCATCGGCAAGTTTGACATAGACTCACGATTTGGATTTAAAAATTCTTTCTAACATTGGTAAGTTATACAAAATGTATTTTATTGATATTTAGGTGTCATCAATTGTCACTAAAGTACCGCTTTTGAGTGAAATCAGTTGAGTTTTGTAGAGTGGTGTTTGAAATGTTGAGACTCAATATAGAACGGTTTAAATACACACAGCCAGGATTGTAATGCAGCTATGAATGTGTGTTATGCAACTGCAAATCACTATTTATAATCCTTACTCAATCTGCTTTCATTTTCGTAAAGATTGAACGTAAACACAGACCTCACCTTAAATTGACTCTAATCTTACTGTCACAGACTCAATAAATCAGAAGACCCAGCCAAGATGAACAGTCGTCTAGACCTTGCTCCTAGGCTCCTAGTCCGGCATCTGCTACACATCGCATCGCGTAAATTATACAAATATGGCGGCGGCGATATATACAATGAATCACAAAACGGGAATCCCCCCTCTACTACTCGTCATTGGAAGGCTAGGCGAGGTCCCGACAACTCGCCACAAAGTAACCCGCCCCAAGACAACCCGCCACAATACCCTGGACATCTCGCCACAATACCCTGGACAACTCGCCACGGTCGAGTTGTCCAGGGTTGGGTGCCTTTTCGGACAACTCGCCACACTTTTTCCCCTCGTGATTTCTAGATCTAAAATCCGCCATCTATCTTTAGAACAGCTCTCAAAATACTCACTCACAATTTCCATGTTTCCTGTCATGACTGTGTTTATAAAAGAATAATGAATACATACAATGACAATTTCATCTAAGATGAGGGATTTTAGATCTAGAAATCACGAGGGGAAAATGTGTGGCGAGTTGTCCGAGAAGGCACCCCACCCTGGACAACTCGACCGTGCCGAGTGGTCCAGGGATTGTGGCGAGATGTCCAGGGTATTGTGGCGGGTTGTCTTGGGGCGAGTTGTCTTTGTGGCGAGTTGTCTGGACCCCGCCTTGAATTTTTACACATCAATATTGAGCGCTGAAAAGTATTAGTTGGTGTACATGCAGTTGATAATGTCGTTCAAAACACATCTAGTCTCAATAACCATGATGCCATGGAGATAGAGGGATAGATTACATATCATTTTTAATGATTTCATTAAAAGGGGACAATAACTGAAAACAAATGCTACTAAAATAAAACAGTAACTTTTACAATGGGGCCTAAAATTGTCTCTTCTATACGAAGAGATAGAGCGGTTGCATGAATGAGAATAAACTTTGATCAACATTGGCGATTTTAAATAGCATTTCTTTATCATAAAGTTTTCCTGCTAAGTCACATGCAGTATCCCGTGTGACAGTAATAGGCACTAGGCCTATATCGAGTGGGGAAAAGGAACAACATTTCATATGTTTTTCATATAATAACAGCATCTGGTTTACTGATATTTTCTTTCTTCATTTATATATCCCTGCGCCTCTCCATTCCACTCCTTCTTTTATTTATTTAATTATTTGAATTTGAATTTATTAACAACAACACATCACAATAATGACAGTACATATACAAATCATACAATGCAAAGAATAATAGTGATACATGTAATGTTTTGGTCCTTATTTAGACAGCCGAAAGGACGACACAACAGCCTTCAATTACATGGTTGATAACGTGTGTATATTCTCTGTTCAACTTCTGTACAGGTCATCTTACAATACACTATACATTGTTCTTGTACGAGTAACCAATGACAACCAGAAAGTATGGAATGCTAATTGTGCAGTTGTTCAAGATACTACAATCCTCCCTACCTGGATTAAAACCTTTCTATAATGAGATAAGTCAATCACAGTGTAGATGTTGTTATTTCTATGGCTTGTTTGACATCATCAAACTGTAACAATCATTCATCAATGTGTTTTAGACCATGTAAGAACAAACTTTGGAAAAAACATCAAAACAAGTTGTAACTCATTTAGAGTATAAAACCAAACTTGAACATTAACCAAACTCAGCTAATTTGCACAAAGCCATGTATAGAACTCATGTACACATGTAATGGTTAAATAACTAACTTGCATAAGACAAAACTTGCTACGGATAGCCAGTATTACATATATACACTTCAAACAAGAAATAATTCACTTTGTGAGATCATGCAGAGCTTATGCATATAGCAATATACCATCTAATAAAATGTGAACTCTAAAAGTTGTAAATTAGGCTTTTAGGAAGTATTCATGGTTGAAATAAGCTGATTATGTAGTGATATATTTTCATATCAAATATCATAAATTATAAAACATAGCAATCAGCAAATACACATGTACAAACCTTCAAACTGTGCAAAACTGATATTCATTCATAAACACAATATAATGGCAACAAATAACACCTTTTTACATTTTCCTTTCTTCTTCCCCTTTTGAAAAAAAAAGCCAAGTGTACAAAATATTTTCTTTGCATGAACGTAAAAAATTAAACTGATTCAATTGGAATTCGCTCTTTATAAAACCTTATAAATTACTTCCAACTCCGTAATATTGAAAAGCAATATTTATAAAACTGAACCAGATTTCTGGAGGCTCTAGTTTGTGTTTGTTTATTGGATTGGTTTTTTTTTTTTTTTAAATTAAGCTATAAGTGTTTACAAAGCATACTGAGGAAATGCAAATCCGTTATACACGGAAAATAATTTCAAACCAATAGTTACGACACTCTGAGCCATTAATCAAGTTACATGCAATAATTAAACTAACAGCAAAGAATAAAAAGATAATACGAAATCCACCCTTGAGATCGAATCTTGATCAGAAATGCAAACTCACATGAACATTATGCAAACTTCCATTGTGACAGGTGAGAACAATAATTTGTTTAAATACACATAAATGCATACAGTAACCTGAATAAAAAGTTTGCCATCAAAAGTTTTTTTTTTTTTTTTTTTTTTTAAGAAATGCAAGATTAAGAGTCAATGTCTCATCATTTAGTCATATTGTGCATTTCTCCAGTTTTCTTTGTCTTTGACTAGTTTATGAGTAATGAATAGACTGTGAACTAAACATAATCGCGCAACCGTGCTGGTTGTTGTCGATTGCGTCTAGGATTACGTCGCGGTTGCACAACAAGTTGTTGTCCTTGTGCATTATCATCACTAAGGTCAATTTCAATTTGATCATTGTTAGCAGATTGGTCACAGGGAATAGGACCAGTGTAACGCTTGAAACGTGATGCGTTTCGCGTGATGTAGTGATTACCATGACGTACAGTGATTCGTGAACCTTTCTTCCTAACTACTTTGTATGGTGTGGAAAGGTACGGGGACTGATGTTTGCACACTATACCATCACGGCGGACAAGAACTGTGTCTCCTACATCGATATCCTTCTCGCGTGTTGTACCGTGACTATCCGCGTACGCTTTCATTTTCGCTTTCTTGCCACGATCGCGAGAGCGGAGTTGATTATCCGAATTTCGTTCTTGAATGTCGGAGACGGGAACAATAGGCTCAGGGAGGCGAGTACGGACAGGTCTGCCAAACAGGAGTGTGGCAGGGGGGACACCAGTCGTGGTATGCGGCGTGGCGCGGTAATTGCGAAGAAATCTGTAGAGCTCTTGCTTCCACGATTTGTTTTGAGCGATGGCAGAGCGATAGGCTTTCTTCAGTGTTCTCATAAATCTTTCAACTTCACCGTTCGCTTGGGGCCACCTGGGGGTTACCCTTCTGTGCTTGAAACCCAGGTAGTCGGCAAAGTCAGCGAATTCACGACTGTTGAAAGGAGGCCCATTATCCGTACGGACGATATCAGGAACGCCGAAACTTGAGAAAATTCGGTCTAGCTTGGGGATGACTTGCTGAGCTGAAGTAGATGAGACAATTTCAACCTCGGGGAAACGAGAATAGTCATCCATAACAACAAGCAGGTGGTCACCTGACGGGAGATCAGCGAAATCAATGCTAAGTTCTGACCATGCTTTTTGGGGCAGAGGGGACATGCGCAGAGGCTCTTTGACATGCTCGATTGTGTTAGACTGGCATGTGATACAATCACGAACAATTTTCTCTGTCATCTTGTCAATAGAGGGAAACCACACTTTTTCACGGATAAGACTCTTTGTCTTAGTGATGCCTTGATGTCCCTCATGTGCAATATCAATGATGCGTTTACGAAGAGACTGCGGGACTACTATGCGATGTCCGCGGAGGAGAAGAGAATTGTCATCCACTGTCAATTCCTCGCGAATAATGAACAAGCTCTGGAGTTCTGATTGGTTTTCAGTAGAGGTCGCAAGAAGGTCATGCCAGTTGTTGTTCTTGATGGTGCGAATGACATGCTGTAGGACTGGGTCCTGTTTTGTGGCTTCAGCGATTTCGGACATTGATACTGACTTCGGAACTGCATGATATGCCACAAAACTAACATGAGCTTCCGCCATGGATTGATCATCGGATACGCTCATCACCGATAGCTGAGGATGTCGCGAGAGGTAGTCAGCGGGGTTATGCTGACCAGGACGATACTGGACGGTGTAGTCATACGCTTGCAGCTTCAGGATCCATCTTTCAAGACGGAGCGGTGGCTTAGCATGACAGTTGTTGAAGAGCGATACTAGCGGCTTATGGTCAGTTGTGACTACAAACGATCCACCATACAAATACACATGAAAATGGACAATAGCCCATGTGATGGCTAGGGCTTCACGCTCTGTTTGCGAATATCGAGATTCAACGTCTGTGAGGGCTCTGCTTGCCAACGCGACAGGAACCGTGTTCTCCTTGTTATGCTGAACAAGAAGTGCTCCCAGACCATAAGGACTGGCATCAACGATAAGTTCAGTGGTGCTGGCCGTATTGAAGTATGCCATGGTGCATTGTTGCGAAAGTCTTTGCTTGATCTGTGCGAAGGCGTCGGCTTGGGCAAGACCCCATTCCCATTCACTATCCGACTTAGTGAGATGGCGAAGAGGTGCTGAAATCGAGGCCAGACCAGGGATGAACCTGGCACAGTAATTAACCATGCCTAAGAAACTGCGGACTTCGGACACGGTGCGAGGTTCAGGTACCGCTCGGATGGCTTCGATCTTTCTCGGATCAGCGCTAATGCCGTTGGATGAGAAAACGTGACCAAAATATGTGACACGGTCAGCAGCAAAGACACATTTGTCCTTGTTCAAGGTCAGGTTCACCTCACGAAGGCGTTCGAGTACAGCTTTGAGGCGAATGTCATGGTCCGCTTTGTTGTTCGCGAACACAAGAATATCATCACTTATATTCAAGACGCCCGGTAGGTCTTGAAGAACAGCTTGAATGGTGTGCTGAAAGATCTCAGATGCAGATGCGAGCCCGAAGTTGAGTCGTTTGTACCGAAAAAGTCCGACATGAGTTGAGAACACTGTGTACGGACGAGACTCTTCATCAAGCTCTAGCTGGTGGTAGCCCGAGTTGAGATCCAAAGTGCTAAATGTTGTGGCACCATTCAAAGCAGACACAAGATCATCAACGGTTGGCGTGATGTGACGTTCGCGCTTCACAGCTTTGTTGACGTGACGCATGTCAACACAAATGCGGATGTTATCACTGTTACGCTTCGGGACAACAGTGATCGGAGAAACCCACGGAGTAGGTGTATCATGTACCGGTTCTATGATATCAAGTTCCTGCAATCTGTCAAGTTCCTGCTCCACTCGCTTTCTCATGTGGAAGGGAATCCTTCGGTGGGGAACTGCTACAGGAGGAACGGATCCATCAACATGAATATGGCATTGGTGATCTTTCAGTTTGCCAATACCAAGGAAACGATCCTTATACGACTGCTCTAGCTGAAGATTGTACGTGATATGAAGGAGACCAAGTGCAGTGGCAGTGCTACAACCCAGCAGTGTATCACCACTGTGCGTGACAACAAATATCTTGGTTTCCACTGTTTTCGATTTATACGAGACAGATGCGGTGAATGTTCCAACAACATCAAGCGGGACTGTGCTTCCATACGCATACACAGGAACGGAGGGCGCGTCAAGATGAGGCCTTGGTGTAATCGAACGATACGTGTTCTGACTCACAATCGTTACTGAGGAACCAGAATCGATTAAAGCTGAAATTGAGATCCCGTTGACCTCAATCTGAACAAACGGTCCGTTGGCTGAAGAAGAATTAACATTGAAAACATAGTCCTTTGTTCCAGCTTGCTCTTCCTTACTATGCTGAGCAGGTTGGTGATCACGCTGAGGCTCAGGCTGCGGAGAGCTAGTACAGCTGCATTGACATGCTGCTGTATGTTCAGTATGAATTGCGATAGAATTGGACTTTAATGGTCTAGATAAACAGTACTTCTGGAAATGATTCAATTTTCCACAAGAATGGCACGTAACCCCTTTTGCCGGACAGGGTTTATCTGCGGGATGTGGGAACCGACCACCACAATTCCTGCATGTGACTTTCTGTCTGGTCGCTTGCTGTTTTCCACGAGTGCGAAATTGGCGTTGGACAGAGTTCGGATTTGAGGGCTTGTCATGACGCGTAGCAGCGACAGTTGATTCTCGAGATGTAGCACTCTCCATCTCGGCTGCATACTGATCAGATTGCTCGAGCGTGCGGGCAGTATGAAGAAGTTTTTCGAGTGTAATAGTTTCACGAAGTGCGTACCTCCTCAAATTTTGCGATGTACACCCAAACACGATTTGGGATTTGATTTCCGCAGTTTTGTCCGAGAATTGACATGATGAAGCTAACTTCTGCAAACGGAGATGATACTGAGCAACAGTTTCATTGTTCAATTGTTTACACTGACGAAACAGATAACGTTCATATTCCACATTAACAGACGGAACAAAATGTTTCTCTAGCGCTTTAATGGCAGCAGAGTAAGATGTGGCTGTGTCTGGAAGTGTTTCAAAGATTTCCTGCACATCAGGACCGGAATAGTGCAGGAGCAACGCTCGCTTCTGGGCATCGTCTGTTACAGCAAATGCAGTGAAAAAGTTCTCTAGCCGTTTCACGTATTTTCCCCATCTCACACCCACGGTCGCGAGATCATCATGGCACTCAAAACGCTCAAACTGGGGTAAATTCATGTTGAAATGTTCTCAAAGTAACTTACGCAGTGACTCGAGGGACTGTGTCCATGAAAGTTCAGGTTCATGACGAAATCACACATCTTCGTCGCCAAATGTAATGTTTTGGTCCTTATTTAGACAGCCGAAAGGACGACACAACAGCCTTCAATTACATGGTTGATAACGTGTGTATATTCTCTGTTCAACTTCTGTACAGGTCATCTTACAATACACTATACATTGTTCTTGTACGAGTAACCAATGACAACCAGAAAGTATGGAATGCTAATTGTGCAGTTGTTCAAGATACTACAATACATACACAACATAAGAGTATGATGTTGATTGAACATGCAGTTACTGTTCAATCATACTCTTTAATGTATGCATGTAGTTTTCTCTGCATTCATAGATAGCAATGACTGTCGATGTATTTATTATGTAAAGATATAGGAAATGGTGTTGATATTCAAGTTTTGTGATGAAAAAAATGTCGGTTATTCGTTTTAATGGAGAGATGGAGTGAAAGAGCCCCCCCCCCCCCCTCCATGCACACACACACACTCCGGGAACGGAGGGACCGCATTCATGTTCCAAAAATCTCTGGTAAGTATACCCCGGAGTATAAGCTGTACTGTAAGACGGGCAAGGTTCAAGCATTCTATAGGATTTGATATATGACATACATTTTGTAGGATCCCAAATAGCAGGACAATCAATAATTTCGTGAAAAATTGTTTCCATTTTACCAAACGTTTCTGAGTGTCTATTATCATGTTCAGTATGCTTGTTTGTTTTTGGTGTACAGATTTGTCAAGTTTAATAATCTTGTATGTCGCTGTGCATCCGAGGTTGTTTATATGACAAGTCATGAAATAGTTCATGTATCGATCTTTTGTGAAAATGATTATGGCACCATGAAGTTGTGTGATCTAATGTAAGTTAACATTTAATATTTCTTTAATCTTAAGTATGTTGAATATTAATTTAAATTATTTGTATGCGCCTTGAGCATCTCTAGAGATGGATATGTTGCGCTTCATAAATCTTGTTATTATTAACAAAGGAACCCTGTGGAAAAAAAAATATCTGAGAGCAAGAGAAAAAAAAAAGGTGAGAGAATATATTCAGTAGAGCGCAGTCTTTAGTAGAAAAGGGAGAATTGTGGAGAGTCTGCATGGAAACAACACTCGTTCAGGCTAATATTTGGAATAAGCCCCCATCATGTTATTTTTATTTTTCTATTTCTTGAAATCTTTCTGCTTTTTTAATTATTCACCCTCTTTTTTCCCCTTCTCCTTGTCCTTTTCCTTCTACTTTTAGTCTCTGTCTCTTTTCCTATCTCACAAATGCCCTTTTGTATATATCTGGCCTTGGCGTTGAAACCTTCTGACCCGAATTCACAGCAGTGGTACAAAACCCCCCTCCGAGGTTTAAACCTCTGATTTTCTGATTCACAAAGGTGGTTTAAACGCCCGGGGGTTTAACTACGTCATAATTTGATCTAGATCTTGTACTACCCTTAGGTGTAGTATTGTGCGGTAATATTTTCCTATTATGTGATTGTGATATATTTTAGTTCTTTATTGTGAAATTATGAACGATGGATTATGTTGTAGATTTATGTTCGTTTATCAAATGATAACAAAACGTTGTTATAATTATGTTGCAGTTTTGTATAAAGTAAGTCATGTACGAAAAAGAATTTGATTTTGTGAGAAATAAAAATTATAAATACAAAAAAAAAAAAAATGATTATAACAGTTGGCTTCTGTAATTATTTTGATTCTTTGATTTACCTCAAAACTTTAAAGTTCTCAATTATAATATAATAATTATATATATTTGTTATATTTCAGTTGTCATATTTTATATAATTCAATGATATTATATTCTATCATTGTTGTTTGAATATTATATAACATGATCTTTCATTAAATGCAGAAACATCTACATAAATGTGTGTTTGTTTGTGCGTTAATTTTTTTTTTTACAAACGTGTATCCATATGAAATAATTCACGAGTGGGACCGACTTTTAACGGCACCATCTGAAACAAGACGTGACTCAGTTTAGCTAGACCAACTCACATCACTAATACTCATTACACTGAACAATAGGCCTATACCTTCGGACAGGTTTTCACCTTATATTTAATTTACACAGAACTTAACAGTTCTACTTCGATGTATTTCAGGAGTATAGGTTTATATATACAAAATACAAATTCATTCACATTATATTTTAGGAAATCCACATACAAACAATTCTTACAATAATTATACAAAATCTCAGAAGAGACAAAATACAAATGCATATTAACTTCATCTCTAAAACAAATTTTTAAAATAATTATCGTCTACTTTAATATAGACACTGTGCAAGATAGCTTGTAGCAATTTGCAATCATATTTCACATTTGACATATATATATTTCAGTATTTTTGTTTAAAGAAACTACTAACAACTTAGGGCCTATACGTTTTCCATCTCAGGTACGATATTTTGTTGTGATATCCTGACGATTAACAATAATAATGACATGTTTGGGATTCTGTTTTATCAAACTTATAGACATTGTGCAAGATATAAAGCTTATTTGGCGTTTACATGAAAATAAAATTCACTTGGCAAAGAGTGAATGACTCAATAAGGATTATTGAAAGAGCTCCAGAAATTTCATTCTCGAGTGCAGTAATATTTGCTAGTAATATACAATTTCATAAACATTTTGTTTGTATCACTAAAAAGGCTCGGTCAGATATAACGCAGCAAAATCGCGTTTTTTAAATATTTTATTTATGGTGACGGAAAGTGTAATGCGCTTCCCATTTCTGTATTTTGTAACAGAGAGCTCAATAAATTTGTGCAAGTATTTTGTTGCGCAAAGTTGATATTTTAAAATAGTTTATACGTTTAAAAAAACGCGGCTGCTTTATTTTCGCGGCAGTTTACCGCGCTACCCGAACAAGCCTTTACCCGTTGACTAACTGGAATGCATATATGCATCACACATTTCGTTAATTGGCATACATGTATAAAGATAGTATTCATGACGGACACAAGAGTACACTATGAACAGGATGAAAAATCCCAGCACATACTCTTGAAAGACTAAAATATAAAAGGAAATGAAAATGGAAGGTCGTTATTTTCCAAATGAAAGACTTTCGGCACAATAATCTTTGAAGGAATTCTCACAAATATCATATGAAAGGGCCTTCGGTCCTGAAAAGCGCTATATAAGAATTAGCTATTCTTATTATTTAAATATATTCATTCGACTGTTTGACATGATATATGGATAATAGGACATTGTAATTTACACATTTTAAATACACAGATCACAATCTACAAAATAGAAAATACTTAAACAATAGGTTATTTATCCTTGTAATAACATGTAAAAACTAGAAATATCTTCGTTGAATATGTCAAAATGTATGTATTTCACTGTTTGACATGATTTATAGAAAATAGGACATTGTAATTTACACGTTTGAAATACACAGATCATAATCTACAAAATAGAAAATACTTTGGAATATTTCTTCTTGTAATTACATGTAAAAACAAGAAATTTCTTTGTGGAATATATCAAAATGTATGTATTTCGCTGTTGAACATGATATATGGATAATAGGACATTGTAATTTACACGTTTGAAACACACAAATCATACTCTACAAAATAGAAAAGACTTTGGAATATTTCATAATAAAACAAAGCTTGTTCTTGCATTCGTTTATATCTGAAAATTCAACATTATATCTACACACATTACATTTTGAGGATTTATGTGGTAGCAATTTCAGTACCTTATTGTTAATGCCTGATTGTAATCATGCTATGTACAGAAGAGGGTAATCAACATTTGGCACATTTAGATAGGCAATACGTAGAACTATTAATAATAATGAAAGATTATTTATGTAGATCATTTCCTCACTGCAGGGTATTTTGTAACAATTCGCAATCATATTTCACACTTGACATATATATATATATTTCAGTATTTTATGTTTAAAGAAGAAGTACTACTAAGGGTCTATGTTTTCCATCTCAGGTTCGATATTTTGTCGTAATATGATAAAGAGAAGATTACCGTATTAATGACATATTGGGACTAAGTTTTATTTAAACAAATAAAAATAAAAACAAATAAAATGGAGGGATTTATAATGATGAGTCACGTTTCCACAAGGTACAGTAAATCACAATCACAGAAAACTTGGTGAATTATTTTTGTAAAAGTACTTTTCCTTACTCCACCAATGGTGAGAGAATCAGGAGGATTAACATCGTAAATATAACACACAATTAGTCCTATTTCTCTGGATAACGCCTGGAATCTCACGTCTTTCATAGTTTCATTTGCCTTTTTGTATTTTGCTAAAAATTTCAAATATAATCTACTTTCATTGCAATATGGTTTATACATTGTAGTGCAACCTTTGTATTTCTTTCAAATCCACATGGATTGGATTATAGGGATGAGTATAAATGTATCAAATTAGAGAGCCTGCACATCTACATTTAATTTGATTTAATTTCACTTTATCTTTATTTTACAAACCTTGATAAAAAACATTGTATATATATAACGTATATAAATCTGATGGTTAATAAAATAAATGCAAAAAATATTGATAAAACTAATATTTTTTATTTTTTATATTTTTTATTTCAAGGCAAGATGATACCATACAAAACATAACAAGGTTGACAAATGATATAACATAAACATAATGATATTTAGCACCAGCCAATGCCTGAGGATCACCTAAAAGAATTTAAAAATTCTGTCTAGAGGCTCTCCACATTGGCTGGTGCATACGTAAAAAAAAAAGAAAAAAGATAAGGTCAACATAATTTATAAATGAATGTGTAACTAAAACTAACGGTAATATACATGTAGATAAAATAGTGTTAGAATTATTATCAAAAAGGATTGAAAAAAGAGCTGTTCAAACTATGCATGTATGATAAATGCATGCTAAATGCAGAAAACTGTCTGTTTATACAGTCATGTGCATGATACGGGAATATTGGAAGTTAGCAATTGAGTGGTAGTGGTAGTGGTATTGAGTGGTAGTGGTTGTGGTATTGAGTGGTAGTGGTATTGAGTGGTAGTGGCAATTGAGTGGTAATTATTGTGATCTACAATAAAAACGGTTTGCAAGGCATACTAGAAAAAGGCCTAGAGGCCATACTTAAGACGGAAACAAAGAGGGCTGTAGAAGGAGTGCTGAAATTACTCTTGAGTTCATTTCTCCAAAATCTTTGTGTTCATGTTTTAAATACTAAAAAGTGAACTTTATCATCTTAGATCTGGCTATGTACAGAATCATCCATGATACTTCTGAAGCCAATGCAATTACTAATGACTTCACTTCAAAGTGCAGCAATGTTTAATATTCTTCATCCCTATGAAACCCTGTGTCTTTTACAACAAATAATATATTTCAAACTTTAAACAATTAATGCCAAACAATATATCATTCCAATAGCAATAGAAATAGCAAACCTTTACATTCATGTATAAAATGTATTGCACAGCCACAGGCTCAAAATAATTTACCTAACATAAAGTAAACTCATATTAGATATAAATGTACGTAAAAAAAAAAGCACTTTATTAACAGTGGCAAGTAAAAGGTAGACATTAAATTAAATGTGCTATCCTAGAAGTGTTACTCTGTACACCAAGGCAGGAATATTCATATAAAAATGTATTAGTTTTTGTCTGAAATTACTTCAAATCCATTTGGTAGTGAAAATATAATAATGGAGCATCAGCACTATTGAAAGCCTTACCTGGAAATTTATTACAATAAATGTGTTGGAAGTAGTCTTCATCTTGATCATTTGGATCCTTACTTCTTAAAATGTACTATTTTGAAGTTGAACATGCAAGAAATGCACTACCTTCTGGGACCAAATTGTATATTGATATGGCATGGTAATTTCCAATGTCCTTCCAATTTACACAGAGGCATTGTAGTCAAATGGTTTGAACACTTAGCTGGGGCACCAACTTTTTTTCTAAAGCAATGCATTTTATCTACATGGCGTTTCTGCACCCAGGTGTTAAATAGATACCGAGTAGGAGGAACACAAGTAATTGCAGTTTGTCAGTACAGCATTATAGGTGTCTGTAACATGGTGCCTGGCTAGAATGCTCCCCCGGGAGTGGAGAATGTGGAAACATTGTGTGCGGGCAAGCCTGAATCTGCTGTCAGGAATAATGATATTTCTGTCAATCGATTAGACATTGTAAAAGAATTATATGCGATATCATTCTATTTATGATTATGAAAGTTGGTACATGGCATAAATTCAAATTGAGAAAGATGAATTTGAAATAATTTTCATTTTACATGTACAACCATCACACATCATTACACAACTGTCTGTAACTGAAAAGTACTTTCAATAATAATTTAAAGTAAATAAATAAGAGCCTTAAACAATAAATATGCATGGTGGCAATTGATGTCATAAATTGCTCAGTACAGATAACATGCATGATATGGACCGTAATAAACTGAAGAAAATAGGACTGAAAGGCTAACCAAAAATAATAAAAACTGTTTGTAATTGCTACAAATAGGCAAGATTATGTAACCGAGGCTAATACCGTGTGTCTCAAAAAAAACGTAACACTTTTGAAATGGTTGCCAAATTGAGCATATATAATTTTATGAAAAAATGTCTATATGTATGGAAAGCTAAAGGACCAACCTTTCATATGATATGAAAAAATTAAAAAAAAATCATGCTTCGATGGACAGTGTTCACTTAAGTTAGAGGTATGAAAATGGGCCTGCGCAGGATTTTTCCTTCCAATTTTGGACAGGTAAATTACTTGTAACTTACAAAATAAGGTCGATATGAGATATTCATGATCGATGGATCAAAAGGATATTTTGAATCAAAAGGATATTTTGAATACCTCGAATTCTGGTATTTTCAATGCATAATGAATGATGTACTTAGCTATTACATGTTTGGGTCATTCATAAAACCTGAATAAAATGTGATTGATGATCCACCAAACTTACGGAAGAAAACTGATAAAGAAAAGGCAAGGGGTAGGTGATGGGATGGGAAAAGGTTGTGGGGGGGAGGAGAGTGGGTTGCATAATGTCAATTATGATTTTGAATACGGTATTTCAATTTAACATTTTCCCATTCTTCCTTCATCCTGTTCACATCTACCAGATCAATGATACAATAAGATGGGAGTGGAAGTTGGTGTGTGTGTGTGTGTGTGTGTGTGGCAGGGGTGGTGTTTGGGGATTGATAAATGACAGAGAGAAAGGACTGGTATTCAAAACATCCTTTTAACTCTTAATCCATCGATCATGAATATCTCATATCAAACTTATTTTGTATGCTAAAAGTAACTTACCTGTCCAAAATTGGAAGGAAAAATCCTGCGCAGGCCCATTTTCATACCTCTAACTTAAGTGAACACTGTTCATCGAAGCATGATTTTTTTTTCAATTTTTTCATATCATATGAAAGGTTGGTCCTTGAGCTTTCCATACATATCAACATTTTTTCATAAAATTATATATGCTCAATTTGGCAACCATTTCAAAAGTGTTACGTTTTTTTTGAGACACACGGTATATAAAAGACAATAGTGATATTGGCTCGCTCTCATTTCTAGGAGTAAGAATATTGAAGATGTTGCTCTCAAAAGAAAGATACTGCCCTCATCTTATGACTCAGAGCAATATCATTCTGTTGCGGGCAATATATTCAGATATCCCCCTCAAGGCCATCCAACAATGGCGAACTTGCTACGTAACCATTATACACTAATATCTCTATATGCATCATTGGAACAATGTAGTCCTCAATAGAGAAGCAAATAATGTGCATCTCATTAAAGGGGATAGTTGAGATTTGGTACAGAGGGCACTACCCAAAATATTTTTGTTTTGTGAGATAATTTGAAAGAACATACAATTTATTTGACAAAATCATCTGTTTGATCGAAATTTGGTTCAGGGATGGCTGAACTATCCATAAATATAACCATTTCAAATATTTCTAAATTTCACACATTTTGGGGTCTCAAATTACCTTCTTAGCAATTATAGGTCCTAAAAGGGCACTAGCAATGTCATAGATAAGAATAAGAGCAACAACCATGCACTTTGAAGGCATTTGCAATCTGAGAACAGAACTCAACTATCACTTTAAGTACCAAATAGCTTGAAGGCAAGATGTTGTTGACCAGCCTTCTTTAGAACACCCTTCAGGGCTTCACATTCTGTGACCTCAGTTTGCTTCTTTCTCCAGGCTCGGAGCATTGATAGTGTACCCATGTATGAAACTTCTGAATTCTTCATATTTGTGTCGACATAACGTTGGATATCTTCTGGCTCAAAACCGAGTGCCTTCCCAAGATTATCTATCTCATCACACCTGGCAACTTTTCGAGCAACCGTTGTCAGCTTATCACCAAAGTCTTCCTGTCTACCTGAAATGTTCCTGAAATAAATAATATTTATAAATAAATTTTAGTTTAGTATGCTTTTAATTACATGTACTAACAGGGGGGGGGGGTAGGTGTTGCAGAAAGAAATGCATTTAAGCAAAAAATCTTTCCCGGATCCTAATTTGCTTGGAGGTATAGAAAAAAAATATGACAGTGGAACACCCCCGTGGGAGTAGAGAGGGTGCAAAATGTGCATGAATGAATCCGATAACCGGAGTAATATCCGTAAAGCGCTTAGAAATTGCTTTTTGTATTAAGCACTACATATATACAGTTTATTATAATTGTTACATTCTTTTCCCCCAAGTCTTCTTAATTCGAAATGTTATTATTTTGAAAGTATCACATGCACCATTAGCAAATGTGAAATTCAATAACTATTTTTTTACGAGCGAGCCTCAGACTGGTTTTTATTTATAGCATACTAACATCATTCAATTATCTCTATTGGGTTTTGATTATAAGATAAGTGAGTCCAGTTTCCCCTTCTCTTCATTTATTGAAGTTTTGTATTCAATTGCAAACTTACAGTGCAACCGAGAAGAAAAAAAAATGTATGGAAATACTGTTCACATTCTAATCATGCAGTTTCTGTAGCAATGTCATTTTCATTTACGTTGCAATAATTTCTGTAATAAAGTTTGTTTGAGGGGCAAACTGCTCCCTTGACCCTCCCTCCTCTAAGGACAGTGATTTAAAGTTTATACTTGCACATGGTCTGATCTTTAATAGTCTGAATCTACTAACCATACTGACAGTATTAAAGGTGAGATAAATGATCTTAACTTACTCCGGAGTTTCACCTGTACTTTGATGTGATGTTTGCAGCTTATGTGAACTCGATGCACCTTGTTCTATAAATGTTCGAAATCAGGAAAAGAATACCATTCAAAAAATGAATTGCTATACAACAAACTAGAAAGCAATCATTATGTTTTAACTTGTATATTTAAAGCAAATTGAAAACCTTCATGGCTCCAGATAAAATCCATGTATCTGATGTAAAGGCTGAATTGCTTTATAAAGAATATAGGACGGACAAATATGTTCCTTATTGGAAAAATCACAAATCACAGCTTCAATTGCCTAATTCACTTTGATAACTCGAAAAATAAGAGAGCATCAGTAGATTCATCACCGGTGTGGTATTGGGTCATCTACATGTACCAAGGATTTTTACTCCCAATTTTTTTATGATGACCGGAAATTACAGATCACAAAGAGAACATATTGCATATTGTTAACGACAATCATGCCAACTGTGTCACACTATTACACAATTATTAATACCTAGGCCATGAGTTGGAAGACTAGTGGATCTGCGAGGAGTGGTAAAGTTGAATTTACAGAGCAGTTTTTCCAGTGTTTGTCCTGTCTGTCCTACTTGGAGGATTACTAATACCTCTTCATCTGTCTGGCTACTCAAGTCCAATATGAAGAACCTCGTCCTTTTGTGTCCTCTCCGTAAATCGTCATACTTGACAGTCTTCGAAAGAAAGAGCATAGCATTACCAAACAATGTTTTTCTTCTTTAATATACAAAAATATCATTGTATAACAAAGTAAATGTGGCACACTTATTTGCTCTTGCTAAATAAATCAAAACAAAACGTATCAAATCAAGATAATGAAACACACAATCAACATAATGAAACATATGATCACACAGAGACCGATATCAGTACGACTAGACACCGACAAAAGTATCACATTACCCAAAATGAGGGGGGGGGGGGGGGGAGGGGGTAGTCGGGTTTGGAGTCACTTTGGTAGTGTGACTGAGGTTTTTCAGCTCAGGATTCATACATAAATACCTAACTCGCAGTGCCACCGAGAAGATTACCAATGCTTTGATTTCATCTCTTCTTGAGTTTAGAAATGCCCTCTGATTACATTTGCCTTACCATCAACTTTTACAATTAGAAAATTGCAAAACTGTACTGCTTGTGTAGTGACCATCTCCAACAAGCACAGTCGAACCACACCAGTTCTCATAGCTTGAAGGTTAAAGTTATTGAGCTAATCTTTTCTTTTCTCAGAATCCATGTGACTGTCTCCAAACCCTTACTGTTATGTTTTATTGATTTTATCTTTGTTGCATGAAATAAAATACAAGCTCTCCATCGAGGAATTAGAAAATGAGGAGTTCAAAAATAATCTTTACAAAATCTGTGTGATTTAGCTCCTTTCTTCTATTTTTCTTTCTGATATGTTGTTTCCTTCTCATTGGTAAGTTTGTGTAGAGACAGAAATGTATTTTGTCTTATGCACTAATGCCCCATTGAGCATTTGATGTCAAGTAAATTTGGTGCCTTAATAATCTTATTTTATTATCATATTATTTTGATTATTCATTTTTGATTATTACTATCACTATTATCATGTAACGCCTGGCTGGAATGCTCCCCAGGATGTGGAGATTGTGCACACATCGTGTGCGGGCAAGCACTGAATCCAATGACCGGGGTAATAGTATATTTGTAAAGCGCTTACAGATATTTGTATTAAGCGCTAAATAAAAATTAATTATTATTATTATTATTATTATTTTACTATCATTATCATTTTTTTAAAGGAGAACTTACTTCATATTCAATGGGATCACGGTCTATAAAACAAGTCATTTCGACGTCCACTTCTGCCACACTGATAATAACCTCTACTTCAGGAGAAATAGAAGCGAAACCAACGCCTTTCTCCTGGGACATTATCTGTCACAAAACGATTAAACAAAATACAAATAATCGCAAATAAAAAATCAAGGGAACACTACTTAGATTTCACTTGCAAGGTTTTCAAATTGATTTGAATGGCTAATTGCTCTTACTTGCTCGAAACCAGATTTCCCCCTCTTTCCTTTCTTCTTCCAATGTTCTGTTCCTTTGATCAGATAGATACTGGTATGAATGCATGCAAATATACTGTTAACTGACTTTTCATATTCTTTTTTTTCCAAGACCCCATAGCAAAGTACTATTTGATTCACCTATCAAATACAAACGATACTATATGAGTTGATTCCACCTTGCATATATTTACTGTTCCTATGTCAGGCGACCGCCTGTCAAGCTTTCTTATCATCAAGAGTACATGTGCATGTGGTCTATTTCACATAAAAAATAGCTATGAGCACGAGTGCATGTGGCAAACTATTCATCAGCAAACTGGGTGGTGAGTTTATGAGAGTTTTCAAGAGGATGTTAGTTCTGACAAAGGTGAAAAATAATGGTAGGATTTGTATTTGTCTCATACGTCTATGTAGAATACAATAGTAGTGTCACCCACATGGTAGGGAGTTTTTTGCTTTTTTAAATTATGATTAGCATCAACAAAATGTATTTGCATCAACATAATACAGATAAATAATTATTCTTTTTACACTGCCAAAGAAATGTACACAATATTCTTGCCTTCATATTGATCCCTTCGATGTCATCATACAGATGTGCACGTAAGATGACATGGGTTCTTTCCTCTGGTAGTCGCTTTTCTGCAAATGGCATGCAACACATTCGCTTCCCTCTAAAGAAGAAATTCTTCAACTTGAATTTGATGAACGCCCAAGAGAAGTGATTCATCTGCAATCTAAGTACATCTCTTTCGATGTTGCAGTTGGGTATTCCAGACTGTGTTAATGAAATTTGTTCCTTCACTTCTGCATCTAATATAAAAAGATATGTAAGTAACTAAGTATATTTGTGTATATATATGTACCAAGAACTATTGTATGCATAATGTTGATAATAGAACCTACAGTAGTATTTTGGCTATTATACAATTTCCTTACATTCATTTGAGAAGTACAAGAAAGGCTATGTAATTCATGCAAGTAATCAAAGGGAAAAATAATAGGGTGCATGAAAACCCTGATACAATGCAGGGTAGCCTCACCATACTCTTCTCACTGATGATCCTGCATCAAATTATTACATGGGTTTAATGTAAGATCTATATGCCTTCCCATGTGATACTTAGTTCAGTTCATGTATGTCAGTATAGCTAAGCAAGTTAAAAACAAACCAGGAAATATAATTACTTGGAAATGTAAATGTAATAAAACTATCATCATAACGATGTGATTTTACTTTGGGAAGATAACCCTTTATGTAAAAAACTTGAAGGAATTACATTTTGATATTTAACACATATAGCAGTGAAGTGCCATCATTTAGTGATGTTTTATTTTTATATTTTGATCCACAATAACTAAAAATAATATATGAGCAGAAAGAGCAAACATCATATCAATTCTATTTTCTATTTTCAATGCTGTACATTGTTCCGTTTTCTAATAAGATGGTTTTATTGTAACTAATCATTAAAGTCTCTAAATTGGTTTCGTGGTGTAGAATATAAAATCACTATGTAAGTGTACAAATTAAGAATTTTGTTGGTGTTTCTTTTTTTAAAATTTCTTTCACAATGGTTCATAATATATACATTTTCATGTTTTTCAAACTGTGAAGAAGTGGAATTTGTTCAATGTTGCCGATTTGAGAAGGAAAAAATGGTGAATTTAGAAATTCAGAAATCCATGAACTGCTTTACACATGTTTGTTAAACAGCTTAATTTGACATATTTGCAACTGTGCAGGAGATACTTGTATGACCAACTATTTTTATTTTCTGCATTTTTCCAAGCAAACTTATACATACATCTACCTCAGTTTAGATGACACCTTTTTTGTATTAATTTTTACTATAGCACAAATTCAAAACTGGCGTAAGAAATATTATGCATAGTAGACATGTTAAGATGTACTTACCGGAGGAGTATTCCCCCTCTCCTGTGTACAAGATTGCCTCCACACTGGAGTATCGTGTAATCACAGCACAGTGTGGTATTGTGTAAGTCACCGGTAACTTAATGACCAAGTCATCAGGGGCTAAACACTGTACACCAAAGCAGACTGACATCTCTTCTTTGTTGTTGCCAAGATTAGGAGTATCTGTCAGGACACGAAGAGAAATCTTCTGCGGCGCTTCACTGTCAATTGCACCGGGAGGGATCTCAAGTTCAATTCCGAAGGAATCTAGTTGAAGTTTGCCACCTTCAACTCCAACTCTCTTACAACATTCCATCTTGATTGGTTTGACATTGACTTCATCTAGTATGAAAATCATAAGATATATTTCCATTAAATCCTTTCTGCGACCCCTCTGCAAACAATAGAACACATTATGGTAACATTCTAGCAAAGGTTATACAGCACTAAAGAGCAATGTCACTCTAAAGTATCCTTTTCATGTCACGAATAAGTGTAAAAGAAGTACCGTATATTCTTACAAATTTTTATCTTCTAAAGGCGTCTTTTTCAATTGCTTCTTTATAACTGTTTCTTAGTTTAGATTCTATGTTGCGGAAAGATATATGAATTTAAACATACAATCTATGAGATTTAGCAATTTACATGAATGATGTTATTTTTCAACTTAGGATTTAGAACAATTACCTTGTACCGATCTGTTATGAATATATTGTTATAATACACTGTTGGTCATTATGGTCACTGTTTATTTTTTGTTATTTTCCCCCAATTATGTTCTGTAATTTACTTTACTTTACAATCGTTATGATTTTAAATGTTTCTGGGCTGCAAGCGTATCAAGCTGTCACGCTTAGGCTGTAGCCCTTCTGTATCATCACCTCTTCGAGCGTATGTATCTATGATTTACTGAATGTGGAAATGTAATTTAACTTATGTTTTATACTCATGTAAAGACATTGTCACATTATTGTTATAACCTATGATGATTCAGTAACCAATAAATATTTCAACTATTTCAACTATATTTCAACTATGGTGGAATAATTATTCGTATCCCAATTTATTGAATGATTTTGAAAATGATTTATTCCTAATAGATCTAGATAATAGTATACATTCTCAGATTTTATTGAATGACAATTGAGGAGTGTTTGTTTTGCGTGATTGATAATGCATGTGTGTGCTACAATGCTAATCAACTAGGAGACCTACGTCCTTAAGTCATAACTGAGAGTAATGGGGATTAATACCTCATAAAAGGGTACTAATATAGCACATCAACACGGTTTTGATCATGGGGGCTCACAGTAACGAGGCCATTGCTTAGCTAATGAATCATGACTCTACGCAGCGGGCGCTAGGGTACGTCGACGCCCCCACGAAAACAACAAAACAAAGAAAATGCAATACATTTTCAAGAATTCATTGCATTTTGCCCCGACCCCCAACATAAACAAAATCTTCTTTGTGGGCATGCCTTGAACCACAATGCACGGCCATACAGAGGATTTGTTCCTGTTGGAGTCAAACTAATTATTCCACCAATATGACCAACAGTGTAGAAAAATATTGTAATCTATCCTGTTTTTCTATCTTTTCCAAACATTACAAAATGTTCTACTTGCTAAAACCACGCATGGTATGCCCATTTTTACTATGAAACATATATGTTGGATAGTGTTGTATATTTTTACAGAGGTTACGCCATCCGGCATCCACAGTTTTATATATATGTATACATGAGCTTGTATGTCGTCGAAACTTTAATACATTAAAGGGATAGTTGAGTTCTGTTTTCAGACTGCAAATGCCTTCAAAGTGCACGGTTGTTGCTCTTATTCTTATCTATGACATTTCTAGTGCCATTTTAGAACCTAAAAGTGTTATGAAGGTAATTTTGGACTCCAAAATGTGTGAAATTTAGCCAATACGATCAAGCCAATTCAGCTCCACTTTCATAAAAAAAAGCTGACCGTTAATTTATTAATCAATCAATTAATCAATTAATCAATTAATAATAGCAACAAATCTGCATGGCTGAAATACAATGTGAAAGGGCGCCATTTCGTTTTTTCAACGGTTTTTTTCAAATTACTGAATATTTGTGGTGGTACACAAATATTAGAAATGGTTATATTTATGTATATTTCAGCCGTCTCTGGACCGATTTTGATCAAACAAAGATGATTTTGTCATTTAACACTCAATATGTTATGTAAGGCCCTCTGCAACAGAATCCCTCTATCCCTTTAAGCCTTAACCGGTAAAAAGTATTAAAATACTTTATTCTTTGTTTTGTGTCTCTGCCATGCCTGTGCATGAAATGGACATGAAACAACACACAGCTCCAGGGAGACATTGATTTTTTTTTCCTTATTTTCCAAAATCAATTTCTGCTGATATTGTTCAAAGTACAACTTTAACCTGCTTCATGGGGCAGGCTTTCCATGGCAATGTAATCCTCTTCTTCCTCATCCTTTCCTTCTTCCTCGGTGTTCTGAGTGTCTGTCTGTTCTTCATGCACTTGGACCCTTGCTGTGGCTCCAACAAGCTCATCTGTAAGATACAATCAGTCAATAACGGATTCAGAATATAGATCCTTTTCATTTAGGCTAATAATATAATGATTACAAATTCTATTTTCTTATAAAACAAGTAGCAACTTAAAAAGTACACACAATGCATTTGTAATTTGTGTGTAATCATGTAATTTATATACGGATGTGAGATCTGTATTTCAAATGTTGATGTGTGACAAACATCTTCAAAGTTTATGAATGAATCATGGTATTTACTACTAATATTTCAACATTCATTTGTACAAATATTGTCTGCCTGTGTATCCCAACTAAAGGCTCATTTACATATGCCAATGTCTATTGCGGTGGCTTATTTGAGTACCCACCTGCTGGGTGTCCAGACATGTTGGTTATCTGGACAGATAATGTTCAAACAGAAAATCAAGCACTTTTTCTTTCAATATTTCATTATTCATTTAAAACTTACAGTGACAATATTCTAATTAGCAAACATTCCCAAAACTATGTGTTAATTGTGGATTGCTTTTCGTGAATTCAATCTAAATGCAACAGTTTCATCTTTGTGAAAGGGATATCTTTTATTAAGAGCAAACAACTCTTTATGAAAGCAGACACATCAGAGAAGTACTGGTGAAAGTTTGAACGGAATTGGAAACAAAAAATATGAAAATTATAATTTGTTAAAGTTGTAATTATACAGGTAAGCTCTTCAAATTAGCTGAATCAGTAAAGCCTCTGTGATTTAGTGGCGGACAGCCACCAATAAAGTGTTATCCAGCACTACGTCACTGTTTATCGCCGTTTGGTCAACAACCACTTCGTCTACCACCCAATAAGTCTATTCCCATATGGTCTCAACCTAGCCCATCTACTATCCACATGGTCTAATAATCATTTTGTCCACTCATCATTTAATATAATGACGATATAGGCTAATAGCCAATTGGTCAAATCTCAAATAAGTCTACATCCCATTTAGTCTAATTTCCAGTAGGTCAGTTTGTCAAATGCGCATTTTAGCTGTGATGGTGGTTATAATACCTCACTGCTAAGAAAGCATAAATGCTTGTAAATAAGCAACCAGACGGCTGACGGCTTAAGGTCCTCTCGGAGGGACCTGGTTATGAGGATTAATGCAATTACCAAAGGGCAGTAGCGCATCGACTTGGATTCGAACCCGGGTCACCGACTGCTCTACCGACTGAGCTATTGCGCCTCCTAATATCCATAAGGTTTAATAATCATTTGAGGATTATAATTATTAATGATTAAATGATTAATAGGCCATTAAAAAAAAATGTCTAGCGTCCCCGCCCCCTTACTTTTTAGGGGCCGCCTCCTTTTTTTATTTGATCATTACTCTTTTAAATATTTAAAAAAAAAAAAAAAAAAAAACACTGCTAAAATGGATTTCAAAAAAATGCCGGCGGCCATCTTAAAAAATAGCCCGACTGTCAGGGAAAAATGTACTGAGTGGCCATTTTGAAAAAAATAAAAAAGGCCTCCTCCTTCATATTTTTCAAAGACGCAGGACGCTAAACATGTTTTTTTATTTTTTTTATTAGACCATATATTCACCCTTCATCCCCATCCAGTGACTGAACTACCAATTTGAAATTCGCATATACTTTAGTGACCTCATATTTTTAACATTCATAATTTTCATATTATTTGTCCGAATTATTTCAAACTTTCGTCTTCTGTTTATTTCATTCATACATATGAACTTATTACAAGGATCCGATTGCTCTTTAAGTATCTGAACATTACCCAACCCCCCCCCCCCAAAAAAAAAAAAAAAAAATAAATAAATAAATAAAATTAAAAAAAAATAAATAAAAAAAAAAAAAAAAAAAAAAAAAAAATCCTACTAATTATAGCGAGTGTGGATGGAACAGTAGCTTGTGCATCTGATTTATAGTATGTGTTCCAGGCAAAAAACTGTGCAGTGCAGATACAAGAAACAAAAATGTGGTAAATCGCTGCTGTGTACCTCGGTATATGTGAACAAGCCTTTATTCATTATTGCTCTGTGAGTACAGATATATATATTCATATATATTCATATATTCATATATTCATATTTATTTCATTTCCAACAGAAAGGTAAACAAAGATATTACATTTGATTTCATACATAATTCATTTTTTCAAGAAACTATACAAATAAACTTTGCACATAATAAAATTATAACAAGAATTTCTTAATTTCTGAGGAAATGGGGGGATCCACTAAAAAGCAGTGCTTGTAGGTTGTGGATCCCCCAGAAAAAAATAAAAATATAAATGTTTCAAATTTTGCCTACGAAGACTTAGAAAATACAAGACAATATTTCAAAACAACATACAATTTACAAACACGAAACGAACAAGGAGAAGTAAAACAGATAAGAAGGAAAGTGGAAAAGGGGGAAGGAAGAAGAAGAAGAAGCAGGACAAATCATGACCGGAAAAAGTAAGTTATAATGTTAATTTTGGGAAGGTAAGATCATAAGACCAAATAAATATTAAATTAATCGAGCAGATGATGAAGACCCTAATGAAAAATTAAGATGATTACCAACTGTTATCAGATTATTCTTGTATATTACTATAAGATTTGAGCAAAAATGTTTTTTAGATTTTTCTTGAAAGAATTTAGAGATGGACTATTTTTAATACTTTCACTTAGAGAATTCCAAAATCTAGGACCATCATACATACAAGACTTCTTCGCTAATAAAGTTCTAAAGAGTGGTAGGTGAAACTCGTTTGTCCGTCTAGTTGGGTAATCATGAAATGACCGATTTAGGGTGAACATGGCATCAAATATATGTGGAAGGGTCTTTTTTGAATACTTATACATAAATTGTCCTAAGTGAAGTAGATACAGGTCATTTGTTTTTAATAGTCTGCCATTAACGAATAACGGGTCTGTGTGTGAGAGTGGAGCAGAATGGTAAATAATACGGAGAGACTTCTTTTGTAATAATAACAGTCTATTTAATAGAGTTTGCTGCGTGTTGCCCCAAGTAAGTATTCCATAATTCAGGTATGGTAAAGATGAATAAAGCATGAGTAGGGATGATGTCGGAAAATGAAATTTAAGTTTATTTATTATGCCAATATTCCGTAAAATGATCTTACATGTATATTCTATATGGTATTTCCACGAAAGTTTGTTATCAACAGTTATGCCTAAAAAATTAATGAATGAAACAACTTCCAAGGGGGTATCGTCAAAAATGATATTCTTGTGCAGTGTGTCAATAGAATTACTAAATAACATATATTTGGTTTTTTGGAGGTTAAGGATAGTTAATCGTCCTTGTTTTCACGAAGTGACGGTAGTGAGGAAAATCGTAACGCAAAGTGAATGCAATTTTTTTCCACTACCGTCACTTCGTGAAAACAGCGACGGTTTGTTTGCTTTTATCCATTGGGTGACTTTTTCTAGTTCAGAATTTACAACATTGACTAGGGAATTCGGATTTATATGGGAATAAAATAAATTAGAATCGTCTGCAAAAAGTATAAATGAAAGGACATCGGATGATTGACAAAAGTCATTAATATGAATAATAAACAATATAAACAAGATATACAAGATATACAGTGTGAGTCCAACAAAATTGCTAATTTAAAAAAAAATCATTGATGAACATTAAATTGTTATATGTCTTACGAAAGAGTGTTGTATCCAAAATATTTTGGTACCATTTTTGTGTGGTATGTGTTCACGCTTGGATGAACAAGAGATATTGTTTGCGAGAGTGCAAATATCGACTTGCGCCCAAGTTGCGTATGTGATGTTTGAATAAAACAATCGGGATTTGGGTATTAATTCGGTCTTTGCAGATCCAAATAACATCCCTAACAAAATTAATCATGCCACACATACCAAATATCGAATATCAAATATCAACGAACATTTTTGCGCGCGTGTGTGGGTGTGTGTGACTTTGCACTTTGCAAAAAAACATATGCAGTGCATTTTATTTGATACATTCAATTCGTTCTCTCACTCTGCAAATCCCAACATAATGCATACTGTAGGCATCACTTTGGCGCAAGTCGATTTTTGCACTCTCGCAAACAATGCTACTTGTTCATCCAAGCGTGAACACATACCACACACAAATGGTACCAAATGATTCGGTATAAAACACTCTTTCATAAGATGTATACTAATTTACTGTTCATAGATGATTTTAAAAATAATTAGCAATTTTCTAGGTGTACATTTTTTTTGTACTCACACGGTATATATGTATAATCTTTTAAAACTCACCTATTGAAGAAGTTGGGGAGGGTGAAGAGGATGGGAACGTCTTCCTCACCGGATTGAAAGGTATCCCCGTACCCTTTTTTGAGTCTTCATATGATGCTTGAATTTCATGTTCAACTGTGACCTTTACGTTGGGATACATCTCTGAAAGTTTGTGGATGTCAGTTTGAGACAACGGGCATTCAACATTTAAGAACTTGAGTTCCCGAAGTGAACTCTCTTTCCCTGTGCCATGCGGTGGATGACTGATAGTCTGAGGAAAGTCAACCTTGCACCTGTCAAATGTCAGGACAGTAACTCCTTCAAGTTCATTTGACACAAGATGCATTAGGTCAGCCATGGGTACAGCTGCTGATGCACCTTCAAGTTGTAGCTCACAACCAGTAGATGTTTGGGACCACTTAACAGAGGTAAGTTCTGCACCTCCTAGCTTCACCTGGCTTGCCTCAACAAACTTCAAACGTGAACTTGTCACATGAACTACATGTAATATATTCATTACTGTTTCAAATCTGTAACTATAATCCGTCCCAAATGGTTCAAGATGGATGTCGGTCAGATGTGGCATCTTGCATAATGTAATGTTTTTGCCTGACTTGTTTGAAAGATGTCTTCTACTGCCTGATAACACCAGTGATACAATATTTGGACTGGACGTAGAAATATCCATTAACAGGCTGTCCGTAGTGCCACTGCCATGATATGAATACTCATCCTCATATCTTAATTTAAGCTCCCTCAAGGATGATGATGTATTGACCTCAGAAGAGTATGCTTGATTGGATGGAAAACGTACACTCTGAACTTGCATATCTAGATTCTCTGCATTTGGAAACAAATTACTGACCTCCAACAGTGTCTCGCGGAGTGTTTCAACACGAAACTTGGACTTAATGCAAACAGTGATGACAGATCTCATAGGCATAGGCATAGGCTTAGGCATGTGGGTAGATTGATGTGAATGTATCGTGTAGAAATCAATGGAGAAATGCTTCACTGTCGGACACAACGGAGCCAGTATGGAGATGACCTCTCGGAGGAAAGAAGCCTCCCTTAGTACAAGATGAGTCTCATCACCGGTGCTCATCCACTCGGTAAGTAGCTCCGATCCAGCATCACCCCTCATACCAGTGAACTGCGAAGATTTCTTGCCTGAATAAAAAAAAAAAAATACAATTAAACATTTACCCATTTAATCTAAAATGAGGAGGGGGGCAGGGTGTCTAGATCAGTACTGTGAGGGTTAAAAGACCCTTCAAAATATTTTGTTTTTATCCTGATCTCAACTTTGGCTACATCAAGCACATGTAGTAAATTAAAAGACTTTATAAAATACGTCCAGATATTTTACTGAATTACTGAATGTTGTAGACTGACAGTACACGTACTATGTATGTACATGTAGATACCACATAGGGAACAAGATGAATTAAGTAACTTTATGACTTGATGGCATCATGATAGCTTTAGTCATGCTATACAGTATAATAACTATAACTATACAAAATAAAAATAATAATGATAATAACAATAATAATAATAATAAAAATCATCATCATGAAAATTGCAATAACCATATATACGTATGTATGAGCCAGGGGATGCTCAAGGTGCCTAGAAAGCCCTTTTAGTACACTGTACCCTGGCTTAAGCCAAGGTGCCCTAAAACACTGGAGAAAAGAACAGAAGTTCCTGTAGCAGTGGCGGATCCAGGGGTGCCGAAACGGCCGCCCCCCCCCCCTTTTGGCGGCGCAAAAAAGGAAGAAAAAAAAGAGGAAGAAAAGAAGAGAAAAAGGAAAGGAGAAGAGGAGAAGAGAAAAGAAGGAGAAGAGAAAGGAAAAAAGAAGAGAAAAGGAAATAGAAGAGAAAATATAAAGAAGAAAGCCCTCCCCCCCCCCCCCCCTCCCGCCCTCCCACTCCGGGTCGGAAGGACCGAATTTATGTTCCCAAAATTCCGATAAAGAGTTACTTTTCACGCAACAAAGTCCGGCCCGTACTGACTTTAAACACCTGAGATAGAGGGGTGCTTTCAAAGAGAGGGAACATACATGTGCGCACCCTAGATAACACAGAGCGGGTGGGGGGGGGGAATAAAAGTCGGGTGAGAAAGGGGGAAAGACAATGAAATGGCGCTATGTGACAGTAATGACGAATGTGGGAAACTGTAATCGGGAGATTTGGGGTCATTTCAGAAGGCTTGGCAAACGTTATTGAATAGAGGGGGGGGGGGGGGGCGGGCCGGTCGGCCGCATAAAATCTCGAGCCGCGGATTCAAAGTTAAACGTTAAGAACAGCCCCTGCGGTCATTCACTCTTTAGTGAAAAATTTGAAAAGGGCACAATATTTTGAATGTCTTTTAAATATAAATTATATACTCAAAAGTCAAATTTTAAATTAACGGTAGGGCCGCTTCACAATTCTTATTTTGCCCTTCATTATTTTGGATTCAGCTCATACCAACTCGCTTGTGCTTGTATTTGAACTCATGTCGGTAGTAATCATGGACAGGTGCGGCAATCCTGGGCCTAATAGGGAGACACGTTCTCCAGGAATTTAGAAATATAGCTAGAAAGAAATATAGCGGAAAGAACGTACATATTGGGCTTAGGGATTTTCTAGAATGCATAATTTCAGCAATGAACATTGCAAAATCTCGCTTGGTCGCTACGCCCCGGCCCTCGCCCGATAACAAAAAACTATGACACTCCTGTCCGTGATTTATCCATGGTTGGTGTAAAAGATCTTTTTCCCCTTTCATTTCTACTAACCTAATTGTTTGCTATCACAATCATGATTGTTTCATTTTCCCTTTAAAGCAGCCGCGTAGCCAGGGGCGGTAGGGGCAGTAAGAGGAGCAGACAAAGAAACATTTTTAAAAATTCTGACAAGTCGAGAACGGTACAACGAATCGTCTTCTTTCTCTAATAATTTAATGAATGTCAAAGCTTCCGCGCATCGCTCGGGAGGGGAGAACTGCATTCAAACAGGGACTAAGAGTCGAGAATGGTACAAAGAATCGTCTCCTTTCCCTTATAATTTAATGAAACGTCAAAGCTTAGCATTTCGCGCGGGAGGGGAGGGGGGAGGGGAGGAACTCAATTCAGACAAGAATTAAGAGTCGAGAACGGTACAACGAATCGTCTTCTTTCTCTAATAATTTAATGAAATATCAAAGCTACCGCGCATCGCTCGGGAGGGGGAAAACTGAATACAAACAAGGATTAAGAGACGAGAATGGTAAAACGATTCGTCTTCTTCCTTTAATAATTAAATGAACCGTCAAAGCTTACGCGCTACGCGCGGACAGGGGAAAATTGAATGGTACAAAGAATCGTCTCCTTTCCCTTATAATTAAATGAAACGTCAAAGATGTCGCGCTTCGCGCGGGAGGGGGGGGGGGGGAATCAATTCAGACAAGGATTAGAGTCGAGAATGTTACAACGAATCGTCTTCTTTCACTAATAATTTAATGAAACGTCAAAGCTTCAGCGCATCGCTCGGGAGGGGGAAAACTGAATTCAAACAAGAGTGAAGAGACGAGAATGGTTCAAAGAATCGTCTCCTTTCCCTATATAATTTAATGAAACGTCAAAGCTTCCGCGCTTTGCGCCGGAGGGGAGGGGGAGAGGAGGGGGGGGGGGGGGGGGGGGGGGAGGGGGCGGGAACTCAATTCAGACAAGGATTAAGAGTCGAGAACGGTACAACGAATCGTCTTCTTTCTCTAATAAATTAATGAAAGGTCAAAGCTTCCACGCTTCTCGCGAGAGGGGGGGGGGGGGGGGGGGGGGGGGGGGGGGGAGAGAGAACTGCATTCAAACAAGGATTAAGGGTCGAGAATGTTACAACGAATCGTCTTCTTTCACTAATAATTTAATGAAACGTCAAAGCTTACGCGCTACACGCGGGCACGGGACAACTGAGTTCAGACAAGGATTAAGAGTCGAGAATGATTCAAAGAATCGTCTCCTTTCCCTATATAGTTTAATGAAACGTCAAAGCTTCCGCGCTTTGTGCGGGAGGGGAGGGGCTGAGGAGGGGGGGGGGGGGGGGGAGGGGGCGGGAACTCAATTCAGACAAGGATTGAGAGTAGAGAACGGTACAACGAATCGTCTTCTTTCTCTAATAATTTAATGAAACGTCGAGGCTTCCGCGCTTTGCGCGGGAGGGGGGGGGGGAACCCAATTCAGACAAAGATTAAGAGTCGAGAACGGTACAACGAATCGTCTTCTTTCTCTAATAATTTAATGAAACGTCGAGGCTTCCCCGCTTCGCGCGGGGGGGGGGGGGGGGGACTCAATTCAGACAAGGATAAAGAGTCGATGACGTCAGAACGAATCATCTTCTTTCTCTAATATTTCAATGCAACGTTAAGCTTCCGCGCAAAGCGCAGGAGGGGGGAACTGAATTCAGACAAGGATTAAGAGTCGAGAATGGAACAACGAATAATCTTCTTTCTCTAATAATTTCATTAAACTATGAAAAGCCAAAGCTTCCGTGCTTCGCGCGGGAGGGGGGGGGGGGGCTAAATTCAGTCAAGTAATAAGAGTCGAGAATAGTACAACAAATCTTCTTTCTCTAATAATTAATGAAAGGGCAAAGCTTCCGCGCTTCGCACGGGCGGGAGTAAACTGAATTAAGACAAGGATTAAGAGTCGAGAATGGTACAACGAATCGTCTTCTTTCTCTAATAATTTAGTGAAAGGTCAAAGCTTCCACGCTTCGCGCGAGAAGGGGGGGGGGACCTGCATTCAAACAAGGATTAAGAGTCTAGAATGTTACAACGAATCGTCTTCTTTCTCTAATAATTTAATGGAAGGTCAAAGCTTCTGCGCTTCGCGCGGGAGGGGAAAACTGAATTCAGAGAAGGATTTAGAGTCGAGAATGGAACAACGAATCATCTTTTTTTCTCTAATAATTTCATTGAACTATTAAAGGTCAAAGCTCCCGCGCTTTGCGCGGAGGGGGAAAACTGAAATCAGGCAAGTAATACGAGTCGAGAACGGTACAACAAATCGTCTTTCAATGACAGGTCAAAGCTTCCGCGGGCAAGAGGCTATAGCCCCCCCCCCCCCCCCCCCCCTCCGATGAAAATGTCAAAAATTGTACCGGTATGGTGCTTCTAATATGACCTTGAAAAAACGGTCTGCGCAATTTTCAGCCCCCCCCCCCCCCCCCCCCCATTGAAAATCCTGGATCCGCGCCTGCTGTAGGGTTTCCATTTACCACAAGTGGAGAATGACACATTTTAGATTAATATCTTTCCAAAGCATATAAGTGCTGCGACAGGACTTGATCCCTAAACCTTGCGAAATATATCTTTTAGACCACAACACCTCTAGTCCTCTACTATGATAATCACGCAAACATGTACAGGTTTGTGTCTTTGTAAAGAACATTGCTACAGGTATACACAAAGGCTAGCATATTTTTATTCCAAATGTCCTAGCTATTCCTACCTGTACCTTTGAGTACACATTCATCCTCAAGTTAACCGCCTTTACATGAACTAATTCAACATTTAATTCACATGTACTCCTTTATTTAGTGTCTGACGGGAGATGAAAATGGATAAATTCTTTATAAAATGCTTGAAAAGGCACATAAAATATTTTCAAGCAAAATATTTAATTTTATTTGCGTGTTCTAAGAAGAAATTCCTATCATTTGTATTTCTTTTTTAAGAACATTTTGTAAACCAAATTGGGAGAAAAGAGACAAATACCTACATGGTCATACAGTATGTCTGTTTAATAAATAATTTTGTATCGGGTTAGCTTGACGTCCAAAAACTGTTTATTGGATGATTGTAAAGCCATAACATTGCAATGCATGGTACATTTATTGTTTTTAAGGTTTCAACACCATGATTTTCGCATAAGGATTTTGAATCTTATCTGATATCTTTTCACAAACCTTCTCTTCTCAGCATGATATGGGTATCACTATATTCATCATGCAGAGTCAGTCTTCGAGTGTGACGTAGAACTTCATCTAACTATGAAATGTAATAGGAAAACATGAAAAGGTCTCATGAGATATTCCCTACTCTATAAAGAGCCTACACCCATAATTGATGTGAATTTACATTATAATATATGTAACAACATTGTTTGTTCAACTTTCACTTGAATTATTCCAAGGTAGATGGGCTATAACAGCGTTTTTCAACCAAAATAAAAGCAAAATGGAGAAAAAGGACCGCAATCATTTTAATGCAAGGCGGAAATGCCCGCCGTGTACAATTTATTATCCATGTCCATATGAGTAGGTAGAATACATGAATTTTCAAAAAATGCATTTCCTATAGGACATACATTTCCTATTGGGATTTTATGAATAACTTCATGGCTCCGGGGGCCTTCAGGTGCCCCCAAATGATTTAATATTGGTTGACTTGACAAATATCTTTAGTAAACACACTTCTAAATGTCTTTAGAAAGAAAATCATCTGACTAAAGTCTGCTGTTCTTAAGATTTTATGTTACATTTGGGCATTTACATCAAATTTTGGGTACCTGAGACATATTTGACCATTGCAACCTCATCCCTCAATGTACCATTGCATTTTTATATGGAAACAGAGATTTACTTTGCTCCCATAACCTCAGAAAATAGTTTCAAGCAGTCTACTACTTTTGTAAGTAGCTGATCCTTATCGCTCTTTTGCGGGAACAACTCCTGGGCCTGAACGGTCTTCTTTGAGTTTTAACTCTTACCATATTTCAATTATTGTTCATATTGGTGTCCGGTTCAGGTTTTTTTTTTCCAGGGGATATTAAAGGTATGGGAAATACATGTTTTGGAATCATGAACCTTAAGAAAAATAAACCTTTAAAAACATGGAGAAGAGATCATCGTTTTCAATGGGGCAGACTGATTTCTCGTACAAAGTGGATTACCCAGGGTTTTTTTTTTTGTTATAAAAATGACTAAATCTTGTGGAGGAAGGGAACAAAGCAATCAGAAAGAAATCTTTTTTTTTTTAATTTAAACCTATGAAACATTTTGTCTATCATGATAAAATCTTTCAAATAAACAAGGTGTGCTTTATAGTTTGTGAGGTATTGGTAGGCAAACTCCTCTTATCTGACGTTGGCCCTCTGCTCACTAAAAGTCATAGATCGAATATATTATATATTTTTCACCAACGATTCTGTTCTGGATATGTTGTAGTTCAATTAGTCAGTCTGTCCAGGCTTTGAGGGTGTCTTTTAGTCAAAAATTTCCAGCAGTTTTACATTTAATACCAATATATGTTTAATTGAACACTTTTTGCCACTTTTCAAAAAATAAGACTTTTTCATGTTTTAGGGTGAAAGACAAATTACAACAACTGATTGTACTCAAATCAATGCACATTTGACTAGCTGTGACAAAATTTGTCATAGCATGTTGGCAATACACCAGTTTACGGTTATGGGCGCCGTTTTAACTTGTGGGTAAACAAACCACAGATCCTAGACTAAATTAAGATAGCGCCCATGCAAATATGATGTGAGCGCACAGCGCAGGCAGTGTCATCAAAGTTTTCAGATGCCCATGTATTGTCGCGTCACTGCCTGCGCTGTGCGCTCATATCATATTTGCATGGGCGCCGTTTTAATTTATGCGTAAACCACTGACCTCTAGGGGTCAGTGGTTTGTTTACCCACAAGTTAAAATGGCGCCCATGTCTGTGCATGCGCACTGCTATAACCGTAAACTGGTGTATTATTATCAAACTCAGTTTTATGAAATGGGCCCGATCTACCCATATGATATGAGATTTATTTAATATCATACATTTTATAAATACATTTCATTAAAAAAATCAGTTTGCGTCATTGTTTTAAGTTTCAATTTATGTTTTAGAAAAGGTAAAACTTTCCCTGTTGGAGCCAAGTGTGTACCTAACTAAAACTTAGTGACATGATTTAACGGCTAAAAAATGTGGGAGGAAAAAACAAAATATTGAGGGCAGCTTGGCAGCAATGATCGATGGCTACAATTATGCATACAAACACTGTTTTCTGCAGATGTGTAAAGAGACAACTCTGGGAAGGCTGGCTTGAACATTTTAAAAAGAGTTGAGGTGGGATTCAAGATCATTTATAAAGCAAGTGATCCAAAGATGATAGTATGACCCCCACAAAGGGTCGTTTGAATGATTCCCCCCCCCCCCCCTTGGATATTTAAGTTATGGGAAAATTGTATTTTGGAATATATAAACCAACAGAAATAAAAATGTTCAGAAAAAAGAGTAACTCCAATATAATCATATATCAAAGCATTGCGCCTGGTATCTAAGTACCAAAAAGAGATCATTGTTTTCAATAAGGAAGACTGATTTCTATGACAAGGCAAATTACACGAGATTGTGGCTTCTTATTGTATAACTTTCAAAGCTAATTAATTGAAGGTGATAGGCATTTCTTTTAACATACTTACGGCAATGAAATACCTTGCCTGTTCACATAGAAAATGTTGTTTTGGGGATAAACTTGGACCCAAAGTTAGAATTGGAATTGAACATCTCAAGCACACAAACCTTGGATTGGCCAGCCAGTTTTGCAGTTGTATTACCAGACCTCTTTCCTCTCATCTCCCCATCGACTGAAAATACATTAAAGCAAAGACTTAGTTATATTAAAATGTGAGTTTATACATTCACAAAATGTAATTTATAAGCTTGATAGCCTTATTTTTCATTTCGATACAGGAACAAGAATCAGAGACTGTTTTTGTTGGAGCTTGTTCCTCCAGCATTATGGACTAAAAGTGACTCATATTCAAGGAATGGACAACATCATCGCAAATACGCTTTCTAGGGCATAGGCATATCTACTGAACAGTTGTAAGTTGTAAACACCATGACACGGGCCTTGATCTACCCATCATGCGAGATTTATTGAATAAAGAATATAAAGGTATTGTAAGAAACTCTACAAAATACCGGTACTAAAGAGCTGGAGTGTTATCAAGTAATGTTATGTACATTATGGCAGTAAAATATTGAGGTGAAATCTTAAAATGCTGTGAGGAAGGTGGGGGGGGGGGGGGTACATGACATCGATACAGAGCTTTTATCCAAATTTGGTTATTACTTATTACACTGTTACATGAGGACTAAATGATATGGAAAGAGAGGACAAAACATTGAATACAAATCAAAATCACATCTGTTCTTCTAGGGAGGTGTTTTAAACTTTTAGCATGCCTTAGTTCGGACATAGATAGGAAGTTACAAAGAAATAATCCTTCTCAGCATAATAGAACACATTAACATGGCAACAGTGTTCAATGGCTACAGGTAATGCATAAAAACCTTGAGCAAAATTTATCTCATAAGTCTTCGCAAATTCAACTCTTGAGTCGGATACCAACACTTATCTCTATTTACAGGTATGGCTTTCACCACATTTCCTGAAACATCACAGAGTATGGAAGTACTTATATATTGCATTCAGCACTCCTAATCATTTGAACTGTCTTTATTATTAAATGTCCAATCACAATCAAAATTTAATTAATGGAAAAAAAACCCACACAAAATTATGATTTTTACTTAAAATTGCATTAATTAATCTTGATTCAGTTAAGATTGGTATCAAAATGTAGATTTTTTTTCATTCTTCATATAGCATAAAACTTATTGTGGTTTAAGGTTTCCCTGAAATATCAATACAAAACACTATTTTTTTGTCAAAAGTGCCGCTTTTTTGGACGCCCCCTCTGATTTAAGGGTGACCACTACAATTTAAGTTTTGTCTTTAAACCTCTGAAATAATGTGTTTATCATGATAAAATCTTTCAAATAAACAAGGTGTGCTTAGTTTGTGAGGTAGCGGCATGCAAACTCCTCTTTTCTGACTTTGGCCCTTTGCTTACTGCAAGTAATAAATCTAATATATATTTTTTCCCCAACGATTTTGTTCTATAAATTTTGTAGGTCAAATAATCAGTCTAGAGTATTTTCGTACAATTCATGTCCAGGCTTTGAGTCAGATATTTCTTGCAAGTTTTTCAATACAAATTTATGTATAATTGAATATTTGTTGACACTTGTCAAAAAGATAGCTCGGACAGTTTCATATTTTCTGTTGAATAACAAATTACAACAACTTATTCTACTAAAAGCAATTCACATTTGATTAGCTGTGACAAGCTTTGTCATAGAATTTGGGTAACTGTTATTCAAAATCAGTTTTATGAAAAGGGCCCTGATCTACCCATATGATATGACATTTATTTAATATCATCAGCATTGAATGAAGAACATAATGGCGTTGTAATAACCTTTGAAAAGGCTACAGAGCTTGAGTGTATCAAGTTGCATACGTACACTGACATAACAGCAGTAAAATACCAAGCTGAAATCTGAGAATGATGCAAGGTGGAGGGGGGGGGGGGTGTACACGACATTGATAGAGTTTCCATCTAATTTTAGTTATACCCTACAACACAGTTACGTGAGGACTAAAAAATGTTGAAAGAGAAGACAAAACATTGATTATAAAATCAAGATCTAATTTGTTTTTCTTTTGAGGTGTTTTAAACTTTGAATTTGTTTAGTTCGGAAATGGAAAGTTACAAAGAAATCAATTTTCTTTAGCATAAGAGAACTCATGGACTTGGCAACAGTGTTTAATGGCTACAAGTTATGCATACAAACCCCGCATTCTGTAGTAGGGTAATTTAAGAGCATTTATAAAGCATGTGATCCCAAAAGGACATTGTGACCCAAAAGAGGGTTATTTTGGAGTTGTTTCCCCGAAGGGTATATTAAAGGTACATGTATTGGAAATTTGTGTTTTGGAATATATAAACCTTCAGAAAAAAAAACCTTTGGAAAGACAAGTAACTCCTATACAATCATATATCCAAAAGATGTGCCTGCATGGTATCTAAGTACCAACAGAGTTCATTGTTTTCCATTGGAAAGACTAATTTTTATGACAAGGCAGATTACACAAGCTTTTTGCCTTGTTATTATATAGCTTTCACAGCTATTTATTAAACTGAAGGTGATATGCATTTTTACCATATGTATGGCAACTAAATATCTTGCCTGTTCATATAGTAAAAGGTCATTTTAGGTATAAACTTGGACCTAAAGTAAGAAATGGAATTGAAAGCCTTATGGACTAAGAGTGACTCATATTAAAGGAATGGGCAACATCATCGCCAATACGCTTTCTAGAGCATAGGCATATCTACTGAACAGTTGTAAGTTGTAAAACACCATGAAACGGGTCCTGATCTACCCATTATACAAGATTTATTGAATAAAGCACATAAGGGTATTGTAAGAAACTCTTCAAAATACTAAAGAGCTTTGAGTGTTATTAAGTGACATAGTGTACACTGACATAACAGTAGGAAATATAACACTGAAATATGAAAGTGCTGCAAGGTAGAGGGGGGGGGGGGGGCATTGACACTGACACAGAGATCTCAGCTATGGTTAGCGATATGAAGATGAAAATTGGTACACATATTGAATAAAGTATAGAGGACATTGACACAGAGCTTTCATCCAATGTTGGCAGTACCATATTACACTGTTACGTGAGAACTAAACAATGGGGAAAGAGAGTACAAAGCATTGAATATAAATTCAAATCAAATTTGGTCTTCTTTGGACGTGTTTTAAACTTTAATATGCCTTAGTTTGGACATGGGAAGTTTCACAGTATTCAATCTTCTTTAGCATAACAGAATACATGGACTTGGCAACAGCGTTCAATGGCTATAGGTTATGCATACAAACCTCCAACTTTCTCCTATGTCTTTGTAAAAACAAGTCTTGGTCGGTAGGCTCACTGATCTGAAAGAGTTGAGGAAGGATAAACAGCATTTATAAAGCATGTGATTCAAACAGGACACTGTGACCCCAAATTTTATATTCTATATAGACATTTTATAAATACATTTAATTAAAAAACATCAATCTGCGTCATTGTTTTCAATTCATGTTTTAGAAAAGGTAACATAAAAAAAAGGTAAAATACTAAAGAACTTTGAGTGTGACCAAGTGACATAGTGTACACTGACATAACAAAAGAAAATATAAAACTGAAATCTGAAAGTGCTGCAAGGTAGAGGGGGGGGGGCATTGACATTGACACAGAGATCTCAGCTATGGTTAGCGATATGAAGATGAAAATTGGTACACATCTTGAATAGAGTATACACGACATTGACACAGAGTTTTCATCCAATGTTGGCAACACCCTTTTACACTGTTACGTGAGGACTAAACAGTGTGGAAAGAGAATACCCCGGTACGGTACAAAGCATTGAATATAAATTCAAATCAAATTTGGTCTTCTTTGGACGTGTTTTAAACTTTAATATGCCTTAGTTTGGACATAGAAAGTTACAAAGAATTAAATATTCTTTAGCATAACAGAATACATCGACTTGGCAACAGCGTTCAACGGCTATAGGTTATGCATACAAACCTCTAACAAGCTCCTACGTCTTTGTAAATCCAACTCTTTGTCGCGTAGCTCGCTGATCTGAAAGAGTTGAGTAAGGATAAAGAGTATTTATAAAGCATTTGATCGAAACAGGACACTGTGATCCCAAATTTTATATTATATATAGACATTTTATAAATACATTTCATGAAAAAATCAGTCGGCGTCATTGTTTTAAGTTTCAATTCATGTTTTAGAAAAGGTAACACTTTCCCTGTTGGAGCCAAGTGTGTACGTAACTAATCACCCAGTGACATAATTTAACGGCTAAAAATGGTGGGAGGACAGAACAAAACATTGAGGGCAGCTTGGCAGGAATGATCTTTGGCTAAAATTATGCGTACAAACCCTGTTTTCTGCAGATGTGTAAAGAGACAACTCTGGGTAGGCTGGATTGAGCATTTGAAAAAGAGTTTAAGAGGAATTCAAGATCATTTATAAAGCATGTGATCCAAAGAGGTTTGTATGACCCGCAAAGAAGGTGGTTTGAAGTATTCCCCCCACCATCCCCCTTGGATATTAAGGGTATGGGATTTTTTTGTTGTTGAATATATGAACCAACAGAAAAATAAATTTCCAGAAAAATGAGTAACTCCATTATAATCATGTTTTGTTGGAGCTTGTTCCTCCAGCCTCATGGACAAAGAGTGACTAATACTAAAGAAATGGACAACATCATCGCCGATACGTTTTCTCGAGTATAGACATATCTACTGAACAGTTGTAAGTTGTAAACAAAAAACCTGAAACGGGCCCTGATCTACCCATTATACAAGATTTATTGAATAAAGAACATAAGGCTATTGTAACAAACTCTACGAAATACTAAAGAGCTTTGAGTGTTATCAAGTGATATAGTGTACACTGACATAACAGTAGGAAATATAAAACTGAAATCTGAAAGTGCTGCAAGGTAGAGGGGGGGGGGGGGGTATTGACATTGACACAGAGATCTCAGCTATGGTTATAGCGATATGAAGATGAACATTGGTACACATATTGAATAGAGTATACACTGTAAAAAAAGTTGGGCAATATTTTTCAACACTTTTCAACCCAACCATCTATTGGGCAATATTTTGCCCAGTGGTATTGGTAAACGTAAGTACCCTATATACTTCACACGTGCATAATTGTTTCGTATTTTGACAAACATTTGGGCAAAGATATGACCCTTCAACTGCCCGACTACGGTAGCCCACTTGTTGGGAAAATCTTGACCAGCTGTTGGGCAAAATACGAAAATATTGCCCAATAGATGGTTGGGTTGAAAAGTGTTGAAAAATATTGCCCAACTTTTTTTACAGTGTACACGACATTAACACAGAGCTTTCATCCAATGTTGGCAATACCCTATTATACTGTTACGTGAGGACTACACAATGTGGAAAGAGAATACCCCGGTACGGTACAAAGCATTGAATATAAATTCAAATCAAATTTGATCTTCTTTGGACGTGTTTTAAACTTTAATATGCCTTCGTTCGGACATGGGAAGTTCCAAAAAATTATATCTTCTTTAGCATAACAGAATACATGGACTTGGCAACAGTGTCCAATGGCTACAGGATATGCATACAAACCTCCAACAAGTTCATTTGTCTTTTTAAATCCAACTCTTGGAAGCGTAGCTCTCTGATCTGAAAAAGTTGAGTAAGGATAAAGAGCATTTATAAAGCATGTGATCCAAACAGGACACTGTGACCCCAAATTCTATATTATATATAGACATTTTATAAATACATTTCAAGTAAAAAAAAAAGATCAGTCGGCGTCATTTTTTTAAGTTTCAATCCATATTTTTAGAAAATGCAACATTTTCCCTGTTGGAGCCAAGTGTGTACCTAACTAATTACCCAGTGACATGACTAAACGGCTAAAAATGGTGGGAGGACAGAACTAAATATTGAGGGCAGCTTGGCAGCATTGATCGATATCTACAATTATGCGTACAAACCCTGTTTTCTGCAGATGTGTAAAAAGACAACTCTAGGTAGGCTGGATTGATCATTTGAAAAAGAGTTGAAGAGGAATTCAAGATCATTTATAAAGCATGTGATCCAAAGAGAATAGTATGACCCCTAAAGAGGATCGTTTGAATTATTCCCCTCCCCCCCCCCCCCCTCCCCTTGGATATTAAAGGTATGGGAAATTTGTACTTTGGAATATATGAACCAAAAGAAAAATAAATATTCAGAAAAATGAGTAACTCCAATATAATCATATATCAAATCATTGCGCCTATTATCTAAGTACCAAAAGAGATCATTGTTTTCAATAAAAAAGACTGATTTCTATGACAAGGCAGATTACACAAGCTTGTTGCCTTCTATTTCTTTTAACATACTTACGGCAAAGAAATTCCTTGCCAGTTCACATAGTAAAAGGACATGTTGGGTATAAACTTGGACCCAAAGTAAGAAATGGAATTGAAAATCTCAAGCACACAATTAACCTTGGATGGGCCAGCCAGTTTTGCAGTTGAATCACCAGACCTCTTTTCGTCCTTCTCCTCCATCGACTGAAAATATATTAAAGCATAGACTTAGTTATATTAAAATGTGAGTTTATACATTCACAAAATGTAATTTATAAGCTTGGCAGCCTTATTTTTCAAGAATCAGAGACTGTTTAGTTGGAGCTTGTTCCTCCAGCCATATGGACTAAGAGAGACTCATATTAAGGGAATGGACAACATCATAGCTGATACGCTCTCTAGAGCAAAGGCATATCTACTAAACAGTTGTAAATTGAAAAAACACCATGAAACAAGCCCTGGTCTACCCATTATATGAGATTTATTGAATAAAGAACATTAAAGGGTATTGTAATAAACTCTACAAAATACTAAAGAACTTTATGTGTTATCAAGTGACATAGTGTACACTGACATAAAAGTAGGAAATATAAAACTGAAATCTGAAAGTGCTGCAAGGTAGAGGGGGGGGGGGGGGGCATTTACATTGACACAGAGATCTCTCCTATGGTTATAGCGATATGAAGATGAAAATTGGTACACATATTGAATAAAGTATACACGACATTGACACAGAGCTAAAATCGAATGTTGGCAATACCCTATCATACAGTTACGTGAGGACTAAACAATGTGGAAAGAGAGTACAAAGCATTGAATATAAATTCAAATCAAATTTGGTCTTCTTTGGACGTGTTTTAAACTTAAATATGACTTCGTTCGGACATGGGGAGTTACACAAAATTAAATCTTCTTTAGCATAACAGAACACATGGACTTGGCAACAGTGTTCAATGGCTACAGGTTATGCATACAAACCTCCAACAAGCTCATACGTCTTTGTAAATCCAACTTTTGGTACTGTAGCTCCCTCATCTGAAAGAGTTGGATAAGGATATAGAGCATTTATAAAGCATGTGATCTAAACAGGACACTGTGACCTCAAATTTTACATTATATATAGACATTTTATAAATACATTTCAAGTAAAAAAAAATCAGTCGGCGTCATTGTTTTCAATTCATGTTTTAGAAAAGGTAACACTTTTCCTGTTGGAGCCAAGTGTGTGCCTACAATTACCCATTGACATGATTGAACGGCTAAAAATGGTGGGAGCACAGAACAAAATATTGACGGCAGCTTGGCAGCAATGATCGATGGCTACAATTATGCATACAAACCCTGTTTTCTGCAGACGTGTTAGGAGACAACTCTGGGTAGACTGGCTTGATCATTTGAAAAAGAGTTTAAGAGGGATTCAAGATCATTTATAAAGCATGTGATCCAAAGAGGATAGTATGACCCCAAAGAGGGTCGTTTGAAGTATTCTCCTGCCCCCCTTGGATATTAAGGGTATGGGAAATTTGTATTTTGGAATATATGAACCAACAGAAAAATAAATATCAAGAAAAATGAGTAACTCCAATATAATCATGTTTTGTTGGAGCTTGTTCCTCCAGCCTTATGGACTAAGAGTGGCTCATATTAAAAGAATGGACAAGATCATCGCCGATACGCTTTCTAGAGCATAGGCATACCTACTGAACAGCTGTAATTTGTAAAACACCATGAAACGGGCCCTGATCTACCAATTATATGAAATTTATTGAAGAAAGAGCAGAAGGCTATTGAACAAAGTCTACAAAATACTAAAGAACTTTGAGTGTTATCAAGTGACATAGATAATACATATGTTGTGCGCCTAACAGCTGCCAACACTGCTCTCCCTTTCTTCGTCATTTTTTGTCTGATCTACTTGGAGGTTTTGATTAATTTTTATATCATCCTGTTTCTAATATCCTACTGATTTTGCTAGACAGATTTGATGGTGTTGAGCTATACATTGGTGTAGATTTTTCATCTGGAAGTTTTTTCAAGTTTGCTTTCATTTGGTGCAAAGTGGCCATACTACTTGCACTTGATTTGTACATGGACTTCATTACTATTGTGGTTTGATCAGGCATGTATGTCACTGGACAAGGACAATGTTAACTCAGAGGCTCATCTATATCCTTTCACTCATCCTCCTTTGTTGGACTGTTGTCAGGATGAGTGGTCATTCAGATGGACTGAATGGATCCTTTCAAGCTAAGAAGTCACTGAAACACAGGATTAAGTATACAGGAAAAGCTATCTTATACTACTCCAATGCAACTTGTACTTTTCGCATTGAACTGATCCAAGATGGAGACATACATCCTAATCCAGGCCCATGTCCTCAAGCAAAGGCTGCATCTAAACAACGTGCAGAGTCAGCAGTGGAAAGTTCCATGGACTTCCAGCAGAAATTAAATAAAAGTCAAGCTTTATATGCTCCAACTGAGCTCCGATGGATTCGACACTGTGGTTCTGTTCCTACTCTTGTCAGCTCTGATGTATGGTCTACAATTAGATCACTTGGAATAGCCTCGAGACGTCCAACTCACCGAGGAACCAAAGGTGGTAGGCGGATACAAAGGCGGAAGGGGACAACCCGTTCGACAACCCTTTCACCGGCAATTTGTATTACGAAGCGACAGGAACACCAACAACCAAAGTGTCATGAATCACATTTTGCATTATGGAATGCAAGGTCCATCAAGAACAAGACTCATTTGATATGTGATCTTATTGCGGCGGAGCATGTCGACATTTTTGCTCTAACAGAGACGTGGCTCAGTGGGGATGCTCGGGATGATCATTCTCTGGCAGACTTGAGCTCATCTTTACCGACCCATCAATTTCTTCACTCTCCTCGAAGTGACGGAACAAGGGGTGGAGTCGGAGTCTGTCTTCACAGAAGATTCACTGTTCATGAGAAGGAGTCTTGTTCATATGAATCTTTTGAATATATGAGTCTTCTGATTTCTACTCGCCAGCAAAATCCTCTCCGTATAGTGATCATATATCGGCCTCCGACCACACAGGATCGTAGACCTACGGCTCCTATATTCTTTCGAGAGTTTCCCGACTTCCTTGAAAGATTGATGGCAGACCCACAGCGCCTCTTGATTGCAGGTGATTTTAACTTTCATCTAGATGACCAGAGCAATCGTGAAGCCAGTACCTTCAGGGATTTATTGTCTTCTGTGAACCTTGTACAACATGTGGATTTTCCAACTCATCTGAAAGGACATACGTTAGACATCATTGCTTCACGTCCCGATGATGCTATTGTGTTCGGCGTTTCTTGCACTGGTTATCTACCACCAGACCATGCTGTAGTGCAATGTAAACTGAGCATAGGGAAACCTGATCTTGTAAAGACTGATATCAAGTATAGGAAAGTATCTGACATCAACCTCGAGGCTTTCCGCAAAGACATCCTTCAGTCTGAACTGTACACATGCCCGGCAGATGATGTTAATGAGTTGGTCATACAGTATGGAACCGTTCTTAAGACTCTGTTCGATAAACATGCGCCTATTATCACCAGGACTATTACATCCCGTCCTCATTCGCCTTGGTACAATTCTGATCTTCGTGAGGCTAAAGCAGATGCTTCGTCGATCGGAACGGTGTTGGCGCATCTCCAAACTTGAAGTTCATCGGCAGATCTTTAGACATGAGTAAAAAAAAGTATGAAAAAGCACTTACTCAAGCAAAGAAGGAGTACTACTCACTTCGACTGAAGGATTGTGGACCCAGACAGTTTTTCCAAAGGGTGAACCGTTTGGTCCACTCGGAAACATCGCAGTGTCTTCCAAGTGACAGCGATCCTGAAGTTAACCTGGCTGATCGATTCTGTTCATTCTTTGCTGAGAAATCTGAAAATATTATCAAGTCGCTTGATAATGCTTCCAGCAGTGACCTCACTCATATTTCCCATGTAGAAACGGACCAAAGATTTGATGAGTTTGACTGTGTTCTTCAAAGTCAAGTTGCAGGTCTGATTACCAGATCACGTTCTACCACATGCGGCTTAGACCCTATGCCCACTGATCTTGTAAAGAAGTGTGTAAGTGAACTAAGTCCAGTGATTACTCGCATTGCAAATATGTCTCTACGTGATGGTTGTTTTCCAGATGTATTGGAACTTGCGAACATTTCTCCACTGATAAAGGCTAGCAAACTGGATTCAGAGGACCTAGGAAGTAACAGACCTATTGCTCACATCCAGTTCCTGGGGAAAACCATTGAGCGACTGGTGAACTTGCAGATTCAAGACCATCTGGTAGAAAATCACCTGTATGCAAGTATGCAGTCCGCGTATAGGCCCTATCACAGTTGCGAGTCTGCTGTTCTCCGAGTTGCTAATGACATACTGCTGGCCCTTGACAGAGGAAATGAAGCTGTGCTACTACTTTTGGATTATTCGTCAGCATTCGACACCATCCATCATGAAACATTGATCTCCCGTCTACAAAGGCGCTATGGAATCTGCAACAATGCGTTGAAGTGGTTTCAATCATACTTCGTGAACAGGAGACACTCTGTAATCATTGGGGAATCACAGTCGCGTACTTACTACACCTGGTATGGGGTACCTCAGGGTACTGTCATCGGACCTTTAGCTTTTAGTCTGTATGCTGCTCCTCTTCAGGATGTCATCGATCATCACAACATAAACTGTATGATGTATGCGGATGACACTCAAATGTATATAACCTTAAAGAGTAATGAGCAATCTAATACCATTGACAGACTACAAGTGTGTGTGAACGATATCATCAATTGGTCTAATAAAAATGATCTTAAACTCAATAGTAACAAAACTGAGGTTCTACATTTCACCAGCAAATTCAGGAAAAGTAACCATATGGATGGCATAGAAATAGACAATATCCTTATCAAATGTGTCGATGCCGCTAGAAATCTTGGTGTGCAGCTAGACAAAAATCTTACAATGAGAGCTCAAGTCAATAATGTATGTAAAACCAGTTCGTTTGCTCTGCTCAAAATTGGAAAAATCCGCCAATTCCTAACCAAAGAAGCTACTAAGCAGCTGGTTCATGCCCTGGTTATATCTCGCATAGATTTTTGCAATAGTTTACTTTATTCTCTTCCTGATGTTCCACCAATAACTTACAAAGAATCCAAAACTCAGCAGCCAGACTAATCACTAGAACTAAACGAAGAGAACATATAACGCCCATACTTACAATTGCACTGGCTGCCAGTTAAGTCCCGTATTAATTATAAGATCCTTTTACTGACATATCAATGCCTAAACCGTACAGCCCCGTCTTACCTCCAAGATCTCATTCTACAATATACCCCTACAAGAAACTTAAGATCAAATAGTAAATCCCTCCTAGTAGCTCAAAGCACTCAAACAAAATATTATGGCACTCGCTCCTTCAGGAATTCTTCGGCCGAATTGTGGCACAGCTTGCCTGATGCTGTCAAACAGGCAAGCACAACATAATCATTTAAAACTCTGTTGAAGACCCATCTTTTTGTAAATTGTTAATTTTGTTCCAGCTGTTTAGTGACTTCTTTGGTTATAGTATCATGTACATATTTAATATTTAATTTAATTTTCATTTAATTTTCATGTTTTTTCATGTTTAAATTTGTATTACCTGAATTTACAATATATTACATGTAAGCTATGTAGGAATTGTGTATCCTTATTGTTGTTTGTAATTAATTATTTTCATGTATCAGGCATAAATGTTCATTTCTATTCCGCCCTTTTCCTTTATTTCTAAGCGCATAGGGACTTTCTTTGTGTGAGTGATATGCGCTATACAAATAACGTTCATTATTATTATTATTATTATTATAGTGTACACTGACATAAAAGTAGGAAATCTGAAACTGAAATCTGAAAATGCTGCAAGGTAGAGGGGGGGGGGGGGGCATTTACATTGACACAGAGATCTCTCCTATGGTTATAGCGATATGAAGATAAAAATTGGTAAACATCTTGAATAAAGTATACACGACATTGACACAGAGCTAAAATCGAATGTTGGCAATACCCTATCATACAGTCACGTGAGGACTAAACAATGTGGAAAGAGAGTACAAAGCATTGAATATAAATTCAAATCAAATTTGGTCTTCTTTAGACGTGATTTAAACTTAAATATGCCTTCGTTCGGACATGGGAAGTTACAAAGAATTAAATCTTCTTTAGCATAACAGAACACATGGACTTGGCAACATTGTTCAATGGCTACAGGTCATGCATACAAACCTCCAACAAGCTCATACGTCTTTGTAAATCCAACTCTTGGTAGAGTAGCTCGCTCATCTAAAAGAGTTGGATAAGGATAAAGAGCATTTATAAAGCATGTGATCTAAACAGGACACTATGACTTCAAATTTTATATTATATATAGACATTTTATAAATACATTTCAAGTAAAAAAAAAATCAGTCGGCGTCATTGTTTTAAGTTTCAATCCATGTTTTAGAAAAGGCAAGACTTTCCCTGTTGGGGCCAAGTGTGTACCTAACTAATTACCCAGTGACATGACTAAACGGCTAAAAATGGTGGGAGGACAAAACTAAATATTGAGGGCAGCTTGGCAGCAATGATCGATATCTACAATTATGCGTACAAACCCTGTTTTCTGCAGATGTGTAAAAAGACAGCTCTAGGTAGGCTGGATTGATCATTTGAAAAAAGAGTTGAAGAGGAATTCAAGATCATTTATAAAGCATGTGATCCAAAGAGGATAGTATGACCCCTAAAGAGGATTGTTTGAATTATTCCCCTCCCCCCCCCCCTTCCCCTTAGATATTATAGGTATGGGAAATTTGTACTTTGGAATATATGAACCAAAAGAAAAATAAATATTCAGAAAAATGAGTAACTCCAATATAATCATATATCAAATCATTGCGCCTAGTATCTAAGTACCAAAAGAGATCACTGTTTTCAATAAAAAAACTGATTTCTATGACAAGGCAGATTACACAAGCTTGTTGCCTTCTATTTCTTTTAACATACTTACGGCAAAGAAATTCCTTGCCAGTTCACATAGTAAAAGGACATGTTGGGTATAAACTTGGACCCAAAGTAAGAAATGGAATTGAAAATCTCAAGCACACAATTAACCTTGGATGGGCCAGCCAGTTTTGCAGTTGAATCACCAGACCTCTTTTCGTCCTTCTCCTCCATCGACTGAAAATATATTAAAGCATAGACTTAGTTATATTCAAATGTGAGTTTATACATTCACAAAATGTAATTTATAAGCTTGGCAGCCTTATTTTTCAAGAATCAGAGACTGTTTAGTTGGAGCTTGTTCCTCCAGCCATATGGACTAAGAGAGACTCATATTAAGGGAATGGACAACATCATAGCTGATACGCTCTCTAGAGCATAGGCATATCTACTGAACAGTTGTAAATTGAAAAAACACCATGAAACAAGCCCTGGTCTACCCATTATATGAGATTTATTGAATAAAGAACATAAGGGTATTGTAATAAACTCTACAAAATACTAAAGAACTTCATGTGTTATCAAGTGACATAGTGTACACTAACATAACAGTAGGAAATATAAAACTGAAAGCTGAAAGTGCTGCAAGGTAGAGGGGGGGGGGGGGCATTTACATTGACACAGAGATCTCTCCTATGGTTATAGCGATATGAAGATGAAAATTGGTAAACATCTTGTATAAAGTATACACGACATTGACACAGAGCTAAACTCGAATGTTGGCAATACCCTATCATACAGTCACGTGAGGACTAAACAATGTGGAAAGAGAGTACAAAGCATTGAATATAAATTCAAATCAAATTTGGTCTTCTTTGGACGTGATTTAAACTTAAATATGCCTTCGTTCGGACATGGGAAGTTACAAAGAATTAAATCTTCTTTAGCATAACAGAATACATGGACTTGGCAAAAGTGTTCAATGGCTACAGGTCATGCATACAAACCTCCAACAAGCTCATACGTCTTTGTAAATCCAACTCTTGGTAGCGTAGCTCGCTCATCTGAAAGAGTTGGATAAGGATAAAGAGCATTTATAAAGCATGTGATCTAAACAGGACACTGTGACCTCAATTTTTATATTATATATAGACATTTTATAAATACATTTCAAGTAAAAAAATCAGTCGGCGTCATTGTTTTAAGTTTCAATCCATGTTTTAAAAAGGCAACACTTTCCCTGTTAGAGCCAAGTGTGTACCTAACTAATTACCCAGTGACATGACTAAACGGCTAAAAATGGTGGGAGGACAAAACTAAATATTGAGGGCAGCTTGGCAGCAATGATCGATATCTACAATTATGCGCACAAACCCTGTTTTCTGCAGATGTGTAAAAAGACAGCTCTAGGTAGGCTGGATTGATCATTTGAAAAAAGAGTTGAAGAGGAATTCAAGATCATTTATAAAGCATGTGATCCAAAGAGGATAGTATGACCCCTAAAGAGGATTGTTTGAATTATTCCCCTTCCCCCCCCCCCTTCCCCTTAGATATTATAGGTATGGGAAATTTGTACTTTGGAATATATGAACCAAAAGAAAAATAAATATTCAGAAAAATGAGTAACTCCAATATAATCATATATCAAATCATTGCGCCTAGTATCTAAGTACCAAAAGAGATCACTGTTTTCAATAAAAAAACTGATTTCTATGACAAGGCAGATTACACAAGCTTGTTGCCTTCTATTTCTTTTAACATACTTACGGCAAAGAAATTCCTTGCCAGTTCACATAGTAAAAGGACATGTTGGGTATAAACTTGGACCCAAAGTAAGAAATGGAATTGAAAATCTCAAGCACACAATTAACCTTGGATGGGCCAGCCAGTTTTGCAGTTGAATCACCAGACCTCTTTTCGTCCTTCTCCTCCATCGACTGAAAATATATTAAAGCATAGACTTAGTTATATTCAAATGTGAGTTTATACTTTCACAAAATGTAATTTATAAGCTTGGCAGCCTTATTTTTCAAGAATCAGAGACTGTTTAGTTGGAGCTTGTTCCTCCAGCCATATGGACTAAGAGAGACTCATATTAAGGGAATGGACAACATCATAGCTGATACGCTCTCTAGAGCATAGGCATATCTACTGAACAGTTGTAAATTGAAAAAACACCATGAAACAAGCCCTGGTCTACCCATTATATGAGATTTATTGAATAAAGAACATAAGGGTATTGTAATAAACTCTACAAAATACTAAAGAACTTTATGTGTTATCAAGTGACATAGTGTACACTAACATAACAGTAGGAAATATAAAACTGAAAGCTGAAAGTGCTGCAAGGTAGAGGGGGGGGGGGGCATTTACATTGACACAGAGATCTCTCCTATGGTTATAGCGATATGAAGATGAAAATTGGTAAACATCTTGTATAAAGTATACACGACATTGACACAGAGCTAAAATCCAATGTTGGCAATACCCTATTACACTGTTACGTGAAGACTAAACAATGTGGAAAGAGAGTACAAAGCATTGAATATAAATTCAAATCAAATTTGGTCTTCTTTGGACGTGATTTAAACTTAAATATGCCTTCGTTCGGACATGGGAAGTTACAAAGAATTAAATCTTCTTTAGCATAACAGAATACATGGACTTGGCAAAAGTGTTCAATGGCTACAGGTCATGCATACAAACCTCCAACAAGCTCATACGTCTTTGTAAATCCAACTCTTGGTAGCGTAGCTCGCTCATCTGAAAGAGTTGGATAAGGATAAAGAGCATTTATAAAGCATGTGATCTAAACAGGACACTGTGACCTCAATTTTTATATTATATATAGACATTTTATAAATACATTTCAAGTAAAAAAATCAGTCGGCGTCATTGTTTTAAGTTTCAATCCATGTTTTAAAAAGGCAACACTTTCCCTGTTAGAGCCAAGTGTGTACCTAACTAATTACCCAGTGACATGACTAAACGGCTAAAAATGGTGGGAGGACAAAACTAAATATTGAGGGCAGCTTGGCAGCAATGATCGATATCTACAATTATGCGTACAAACCCTGTTTTCTGCAGATGTGTAAAAAGACAACTCTAGGTAGGCTGGATTGATCATTTGAAAAAGAGTTGAAGAGGAATTCAAGAACATTTATAAAGCATGTGATCCAAAGAGGATAGTATGACCCCTAAAGAGGATTGTTTGAAAATATTCCCCTCCCCCCCCCCCTTCCCCTTAGATATTATAGGTATGGGAAATTTGTACTTTGGAATATATGAACCAAAAGAAAAATAAATATTCAGAAAAATGAGTAACTCCAATATAATCATATATCAAATCATTGCGCCTAGTATCTAAGTACCAAAAGAGATCATTGTTTTCAATAAAAAAGACTGATTTCTATGACAAGGCAGATTACACAAGCTTGTTGCCTTCTATTTCTTTTAACATACTTACGGCAAAGAAATTCCTTGCCAGTTCACATAGTAAAAGGACATGTTGGGTATAAACTTGGACCCAAAGTAAGAAATGGAATTGAAAATCTCATGCACACATTTAACCTTGGATGGGCCAGCCAGTTTTGCAGTTGAATCACCAGACCTCTTTTCGTCCTTCTCCATCATCGACTGAAAATATGTTAAAGCATAGACTTAGTTATATTAAAATGTGAGTTTATACATTCACAAAATGTAATTTATAAGCTTGGTAGCCTTATTTTTCAAGAATCAGAGACTGTTTAGTTGGGGCTTGTTCCTCCAGCCATATGGACTATAGAGAGACTCATATTAAGGGAATGGACAACATCATAGCTGATACGCTCTCTAGAGCATAGGCATATCTACTGAACAGTTGCAAATTGAAAAAACACCATGAAACAGGCCCTGATCTACCCATTATACAAGATTTATTGAATAAAGAACAAAAGGCTATTGTAACAAACTCTATGAAATACTAAAGAGCTTTGAGTGTTATCAAGTGATATAGTGTACACTGACATAACAGTAGGAAATATAAAACTGAAATCTGAAAGTGCTGCAAGGTAGAGGGGGGGGCATTTACATTGACACAGAGATCTCAGCTATGGTTATAGCGATATGAAGATGAAAATTGGTACACATAATGAATAGAGTATACACGACATTGACACAGAGCTTTTATCCAATGTTGGCAATACCCTATTATACTGTTACGTGAGGACTAAACAATGTGGAAAGAGAGTACCCCGGTACGGTACAAAGCATTGAATATAAATTCAAATCAAATTTGGTCTTCTTTGGACGTGTTTTAAACTTTAATATGCCTTAGTTTGGACATAGAAAGTTACAAAGAATTAAATATTCTTTAGCATAACAGAATACATCGACTTGGCAACAGCGTTCAACGGCTATAGGTTATGCATACAAACCTTCAAAGAGATCCTTTGTCTTTGTAAATCCAACTCTTCGTCGCGTAGCTCTCTCATCTGAAAGAGTTGAGGAAGGATAAAGAGCATTTATAAAGCATGTGATCCAAACAAGACACTGTGACCCGAAATGTTATATTCTATGTAGACATTTTATAAATACATGTCATAAAACAATGGAAACGCTCTCGGCGGTCTCGCCTCCATTACGCAATTCGATATGATGAAAAATTGAGGTTAGAACATTACTTATAGGCAGGGTGGCGCATTAGCAGGCCCCCCAAAATGAAATCCTCCGAATATAATCACATTTTGAAGTAAATAATGATTAAGAATCATCGGAAGAACTATTTACTATTAATTGTACCACGATCGATAACTTGAATGAAATATGAACAAATTAATAATAAAATTATTAATTCTCATATTAAGTTGTGAAAACATAAACCAAGCCACTGACCTTTGACCTTGTGACCTGGAATTTGTGTCATATGATTTGTGATACTTGATAAGCCTTGGGTACAAGTTTCATGGAATTTGAACGAACAATTTTGAAAATATGCTAAAAACCCAATATCTTGATGTTGATGCCACAACACAGTCTAAGTTTGTTGACCTAAAATGACCTTTGATCTTAATTTAGTGAACTGAAATTCTAGTCACATGATTGGGGATACTTGGTAACCCTATAGTTTTAGTTCATTGACTAAGAACATATACTTTTAAAATTATATCAAAAATTCAGAAAACTTAACCTTAGGTTAAGTTTTTGATGTTGACGTCGTCGCCGCCGTCGCCGTCACCGGAAAAACGGCGCATATGTCTCGGTTTTTGCTACGCAGACGAGACAAAAATCAGTCAGCGTCATTGTTTTAATTTCAATTCATGTTTTAGTAAAGGTAACACTTCCCCTGTTGGAGCCAAGTGTGTACCTAACTCAGGGGCGTCGCTAGACCTTTTTCAGTGGGGGGGGGGGGGGTGTAGAGGCCAACGATTACCGACAAAAGTAGCCACCAATTACCGACAAAATTAAATTTCCAATATCTACAAAGTCAACCCTATAAACCTGGGGCCGAAGGCTTAATTGTTTTTCCTATTTTCCTACTATACAAGTGATATAGTGTACACTGACATAACAGTAGGAAACATAAAACTGAAATCTGAAAGTGCTGCAAGGTAGAGGGGGGGGGGGCATTTACATTGACACAGAGATCTCAGCTATGGTTATAGCGATATGAAGATGAAAATTGGTACACATATTGAATAGAGTATACACGACATTGACACAGAGCTTTTATCCAATGTTGGCAATACCCTATTATACTGTTACGTGAGGACTAAACAATGTGGAAAGAGAGTACCCCGGTACGGTACAAAGCATTGAATATAAATTCAAATCAAATTTGGTCTTCTTTGGACGTGTTTTAAACTTTAAAATGCCTTAGTTCGGACATGGGAAGAATTAATCTTCTTTAGCATAACAGAATACATGGACTTGGCAACAGTGTTCAATGGCAAACGTTTATGCATACAAACCTTCAAAGAGATCCTTTGTCTTTGTAAATCCAACTCTTCGTCGCGTAGCTCTCTCATCTGCAAGAGTTGAGGAAGGATAAAGAGCATTTATAAAGCATGTGATCCAAACAAGACACTGTGACCCGAAATGTTATATTCTATGTAGACATTTTATAAATACATGTCATAAAACAATGGAAACGCTCTCGGCGGTCTCGCCTCCATTACGCAATTCGATATGATGAAAAATTGAGGTTAGAACATTACTTATAGGCAGGGTGGCGCATTAGCAGGCCCCCCAAAATGAAATCCTCCAAATATAATCACATTTTGAAGTAAATAATGATTAAAAATCATCGGAAGAACTATTTACTATTAATTGTACCACGATCGATAACTTGAATGAAATATGAACAAATTAATAATAAAATTATTAATTCTCATATTAAGTTGTGAAAACATAAACCAAGCCACTGACCTTTGACCTTGTGACCTGGAATTTGTGTCATATGATTTGTGATACTTGATAAGCCTTGGGTACAAGTTTCATGGAATTTGAACGAACAATTTTGAAAATATGCTAAAAACCCAATATCTTGATGTTGATGCCACAACACAGTCTAAGTTTGTTGACCTAAAATGACCTTTGATCTTAATTTAGTGAACTGAAATTCTAGTCACATGATTGGGGATACTTGGTAACCCTATAGTTTTAGTTCATTGACTAAGAACATATACTTTTAAAATTATATCAAAAATTCAGAAAACTTAACCTTAGGTTAAGTTTTTGATGTTGACGTCGTCGCCGCCGTCGCCGTCACCGGAAAAACGGCGCATATGTCTCGGTTTTTGCTACGCAGACGAGACAAAAATCAGTCAGCGTCATTGTTTTAATTTCAATTCATGTTTTAGTAAAGGTAACACTTCCCCTGTTGGAGCCAAGTGTGTACCTAACTCAGGGGCGTCGCTAGACCTTTTTCAGTGGGGGGGGGGGGGGTGTAGAGGCCAACGATTACCGACAAAAGTAGCCACCAATTACCGACAAAATTAAATTTCCAATATCTACAAAGTCAACCCTATAAACCTGGGGCCGAAGGCTTAATTGTTTTTCCTATTTTCCTACTATACAAGTGATATAGTGTACACTGACATAACAGTAGGAAACATAAAACTGAAATCTGAAAGTGCTGCAAGGTAGAGGGGGGGGGGGGGGCATTTACATTGACACAGAGATCTCAGCTATGGTTATAGCGATATGAAGATGAAAATTGGTACACATATTGAATAGAGTATACACGACATTGACACAGAGCTTTTATCCAATGTTGGCAATACCCTATTATACTGTTACGTGAGGACTAAACAATGTGGAAAGAGAGTACCCCGGTACGGTACAAAGCATTGAATATAAATTCAAATCAAATTTGGTCTTCTTTGGACGTGTTTTAAACTTTAAAATGCCTTAGTTCGGACATGGGAAGAATTAATCTTCTTTAGCATAACAGAATACATGGACTTGGCAACAGTGTTCAATGGCAAACGTTTATGCATACAAACCTTCAAAGAGATCCTTTGTCTTTGTAAATCCAACTCTTCGTCGCGTAGCTCTCTCATCTGAAAGAGTTGAGGAAGGATAAAGAGCATTTATAAAGCATGTGATCCAAACAAGACACTGTGACCAGAAATGTTATATTCTATGTAGACATTTTATAAATACATGTCATAAAACAATGGAAACGCTCTCGGCGGTCTTGCCTCCATTACGCAATTCGATATGATGAAAAATTGAGGTTAGAACATTACTTATAGGCAGGGTGGCGCATTAGCAGGCCCCCCAAAATGAAATCCTCCAAATATAATCACATTTTGAAGTAAATAATGATTAAAAATCATCGGAAGAACTATTTACTATTAATTGTACCACGATCGATAACTTGAATGAAATATGAACAAATTAATAATAAAATTATTAATTCTCATATTAAGTTGTGAAAACATAAACTAAGCCACTGAACTTTGACCTTGTGACCTGGAATTTGTGTCATATGATTTGTGATACTTGATAAGCCTTGGGTACAAGTTTCATGGAATTTGAACGAACAATTTTGAAAATATGCTAAAAACCCAATATCTTGATGTTGATGCCACAACACAGTCTAAGTTTGTTGACCTAAAATGACCTTTGATCTTAATTTAGTGAACTGAAATTCTAGTCACATGATTGGGGATACTTGGTAACCCTATAGTTTTAGTTCATTGACTAAGAACATATACTTTTAAAATTATATCAAAAATTCAAAAAACTTAACCTTAGGTTAAGTTTTTGATGTTGACGTCGTCGCCGCCGTCGCCGTCACCGGAAAAACGGCGCATATGTCTCGGTTTTTGCTACGCAGACGAGACAAAAATCAGTCAGCGTCATTGTTTTAATTTCAATTCATGTTTTAGTAAAGGTAACACTTCCCCTGTTGGAGCCAAGTGTGTACCTAACTCAGGGGCGTCGCTAGACCTTTTTCAGTGGGGGGGGGGGGGGTGTAGAGGCCAACGATTACCGACAAAAGTAGCCACCAATTACCGACAAAATTAAATTTCCAATATCTACAAAGTCAACCCTATAAACCTGGGGCCGAAGGCTTAATTGTTTTTCCTATTTTCCTACTATACAAGTGATATAGTGTACACTGACATAACAGTAGGAAACATAAAACTGAAATCTGAAAGTGCTGCAAGGTAGAGGGGGGGGGGGGCATTTACATTGACACAGAGATCTCAGCTATGGTTATAGCGATATGAAGATGAAAATTGGTACACATATTGAATAGAGTATACACGACATTGACACAGAGCTTTTATCCAATGTTGGCAATACCCTATTATACTGTTACGTGAGGACTAAACAATGTGGAAAGAGAGTACCCCGGTACGGTACAAAGCATTGAATATAAATTCAAATCAAATTTGGTCTTCTTTGGACGTGTTTTAAACTTTAAAATGCCTTAGTTCGGACATGGGAAGAATTAATCTTCTTTAGCATAACAGAATACATGGACTTGGCAACAGTGTTCAATGGCAAACGTTTATGCATACAAACCTTCAAAGAGATCCTTTGTCTTTGTAAATCCAACTCTTCGTCGCGTAGCTCTCTCATCTGCAAGAGTTGAGGAAGGATAAAGAGCATTTATAAAGCATGTGATCCAAACAAGACACTGTGACCCGAAATGTTATATTCTATGTAGACATTTTATAAATACATGTCATAAAACAATGGAAACGCTCTCGGCGGTCTCGCCTCCATTACGCAATTCGATATGATGAAAAATTGAGGTTAGAACATTACTTATAGGCAGGGTGGCGCATTAGCAGGCCCCCCAAAATGAAATCCTCCAAATATAATCACATTTTGAAGTAAATAATGATTAAAAATCATCGGAAGAACTATTTACTATTAATTGTACCACGATCGATAACTTGAATGAAATATGAACAAATTAATAATAAAATTATTAATTCTCATATTAAGTTGTGAAAACATAAACCAAGCCACTGACCTTTGACCTTGTGACCTGGAATTTGTGTCATATGATTTGTGATACTTGATAAGCCTTGGGTACAAGTTTCATGGAATTTGAACGAACAATTTTGAAAATATGCTAAAAACCCAATATCTTGATGTTGATGCCACAACACAGTCTAAGTTTGTTGACCTAAAATGACCTTTGATCTTAATTTAGTGAACTGAAATTCTAGTCACATGATTGGGGATACTTGGTAACCCTATAGTTTTAGTTCATTGAATAAGAACATATACTTTTAAAATTATATCAAAAATTCAAAAAACTTAACCTTAGGTTAAGTTTTTGATGTTGACGTCGTCGCCGCCGTCGCCGTCACCGGAAAAACGGCGCATATGTCTCGGTTTTTGCTACGCAGACGAGACAAAAATCAGTCAGCGTCATTGTTTTAATTTCAATTCATGTTTTAGTAAAGGTAACACTTCCCCTGTTGGAGCCAAGTGTGTACCTAACTCAGGGGCGTCGCTAGACCTTTTTCAGTGGGGGGGGGGGGTGTAGAGGCCAACGATTACCGACAAAAGTAGCCACCAATTACCGACAAAATTAAATTTCCAATATCTACAAAGTCAACCCTATAAACCTGGGGCCGAAGGCTTAATTGTTTTTCCTATTTTCCTACTATACAAGTGATATAGTGTACACTGACATAACAGTAGGAAACATAAAACTGAAATCTGAAAGTGCTGCAAGGTAGAGGGGGGGGGCATTTACATTGACACAGAGATCTCAGCTATGGTTATAGCGATATGAAGATGAAAATTGGTACACATATTGAATAGAGTATACACGACATTGACACAGAGCTTTTATCCAATGTTGGCAATACCCTATTATACTGTTACGTGAGGACTAAACAATGTGGAAAGAGAGTACCCCGGTACGGTACAAAGCATTGAATATAAATTCAAATCAAATTTGGTCTTCTTTGGACGTGTTTTAAACTTTAAAATGCCTTAGTTCGGACATGGGAAGAATTAATCTTCTTTAGCATAACAGAATACATGGACTTGGCAACAGTGTTCAATGGCAAACGTTTATGCATACAAACCTTCAAAGAGATCCTTTGTCTTTGTAAATCCAACTCTTCGTCGCGTAGCTCTCTCATCTGAAAGAGTTGAGGAAGGATAAAGAGCATTTATAAAGCATGTGATCCAAACAAGACACTGTGACCCGAAATGTTATATTCTATGTAGACATTTTATAAATACATGTCATAAAACAATGGAAACGCTCTCGGCGGTCTCGCCTCCATTACGCAATTCGATATGATGAAAAATTGAGGTTAGAACATTACTTATAGGCAGGGTGGCGCATTAGCAGGCCCCCCAAAATGAAATCCTCCGAATATAATCACATTTTGAAGTAAATAATGATTAAGAATCATCGGAAGAACTATTTACTATTAATTGTACCACGATCGATAACTTGAATGAAATATGAACAAATTAATAATAAAATTATTAATTCTCATATTAAGTTGTGAAAACATAAACCAAGCCACTGACCTTTGACCTTGTGACCTGGAATTTGTGTCATATGATTTGTGATACTTGATAAGCCTTGGGTACAAGTTTCATGGAATTTGAACGAACAATTTTGAAAATATGCTAAAAACCCAATATCTTGATGTTGATGCCACAACACAGTCTAAGTTTGTTGACCTAAAATGACCTTTGATCTTAATTTAGTGAACTGAAATTCTAGTCACATGATTGGGGATACTTGGTAACCCTATAGTTTTAGTTCATTGACTAAGAACATATACTTTTAAAATTATATCAAAAATTCAAAAAACTTAACCTTAGGTTAAGTTTTTGATGTTGACGTCGTCGCCGCCGTCGCCGTCACCGGAAAAACGGCGCATATGTCTCGCTTTTTGCTACGCAGACGAGACAAAAATCAGTCAGCGTCATTGTTTTAATTTCAATTCATGTTTTAGTAAAGGTAACACTTCCCCTGTTGGAGCCAAGTGTGTACCTAACTCAGGGGCGTCGCTAGACCTTTTTCAGTGGGGGGGGGGGGGGGGGGGGGGGTGTAGAGGCCAACGATTACCGACAAAAGTAGCCACCAATTACCGACAAAATTAAATTTCCAATATCTACAAAGTCAACCCTATAAACCTGGGGCCGAAGGCTTAATTGTTTTTCCTATGGACTATCTATAGTACTTGCATATGCGCAAAATGGACATTTTCCTCGACGACATTAATATACGAATTATTTCTTAAATTTAGTCAGCATCATAGCTATATATTTTAATGCAGGCGCGGAGCTAGGATCTTATTTTAGGGAGGGGCGGTAGTGAGCAAGAGAATCACTTAAAAGCGCGCTCAAAAGGGGGTGTGGGTGATGAGCCTCTCGCGCGAAGCACGGAAGCTTAGACGTTTCCTTAAATTATTAGGAAAAGAAGACGATTAATTGGACCGTTTTCGACTGGTAATCCTAGGCTGAATGAAGTTTCCCCCCCCCCCCTCCCGCGCGAAGCGCGAAAGCTTTGACGTTTCATTAAATTATTATTAAAAAAAAAAGACGATTTGCTGTACCATTCTCGACTGTTTATCCTTTTCTGAATTCAGTATTCCCCCCCCCCGCGCAAAGCGCGGAAGCTTTGACGTTTCATTAAATTATGAGAAAAAGCAGACGATTCGGTGTACTGTTCTCGACTCTTAATCCTAATCTGAATGAAGCTTCCCTCTCCCGCGCGAAGCGCGGAAGTTTTGACGTTTCATTAAATTATTAGAGAAAGAAGACGATTCGTCGTACCGTTTTCGACTCTTAAGGAGCCCTATTCATCTGAATTCAGTTTCCCCCTCTCGCGCGAAGCGCGAAAGCTTTGACGTTTCCTCATATCATTAGAGAAAGAACACGATTCGTTGTACCGTTTTCGACTTTAAATAAGCCCTATTAATTTTGTCTGAATTCAGTTTCCCCCTTCTCGCGCGAAGCGCGGAAGCTTTGACTTTTCCTTACATTATGAGAAAAAGCAGACGATTCGGTGTACTGTTCTCGACTCTTTATCCTAATCTGAATGAAGCTTCCCCCTCCCGCGCGAAGCGCGGAAGTTTTGGTTTTATTAAATTATTAGAGAAAGAAGACGATTCGTCGTATCGTTTTCGACTCTTAATAAACCCTATTAAGTTTGTCTGAATTCAGTTTCCCCCTCTCGCGCGAAGCGCGGAATCTCTGACGTTTCCTTAAATTATTAGAGAAAGAACACGATTCGTTGTACCGTTTTCGACTCTTAATAAGCCCTATTAATTTTGTCTGAATTCAGTTTCCCCCTCTCGCGTGAAGCGCGGAAGCTTTGACGTTTCCTTAAATTATTAGAGAAAGAAGACGATTCATCGTTCTGTTCTCGACTCGTCTAAATGAAGTTTTCCCTTCCGCGCAAAGCGCGAAATTTTTGGCGTTTCATCACAATATAGAGAAAGGAAGACGATTCCTCATACCGTTTTCGAATCTTATTATTATTAGGCCCTATTCATCTGAATTCAGTTTCCCCCCCACTCGCGCGAAAGCTTTGATTATTAGAGAAAGAACACGATTCGTTGTAACGTTTTCGACTTTTAGTAAGCCCTATTTGTCTGAATTCAGTTTCCCCCTCTCGCGTGAAGCGCGGAAGCTTTGACGTTTCCTTAAATTATTAGAGAAAGAAGACGATTCATCGTTCTGTTCTCGACTCGTCTAAATGAAGTTTTCCCTTCCGCGCAAAGCGCGAAATTTTTGGCGTTTCATCACAATATAGAGAAAGGAAGACGATTCCTCATACCGTTTTCGAATCTTATTATTATTAAGCCCTATTCATCTGAATTCAGTTTCCCCCCTCTCGCGCGAAGCGCGAAAGCTTTGACGTTGCCTCAAATTATTAGAGAAAGAACACGATTCGTTGTAACGTTTTCGACTTTTAGTAAGCCCTATTTGTCTGAATTCAGTTTCCCACTTTCGCGCGAAGCGCGGAAGCTTTGACGTTTCCTTAAATTATTAGAGAAAGAAGACGATTCGTTGTACCGTTCTCGATTCGTCTAAATGAAGTTTCCTCTTTGGCGTTTCATCACAATATAAAGAACGGAAAATGATTCGTCGTTGTTGACTCTTAAACCTTGTTTGAATTTAGTTTCCCCGAAAATTTTTAAACCTCTGATTTCTTTAGCTGATATTATAGGAAAGTGAAACTTCGAGAAAATACAAGTATTGTAGTTGTAGTCACTCTCGAAGTCGTCACAGCGGATAAGAAGTCGCAGTTCGTAGGGAAAAAAACTTGTCGGCCGACCGACAATATACATCTCACCGACTTCAAACTTATGCATTGATGAGGATCGAGCAAGAATACCGACACAGCTGACCCGACACAGCAACATATTTACCCGTGTCTTTCTTGCTCCCTCGACGAGACGACTCCACCCAACAACCCCCTTTTCTCTTTTACTCCCACTCCTCCCCTCTCAGACTCTTACCTCCCCTCTCTCTCCTCTCTTTCATCTCCCGTTTCTTTTGTTTCCCTTTCACTCTTTTTCTTCTTTTTTTTTCCTTTTCTTTCTTTTCTTTCTTTTCCTTTCTTTCCTCTCCCCCCTCTTTTTCTTTTTTCTCTTTCTTTCTTCATTTTTCTTTCCTCTCTTTTCCTTTCTTTCCTTTCTTTTCCTTTCTTTCTTTTCTTTTCCTTTTCTTTTTTTTCTTTTCTTTCCCTTCCCCTCTCTTTTTTTCCCTCTCCTTTTTTCCCTCTCTTTTTTTCCTCTCTTTTTTTCCCTCCCCCTTTTCTCTTTTTCCCGACGGCAGTGCAATTTTACCGACAATATCCTGACAGGTGGAGGGAGGGTGTCGCACCCCCCACACCCCCCCCCCCCCCCCTTTGGCGACGCCCCTGACCTAACTAACTACCCAGTGACATGATTTAACGGCTTAAAATGGTGGGAGAAAAGAACAAAATATCGAGGGCAGCTTGGCAGCAATGATCGATGGACGACCATGCTCCTGAAAAAAAGAAGAAGGTTATACTCCCGACCTCACGCCCTATGGTATTCAGAAGCCCTGCAGTAGATGAAACGGGAGAGACGACGATGTGAATGTAAAATGAGATGGTCTTCCCTCCAAGTAGACAAAGATATTTAAATGCAAGGTCTGCAACGAACAGATCAACCAGGCCAAGAATCAGTACATACATGCAAAGATCTCAGATTTCGATCAGAAAGACCTGTTCCACGTTGTACGTCAATTAACCTCACCAGTACATGCCCACATCCTTCCTCAACACGAATCTTCTGCTCTGCTTGCGAATCGGTTCGTTGATTACTTCCAAGAAGAAATCAAACATCTCCGAGATGACCTGAATCTTGTGATTCATAATGACCTATCCGTCGATATCTTAGAGACATATCAATCATCAATGCTAGAATTCGATATCACCACGGAAAATGAGATTCTCACCATTCTTAAGTCCACATCGACAACTTCCTTTGACCTCGACCCTATGCCTATACCCTTTCTGAAGAAGTGCTTATCTGAACTTCTACCTGTGATGACTAAGATTGTCCACGAAAGTCTACAATCTGGGGTTGTTCCTGTATCACTGAAGCAAGCTGTCATGACTCCTAAGCTGAAGAAGCCTGGCCTCTCACCTGAAGTACTTGCATACTAATGGCCTATTTATAATATCAGTCACATTAGCAAGGTCATCGAAAAGGTTGCTGTTGCCCAGATACAGGAATACCTGACATCACATGACCTGCTTCCTCAGACACAATCGGCATAAACATCTCACCACAGTGTAGAAACGGCCTTACTGCGCATTAACAACGACATCTTGATTGTGTTGGACAAGCACTTGGAAGCCATACTTGTCCAATTAGACTTCACAGCCGCTTTTGACACGATCGATCACCTTCTCATCCTAGATCAATTGTTCCATCATTAAGGACTCCCAGGTACTGTCCACAGCTGGTTGAGATCGTACTTCTTACAACGTCAAAGTTGGGACCAGTACCTCACGAACTGTCGAGGATACTATCGGGGTTGCTCAGGGTTCTGTCATGGGGCCACTTACGTTCACCCTATACACCGCACCGATCAACGACATCATTTCAGCTCACAAGCTCAATAGCATGATCTACGCAGACGACACCCATATTTATGCCATATTTCATCCTTCAGAACGTAATGTATTCACTAACAAACTGAACGTGTGCATTGAGGACATTAGAAGTTGGGCTGTTCGAAATCAACTTGCAATAACGATAAGATAACAGAGGTTACTCATTTCTATTCAAGATTCCTTAATCGGTCCAATCCCAGCGTTACCCTGATGGTAGGTGACACCAACATAGCGGCATCAGCAGAGGCAAGCAACTTGGGAGCTAGCATTGACCACCAACTTACGATGAAAACCCAAATTAAGAACATCTGCAGATCTTCTATGGCTGCCATTCGCAAAGTCGGACAGATCCGGATGTACCTTGAAGATTCGTCATTATTTTCACGACTGGACTCATGCAACTCTCTACTCAGTTGCCTCCAAGGCTCAGAAGTGAACAAACTACAACGCATTCGGAATACCGTAGCCAGAATGATTGAGCAATCCCGACGGTCAGAGCACATATCACCCATCCTCCTTCGTCTCCACTGGTTACCTGTCAAAAATGAATAGACTTTACAGTTCTACTTCTCACATACAAAATAGTCCACGGCCAAGCCCCTTCATATCTATGTGAGATAATCCATCTATATGTCCATGCCCGCACTCTCTGATCTCAGCAACAAAGTCCACTACAAGTCCTACGAACGCACCCATACTCAATTCTACGGCGAAAGATCCCTCAGCTACTATGGACCTACCCTATGGAACAACCTCCCCCTCAATATTCTGACGCCCCGGCGGTCGATTCATTCAAATAATTTCTGAAGACATTTATGATCACTCAATAGTCTGTAATTATATGCTAGTTTATGTCAAATAATGTTTCCTTACTACAATAAAATATCAAATTATTAAACTATTAGAATTGAGTTCATGAGTTTATATCATTTATATTATATCTGATTTTGTCATCATTGTATACGATATGTATTTCTGTTAATTCATGCATAATTAAATCTTTAGATTAATCATGTAATTTATTGTATACTCGATTGTAGTAAAGCGTAGAGAATTTATTATTATGCGCTATATGAAAAATATCTTTATTATTTATTATTTTATGGCTACAATTATGCATACCGGTACAAACCCTGTTTTCTGAAGATATGTAAAGAGAGTAAGAGACAACTCTGGGTAGGCTGGCTTGATCATTTGAAAAAGAGTTGAGGAGGGATTCAAGATCATTTATAAAGCATGTGATCCAAAGAGGATAGTATGACCCCCAAAGAGGGTCCTTTGAATTATCCCCCCCCCCCCCTTGGATATTAAAGGTATGGGAAATTTGTATTTTGGAATATATGAACCAACAGAAAAATAAATATTCAGAAAAATGAGTAACTCCAATATAATCATATATCAAAGCATTGCGCCTGGTATCTAAGTACCAAAGGAGATTATTGTTTTAAATAATGAAGACTGATTTCTATGACAAGGCAGATTACACCAGCTTGTTGCCTTCTTATTGTATAACTTTCAAAGCTAATTAATTGAAGGTGAACATCATTTCTTTTAACATACATACGGCAATGAAATACCTTGCCTGTTCACATAATAAAAGGTCATGTTTGGGTATAAACTTGGACCCAAACTAAGAAATGGAATTGAAAATCTCGAGCACACAAACCATGGATGGGCCAGCAAGTTTTGCAGTTGAATCACTAGACATCTTTTCTTCCTTCTCCTCCATCGACTGAACAGAAATTAAAGCATATTTACATTAAATTATATCTTCCTTCCAACTTTATTCACAATATGGTTACACTCACTCAGGCTTTTTCTACCAGCAACTCCATTATTCTTTTCTTTAAAAAAAATGAATTCCTCTTTTTCATTCAAGTTATTCCTCAACCAGTAGAATGAGAGTTTTGTATGGTTTTCTCCTCAGAAAGTTGATCTTGGCACTGCAAGTAATAGATCTAATATTAGATATTTTTCACCAACGATTCTGTTCTGAATATGTTGTAGTTCAATTAATTAGTCCCGAGTTTTTTCATACCATTCATGTCCAGGCTTTGAAGGCAAGGCTCAAAATACACGCGGGCGATTGCACAATTAAAAATCGCCCCCGTGGAATTATGAAATAAAGATTTTCTTTTCTGTTATAACTTTCACACAATATTGAGTTTCCAACTTACAAACCTAAAGCTACGGTCACAAATCAGAGCAGCGACTGACCGATCAGTAGCCTGCTCGATCGCTGCTGGAATTTAGGCATCGCCCAGTGATTAGGTCGGTGCCCGGGCGGCGACTGCCCATGCACCGAGCGTATTTTGGGTGGCGACTGAAAAGTGAGCAGGCGCCGCCCAAATTTTAACTCCGCGCTAAAACTTCAGCGGCGACCAAGCGATGCCCTAAAAACGAGCGGTGCCTGGGTGGCCGCCGCTCGGTGGCCGGGCAGCCGCCGGGCAGAATTGGTTAAAAACTCGCCGCTCGGCCGCCGAGCAGGCTACTTTTGGGTAATGTGACCATAGCATTAAACCAATAAAATGGAACTATGGAAGTTATATTCTAATAGCGAGCAGGATTTCTCGCTCGAATTTTTGGGAGTCTAGAGGCTGCCATATTGTAAAGAAATAAACGCTTTTTCGCCGCAAGATTGCGCTTTATCTCCCATCTCCACATTTCTATGGGTAATTACGGAAACAAACAACGGAAGCTCGCCTTGCACTGTGGCCGTCAACAGTGCTATACTAGCTGCGCCGGTAGAGATGTGCACGCTGCCGCCCCCATATCTGCTGGAGCTAGAGGCGATTGCGCAAGGACCGAAACGTGAAGAAGTTTTTCGTTGTGAAAATTGTGAATCCTCTGAAATCTGGGGATTCCAAAAGACCAGGAAATAATGAACCTCGACCAGTAAAGCAACTACAAGCTAAAATTAGTAAAAGGAAACCTGTTGGCAAGGAGGTGGATGTATACGGGCTTGGACCAGAAAATTTGTACAGAGGAGATGTAGCTGACCATTAGCTGCATGTTATAACTTGTAAAGTTGTAAGAGGGAAATAATACAGACTTTTAATGATAATGATGAAATAGTAAAGAATTTAGGAGTATCATGGGTAACAATTCAATGGAAATTTGTATTACAAAAAGACTAGAGTACTAAAAGAGCCCCCGTGAGAAGGCTCAAGGGGGCTCTTTTTTGGGGAAAAGCCCCCATGAACAAAACAAAAAATCATTTGAGCCCTGTTTCAGGGTGTCTTAAGTCAGACATTTCCTGCAGTTTTACAGTACAAATTCATGTATAACTGAATATTTTAAGCTACTTGTCCAAAAGCTAGACATTTCATATTTTCTAGCAGTGACAAGATTTGTCATAGCCTTTTGGTAATTAAAATATCAAAATCAAATTTGTTCTTCTTCTGAGGAGTTTAAAACTTTTAATATGCCTTTAATAGTTTGGACATGGAAAGTTACAAAGAAATAAATCTTCTTTAGCATTACAGAACACATGGACTTAGCAACAGTGTTCAATGGCTACAAGTTATGCATAGAAACCCCGCATTCTGTAGTAGCGTAATTTAAGAGCATTTATAAGGCATGTGATCCCAACGGGACATTGTGACCCAAAAGAGGGTTGTGTTGGAGTTGTTTCCCTGAAGGGGATATTAAAGGTACATGTATGGGAAATTTGTGTTTTGGAATATATAAACCTTAAGAGAACAAAAAACCTTTGGAAAGACAAGTAACCCCTATACGATTATGTATCAAAACAATGTGCCTGGTTTCTAAGTACCAACAGAGATCATTGTTATCCATTGGAAAGACTAATTTTTCTGACAAAGCAGATCCCAAGCTTTTTGCCTTGTTATTATATAGTTTTCACAGTAATTTAACTGAAGGTGATATGCATTTTTACCATATGTATGGCAACTACATATCTTAGCCGTTTACATAGTAAAAGGACATGTCGGGTATAAACTTGGACCCAAAGTAAGAAATGGAATTGAAAGTCTGAAGCACACAAACCTTGGATGGGCCAGCCAGTTCTGTAGTCGAAACATCAGACCTTTCTCCTCCTTTCTGCTCTATCGACTTAAACAAATTTAAAGCATATTTACATTAAAATGTAGCTTCTTTCCAAGTACGAATGACAATTTAAGCATTTCAATGTCCATTGGTAGAGGTCAAAAGTCTGCTTGTCATAATCTCAGAAAGGTACACATGAAAACTGAAGGTATTAATAGCGTAACATAAAGTTCATTGCCTCACAAATATAATGTTCAGAACTTCAAACATCTCCAAAATCTACAAATCTAATTCAATTTGCACTACATGGGTATGGATATTTTCAGATGCCTTTCAAACTTGAAAAGTTGTATAATCACTCCTGGGTTACTTCTATGACCCAAACCAAGAGAGTTGAGATAAAACAGTTGGTATAATCTGGTTCCATTCACATACCTTGGCCTCCTCTTTAGGCTTCGTAGCTGGATCGTCAGCCATCTTTGATGACGTACCTAGTAGAGGAGGTGACTGCATGATAGATAGAAATAAAATTCGGGTTGACAGACACTGGTAAAATCTTGGACTATTGTTGCTCTTGTCAAGCAACAAGATGTTGTGACTGTCTTAATCTTATTTTGCCTGATTCGATTGGTTAAAAGAGAAATTCCGCTTTGGCATCAAGTCGACTTAAATATAAGCATGTAATGTATAGCAAACAAGAAAAGCAGGTAAGTGACATCCAGTTTGAGGAAAATCCAAAATTGATTCACTTATTAACAATGTTATGGGTTTCAAAGTTGCCATTGTCACTGATCACACACATATTGGCAGCTCCATGACATACTAGTTTAGTTTGCGGTATATACATATCATCAGTTATTGCATTTTCATAATGATGTTATGTATAACGACATCAGCATAATGTACGGTTTATCATTTCAATATTGCAGTTTTCCTGCAAATACTTTCTTAATTCTCACAAATAACATTGAATTTCTTGTTTTTATCTTAGACGAAAATCCAATTGAATCCCCATTGAATGTTCCCATTGAATGTTCCCATTGAATTCCAATTGAGTACCAATCGGCAATTTGGAGTGCATGGAAAGTGATACACGTTTATTGCCTCACAAATTATAATGTTAAGAACTTCAGGCACCTCTTAAATCTACAAATTGAAATAATTTCGCACTACATGGGTATGGATATTTTCAGATGCTTGCAACTTTAAAACAATCTTTTATTCTATGGACCAAACCAAGTGAGTTGAGATAAAATAGTTGGTATTATCTGGTTCCATTCACATACCTTGTCCTTCCATGTAGGCCTCCTAGATGGATGGTCAGCCATCTTTGATGTCTACCAGGTGACCTGCATAGAGGATACAAATAAAATTCAGGTCGCCAGATATTGGTAAAATCTTGGACCCTTATTTCTGCCAGGAAGAGCACTTCACAAAAAAAGAAGATGTCGTGACTGTCCTAATCTTATTTGCCTGGTTCGATTGGGTTAAAGGGACATTCCACTTTGGCATCAAGTTGTCTTAAACAAAAGCATAACATGTGTAAGGAACAAGAGAAGCAGGTCAGTGACCTCCAGTTTGATGGAAATTAAAAATGTATTCACTTATTAGCTTAACAATGTTATGGGTTTCAAAGTTGCAATTGATTAAACACATATTGGCAGCTCTATGACATACCAGTTTAGTTTGCTTTGTACATTGCGTCCCAGAAAAAACGAAACCGAGAATTATCGATGTTCTATCATAACTTAGTCACATTTATAATTAATACATGACACATATTTGGAAAGCTTAGATCCTCTTATTTCATTTGATGCAACTCATATGATGCATATTTCACGCATGAGTGAGTAAAATCAATTTGAAGAGAGGAAACCAAAAAGTCATTTTGCGGACGATATCTGAATTTCAAAGAGCAAATCACATTTCTAGAAAGTTGAGTTTCTGCCCTTTCATACGACACCTCAATCAGGAAAAATGGGCAAGGAATGACCAAGTTCTGTTTGTTTAAAGTAGTGCTTGTATTTTCATGAAGATTGTGAAGATTAAATATATTTTTTAGGTATGAGTTTTCATTGATATACAAACAGAATTTTAAGACCTATATACCTCTATCCATATTGTAGAAGTGTTATGACAATGTCACAATGAATGAATGAAAGAAAATTCAAAGAAAAACATATCCAGTGGAACATTCAACATGTAGCCTTACGGTCTCCCAATTTCTCATATATCTCCTCTCCAGCGCATCCAAAATTCAGCTGCTAGATTGATCATATTAAGTAGGAAATATGACCATATAACACCTGTCATTTGTTCACTTCATTGGCTACCGGTCCGTTCTCGCATTACTTTCAAAATCTTATTTCTTTCATACAAAATAACACATAACCTTGTCCCTAAATATCTTCTTGACCTATTCTCCCTTCGATCTAGATCCCTCCGTTCATCTTCCTCCATGCAACTAATTCACGGCCCACGAACAAAAACACGTTATGGTGACCGTATTTTTTCATCGATCGCCCCCGCCCTCTGGAACAAACTCCCACCCCATATTCAAAATGCCCCATCCATTGAATCATTTATTTATTTATATTCTTTTGACAGGGTAGCCCATTCACCAACAAGTAGTGGTCTTCCATGGGGCCCTGAATGAACATATTTACATCGTTTATAACATTTATACAGAACAGTTACAAAAATAATACTTGTTTGCAAAATAAACATATATCATTAACCTAGTAAACAGTAATGTCAATAGGAAAATATTAATTAAGTCACAGTTATGTGAATAAGTCATATTAATATTACAGAACATGCACGTAGTGTATGTTCGGCTGAGCCATTCACAAATTACAACTTTGTTTAAACAATCTCTTAAATGAATTGACAGAGGAAGCCGTTCTCAACGAATTATCTAGCTTATTCCATTCAAATATGGAGGAAACAATTGGGCTACACTTATAACAATCAGTGTGAAATCTAGGCACACGTAAACATCCACTGTCTATTTGCCTTGTATGATGCTCATGCACATCATTAGGATTGATTAAGCCTACCTGAAGGTAAGAAGGTGCTAAGTTATGAACGCATTTATATATCATCATAACGCGACTTAACTCAAACCGCTTGTCCAGTGTCATCGATTTCAGATTTGTGAACAAATCAGCCGACGGTGTGTCATATGTCTTGTTCAATATTATTCTTGCGGCCCTCTTTTGAATTTTTTGCAGCTTAGTTGTATGAGATTGAAATCTGTTCGACCATACAACAAAGCAGTAATCTAATCGTGGCAACACTAGACTGTTATAAAATAACTTTAAAGATTTTTGAGGCAAAAAACTCTTTGCTCTCTTTATCATGCTAATGTTTTTCTGGGTAAGTTTACTTACGTTTTCGATTTGTTTAGACCATTTCAATTCTTCATCTATCAAAAGTCCTAAGCATTTGGTGAATTGAACTCTTTTGATCAAATTGCCGTTTAATGAAATGGTGAAAGATTCAAATTTCTTGAGATTAGTAGGAGAGCCTATTAACATGACAAAAGTTTTTTCAGTGTTAAGAACAAGACGATTTTCCTTAATCCATGCCATGACTCTGTTTAATGCAACAGTTAATTTTTCTTCCACAACAGTTGCATCATTTGCACTGACGGTAAGTGTCGTATCGTCAGCATACATATCTATGATACCTTCAGGAGTACATTCAGGTAGACTATTAACATATATTGAAAATAAAAGGGGACCAAGAATTGAACCTTGTGGCACACCTAATTTGATGGTTGATGGATGCGACTTGGCTCTTTTGAATTGGGTCACTTGTTGTCGATCCCCTAAATATGATTTGAACCAATAAATAGTCCTATTACTACAACCTATACAAGCTAGTTTATGTAGAAGTAGCTCATGGTCAACAGTATCAAAAGCCTTACGAAGATCTATAAAGGCAACTCCAGAAATTTCTTTGTTATCAATATTCAACGACCATTGATTTACAAGTTATGCAAGGGCAGTAGCTGTTGAATGTTTAGGTCTAAAACCAGACTGATTAGGGTGTAATAATTGATTCACGTCCAAGAATTCACTGAGTTGTTGGTGGACGGCCCTTTCTATAATTTTACTCACGATAGGTAATATTGAAATTGGGCGGTAATTATTCAAAGAAGAAATATCTCCAGATTTGAATATTGGTACTACCCGAGCCTTTTTCCATTCACGTGGAACAACTCCTGTAGACAGGGATTTGTTAATGATATCACAAAGAGACTCTGCGATAACATTCTTCGTCATCTTTAAAAGTTTACAGCTGATGTGATCTTCACCAGTTGCTTTATCTATACTCAAATTATCAATCTGTTTCAATACAAAATCCTCAGTAATCAAATTCAAATTAAATTGCGAATGAGTTGGACCAATATTATTGTCCTCGTCTACTCTCAGTTGAGACGTATTCCTTCGCAGGTCCTTTGTAATCTTAGTAGCATTAGAAATGAAAAAGTCATCAAAAGCTTCAGCAATATTTGCATTGTCTGACACATTAGCACCATCAACATTTATGCTATTGGGAGATATAGGTAATGACTTAGGCACAAGGTTTCTCAAACATCTCCACATTTGCTTACTATTGTTATGATTTTGTGAGATCTGGTCTGCATTATATTCTCTTTTTCTTTTCCTCATGAGATGAATAACTGTATTTTTTAGATATTTGTAGGTGTCCCAAAGATCATCACTTTTGTTAGCTTTAGCAGCCCTTCAAAACCCTTCTCAAACCCCACCTTTTTAATTAGTTATGGTATGCTGGAGGCGCACACAAGTAGTTAATTCCATTCAACTGAATTGTATTGTTTAATAATATTGTATTTCATTATGTTGCTTTAAAAGCTATTGTACATGTTAAATAATAATACTAAGTTAGACAGCACCACCTGTCCGCTTAGAAACACCTGTATAAAGCGCTCTATAAATGTAATTATTATTATTAATTATTATTAATAGGGATGGTGCACCCGTCCTACGTATACAAAGAAGAGATAGTTAAAGATAAACTTGAGTTCTGGTTTTAAAAAAAGAAGAATTCTCACAGAATCAAACGAAACTTACACTGAATGTTCAAGATTAAAAATAAATGGCATGTGCCAATTTTTTTTTAAAGAAAATGTATACTGGTTGAGTAATGAGCATGGAAAGATACGGAAATCAAGGTATAGTAGCCCCCGACACCATTTGTGTAGTCCCATATACATATTTCTGTGTACAGTACTCGTTATTTTACCAAGACGGGGCCAAATTTATTATGATTTTGATGACGCCAGAACCTTGCAGTACACACCAATACTTACATGCTACATGATCAACTTTTTCTGATCCATTCCACACCTTTTCTTTCACAACACAATCTTATTTCCAGAACTCACCTTTATCTTTAATTCTTTAAAATAAAACACAGACATGTTAGTAGCACAGGTCTACAGTGTGATTTAGATTGCAGGATATTGAGCTGAATATTTAAAAACATTCAAACAGAGCAATCTAATGCGGATGTGAATATTTTCTTAAATTGTGATTTCATAAACCATTATGGATAGGATACCCCAAGTCGCATCACCACAGGCACGATGCCCTACATTTCCTAAGAACAAACTGTGCCCCTTTAAACATATAATCGTACTCGTTTTCAAAGTTATCCCTTCTCTAGATATGTATAACAAGTGTGCTCTTTTTACAATGAAATGTTTGCCCCTTTAAACTACTACGACGTAATTATTAAATAAACTATTACTATTAATTATTAGATAGGAAAATGGGCAAGTGTCAAAATAAAAAGGGCCCCCCACTCACTATGGATTCTCCCTCCTTTTGAGAACACCCCCTTAGTCTGGTGTGTAAAGTCAAAACGGGCCGATTTTTTGTGTGTGTTACGAGCCGGACTTTGCTGCATGAAAATTACCCATTTACCGGACATTTTGGGAACATGAATGCGGTCCATCCGTGACGCTTATTATAGGTAAAATGAGGGCACTGTTATCAGAAGGGGAAAGGGTAATTGTTCAAACAAAGGAAAAGGGGCACTTGTCAAAGTAAAACGTGTAACTCAGATTTTAAAAGGGGTAATAATTAGAAGTGAGGGGGACACCTATCAGAGGTGGTAAGGGGCACATCTCGAACCTGAAAGGGGGCACTTATGAGAAAGGAAAACAAAACAGATATTGCGATCAAAAATGGCCACTTATCAAACTTTAATAGGGGCATTTGTCAGACGTGAAAAGGGGCATTTATGAGAAGGGGAAGGTGATTTTATGAAAAAAGGGGGAGGGGAACTTATCATAAGGAAAACAAATCTGAAAATCTAAAAATCTAAATCTAAAATCTGGCACTCTCGGGGGTACCCCAGGAGCGCCGCCTCTGCTTATAATAGGTGCTATTTCGCCAACACTGCCCCCCTTCCCAAAGCATTTGTTTCCATTCTGACCGTTCGCATGTGCTTCTAATTTAAATGAGGGCAATATCTCTAAAAATGTACTTATATTTTACTCACTACGCTGGCTCGAACTTACAGTTTAAAGATGGTTGTATAATAAAATCAATCGGATTGCATTGAGAAGTTTAACATGGCTGTAACATTCATGAGATAGTGCAACACCCCCATCAACTTCGGTGCAATGCGAAATCACAAATTCAAGGAAGAGTATTCCAGAGACAAAACTTTTATTAAAAACAACTAGGTAAATGTTTTTTCTTCCAATATGGCCCTAGTATGAATTTGCGGTTGTCTGTATTCATGATATGGCTATGAATATTACTCATTTCGAGGCCTCAGTTTACAAAAGATCAATTTTCTCGCCCACTTCGCTTGCTTGTAAATGAATCGTCAGAACATTACACGCACCGACAAAGTAGACTATGATGTTAAAGCAGTGCCTACATCCAAATTCATGTAAAGATAAAACAAAAAATGTCGAAGACGATCCTTTCAATGTCTGAAATGTATTTTTCACACTTTCTGGTTTTCCTGTTTTCTGGAAGTGTCATTTTTGTTTGTGCCCCCCCCCCCCCCCCCGTTAAAGATGTTCAACCACTCCGAGATACAGATATTTTACCGGTGTTTCAATAGTTTTGGGTTTTCTTATGGTTTATAGAAAAAGATTCGACCTACAAACATTAAGCTTGCTACGCCATTAATATGTAAGAGCATTGAAATCTAGACAATCATAAATACATGTACACACGTGGCGGAAGAGAGAGAGAGAGAGAGAGGGAGAGAGAGAGGGAGAGAGAGAGAGAGAGAGAGAGAGAGGGAGAGAGAGAGAGAGCAATAAAGAGATACAGAAAGCAAAGGGAAAATAAGAAAGACGGTGGGGGTATCTAATACATACATAGCTATATCGCCTCAGTTTATACACAAGAAAATAGAAGAAAATATATTGCTCCAATTCCGCTTCATTCACATCAAAAAATTATATCACCTTCTTCTCTCGTCCTGTTTGCCTCTAACACTTCCTTCACAAAGTTATAAATACACCCCATACTATATAGTCTACCCACATGCAATCATTTCTTCTCTTTTACATTTTTATCTCACTTCCGTGTTTAAAATCCCAATTTGTTCGTATTCAATCAAAGCAACACACGAAGTAATCTCACCCAAGCTAGACGTCAGCTGCTATTCTAACCTTCGATAATGACAACTTTGTTGGAAGAAGAAGAATTCATCAATATCTACTCCTAATTTGTGCTTCAGACACAATCAAAATGGCACCGAGTTGCATAGCGTCGAACTTCAAACTAATGCGCATTTGGCAGTGATATGCATGTACAGTTTCAAGAGCAACTCACATTATATGCATGCATACAATGCAAACGAAATGGCAAGCAAGAAGAAAAGAATATGACAATTGATAGGCACCGTTGCACTTTGTCAATAAAATGATATGAATATGAATAACAGCAGGCTTCTATTTGGGACCATGTTTCATTAATCGCCGTATCAGTGACAAGGTAGAAATCTGATGCTACTGAAATCCTTGCATTTTTCAATTGGCTGTGAACAATTTTGTTACAGCAGTTTGGCACTTGTAATTGATAACAAGTCTAATGAAGATTGGGCCTAAAAAAACATTTTAGCGCTAGTCATAGGATGCGAGTGATCTTGCTTTTCAATGGACGTGTTAAAACATATATGCATACTTTTTTAAACAAAAGTTTCTCTTGACGACTGAAAAACTCGCCAGAGGGTTTCCCGACATGAAAATGAATCGTCAGAACTTTACACACAACGACAAAGTATGATGTGGAAGCAGTACCTACATGCAGATTTATGTAAAGATAGAAACAATTTCGAAGATGATCCTTGATAACGTATTATCTAGAATTCGGGCTCGGGTTCAATGTCTGAAAATGTAGTATTTCCTGCTTTGTGTTCACCCTTTGTGGGTTTTTCCTCCTGTTTTTTTCGAAGTGTCCTTTATGATGGTGCACCTCCCTTTTAAAGATGCTCTATCACCCATATATACATTTATGTCACCAGTGTTTCTAATTTATAGGTTCTATGTATTTGATATATGATACTGGAATCTTGCCATTTAATTGGTAGTGAACACATTTGTTACAGTAATACGACACTTGTTATTCAATTTTAATATAACCAGAGCCTAAAACGATAAGCATTAGTCGTGGGGTGCGAAAGATGTTGCTTTTCGTGGACGTGTTAATGCATTTTATGCATAATTTGTTTAACAAATTTCTCTTGACGACTTATAAACTCGCCAGAGGGTTGCACGACATGAACACAATTATTTGCGGGGAACCACCGCAACAGACGTGTTTCCGAGAGTAAGCACTTCCTTCGTCGAGCTGGGGTTTACACTGCGTAGGCCTAGTGGCAAACTACGCACCTATACAACGTTTCCTTATGTAGTTTTGGGATAACGTTCTTGTGTGTTTGAACGCCCCGGAATTTATACGATGATTATTTATACGACGTTTTGTTATAGAGTTTCGAGATACCAAAACGTGTGTGGACACGCTGTATATGTCTATTAACATGATATTCCGGAGCGGAAAGGATACGTAGCCGTCTGTACAAAACTTAAATCGAATAGTTAACGGCCAAGAGAACAACAACTTTAAATATAAAGTTTGTATTTTAAATCCAATAGAATGATGCAAAATGAAAGAGATAAATAAATGCTATGATATGACCATGGAAGTTATGTGTGTTTGCTTGTGTGTGTGTGTGTGTAAGTAAAGAGATGGAATTGAGAAACATTATTATGAAAAATAATACAAATTCTGAGGACGGAAAGGACATGTAGAGAGTTCATGAGATAGATAATTAGAGCGACATTTAGTCTTTCTTTCCTTCTTTTTTCCTTCTTTTTAACACGCAAAATTGAATTAACATGCGACTTCGAAGAAAAAACAAACAAGTATAGTGTGCAGTGCGAGTGGAAATCCTAGTAAAGAATTTAAACTTTATACTTCTTATCTGTCACATACACTCTCGTACAGAGTGTTAAACCTAAGCACTGTACGCTCCGTGCCTTTCTAACTACCCAGTACTACAGCACACCCCCTAACCACTGCGTCATACCTTCATAGCTTACCCGAGTATTACAACATTCTAACAGGGTGTCATATCATGTCATGCTTTATGATATGGAGGTCAAAGGTGATCGTTTTCTTTTCATCTATTCAATCTGATAAGCTGTGCTATCAGAATTTGCCATTGTTCGCTTGCAGGTAGGCACACAATGGAATATCATATGAACGGGTTTCTCATGCACTTTTACATTTAAGCCTTACCCAAATTTAGATGATATGAGTGCACAAATAAAAAGGAAGACAGATACAAAATAATGTCATATGTTATCATGACTACTACATGAGAACACCTTTTCTGTGCCTCTGAAACTGTTTATAGAGCAATAAACGTGAAGTCAAATGAAAGTGATTTACTAATGTGAAGACGTATGTGATATATAAGATCTAAGCGCTGTTTTATATCTTTTTGCTCACATTATACTAAAAAAAAGCATTTTGATGCATTATAAGGAACACGTGTATTCCCAACAATCAAGGTGTGTACTTAATAGACACTGTCTGATGTCTGTATGCAAGGCTGACTATTTGGTTCACCTTTGTACCTCCTTTTCACCACTGTTTCTTTCCTCTCACGCATCCAACGGTTCGCCCAACTTTGCTCAGAGAGTAAGAGAGTAGGAGAGTAAGAGAGAGAGGGAGAGAGAGAAAAAAAAAAGAGAGAGAGAGAGAGAGAGAGAGAGAATGTGTGAGTCAGAGGGAGAGGTAGAGAGAGATAGAGAAAGCTTTAGTTTAGATAGAGCGGATTGGATTCCCCAGATAATATTCAAATTAGATTCCCCGAAAAATTTGAATTTTCTTTTGATATTTTAATTACTTTTTGGTGGGAATTCTGATCTTTCTCAATCTTACAGCGAGGGAGGAGCCTGGTAATTGTTGGTTCATGTTTCTAATTCTAGTTCCCTTTGCATTTTATTACTGCACTTTATAGGTCAGAAGATAATTAACAATTTCAGCTTGCTCATTCCCACTTTCCTACTGTTTCTTTTTCAATACTTGCCAACTCTCTTATCCACTCTCTCTCTCTGTTTTCATCTCTTTCCACCTGTTCAATTGCTGTCGCTTAGTTAAGCTAGATCAATATCCCAATTATAACTCTACTTCATAGCCGATTTATAGCTCAAAACATCACAATTGCCCTATTCATTTTACCCCTCCCCGTCCTCTCTCTTTCTTCTCTTACTACCTTTTCTCTCACCCCCTCTCATATTGCTCCGATTGTCTCATTTTCGCTCGCGTGAACATTGCCAGCACAAACCACTGACCTCTACCTCCTGAACGGATCATCGCCCATTCCCATTCACTATACGTTACGTACTAAAAGGCTGTATTGTCTGACCGTTCATGAATATTCATGTTTTTGCTAAACTCGGCAAAATGTTTGCTTTTACTAAATGGAAAAATTACGGTGGGGGGTTGGATGAAATGGACATAATGAAATAGGCAGAAGTGATCTATGATAATTCATGCTTTTTATGTTTCGTGTGCTCAACCTATAATCTTCAAATCGCTTGGTAAACCGAGTCCAAAGTTAGACTTGTTTCACATGTGTGTATTATAGGCAATGACGAGCTTGCAACCTATTTTGAAAAATTACGGTGGGTGAACTTTCAAAAGTCAATGAGACATGAGGGCTTCAATGAAAGAGCTAGTGATAACGTACGTCGGGATGGATGTGCTTTTCGTTTAAACAAAAAATAAATTTTTAACGATTTAAAAAAAAAACGTCCATAGGCTAACATGTTAGGCTGCTGACTCAGACCATGCTCTGACGATAGGGGGCGTTGTGAAATGAGACTAAACGGAGCCATATGCTCTCACTCTATCACATACCAATCTCACGACCAATTGGTTATGCCATACTGCTTTCTTTCTCCCATTTACAACATGAGGGGGGGGGGGGGTTAGGGGGAGAGGAGGTCTTTTAGGGGGAGGGGAGGGTGTTTTAGGCGGAGAGGGAGTTTGAGGTATTTTAAGTTATATTGTTTCCGTTCTGTCATTATTTGTCATATTATTCGAAATGTATGAGCTTTTTTGTATTATTTATAAAATGTAATTTTGCTTTCCATGAATTTGTTGAATAGAAGCACAATAAATGATATTAACAAAAAATAAAATGTATATAGGTGAGGATGTTCTTTCGTATGTTATCGTGGTGTGTATGCGTATGTGGGTGTGCATGTGTACGTGTGAAGACGAGTGGGTTGCTTAGATGGGTTTGGGTAGTAAGGATGGGGTTATGATTTGTTGTATATTTTAACCGATTTTAGTTAATTTTGTTTTTGTTTTTGTCGTAATGTATTAATTGTACATGTACTAAGTTAACCAAATTGTTATAACTATGAGAAAGAATTGTATTTGAAGAATTATTTGTATTGTTTTGATATTTGAAATCAAAATAAATAATCATGGGGGGGGGATGTGTGTGTGGCAGTGTGCGTGTTAATTTGTTTAAATCTTTTCAAACGTGTATCCATATGAAATGACTCCGGTTTGGGACCGACCGTTAACGTCACCATCCGAAATACGTGAAAGACGGTTCGCAAACCTGCGACGTATCATAGCCATTTTGTAGACGTAGACAGAGAGCACGGATATTACTACTAGACCAACTCACATCACTAATACTGATGACACTTAACAATATGCCTATACATTTAACAGGTATTCACCTAATATTTAATTTACACAAAACTTAATAACAGTACTACTTCGATGTATTTCAGGCGTATATAGGTCTATACCAAAATACAAATTTATTCACATCATATCTTGGGAAAACCGAATATATGAAGTACTGACAAAAATTCCTTACAATACTTATAGTACATCTCGGGTGTATCAAAATACAAATGCATATGGACACAATACAGTGTCTTTAGAAGACAAACAAAATATGTTATAAAACACTGGTATCTTTTAGAAATTTGCAATCACATTTCACTTATATATATTTCGGTATTTTATGTTTAGAAGAAGAACTTACTACTTAGGGCCTATTTGTTTTCCATCTCAGGTAAGATGTTTTGTTGTGAGATCCTGACGATTAGCAATTAATGACATATTTTGGATTCTGTTTTATCAAACCTACATACATTGTGCAAGATATCAAGCATATTTGGTGTTTACATGGAAATAAAATTCACTTAGCAAAGAGTGAATGACTCAATAAGGATGATTGACAGAGCTCCAGAAATATCATTCTCGTGTGCAGTAATACTTGCTAGTAATATACAATTTCATAAACATGTTGTTTGTATCACTAAAAAGGCTCGGTCAGATATAACGCAGCAAAAATACGTCATTATAAATATTTGTTATGGTGACGGAAAGTGTAACACGCTTCCCATTTCTGTATTTGTAACACAGAGCTCAATAAATACGCGCAAGTCCTTTGTTGTGCAAAGTTGATATTAGTTAAAGGTGAAATTCAAAGAAAATCACAAATATGTCAACTAATGTATCACTAGAAACTGGTAAGCTAACAGATGGCCATCGTACAAGTTTGAGGTCAGCTACATATCGGGTGATTTATAAAAATAAAAAATACAACCACCTCCATAGCAGCTGGGATATACGAGAGATTCGCCAGAAAAATAACGATGTTTTAATGACGTCACAACAGGGACCAATACTGCCCAAGCAGACGAGATCCCATAAAGAATGAACATAATTGCAAAGCTATTATTTGTCAAATTATAATGAGTTTAGTGTATATAAATGTAATGGCATGTCAAACCGATCAAAAGGGGATATGACCCGATTCTGATAACTAAAATCTTTTGCTTGTAAATACACAGTATAGGGGTTAATTAACGATCAAAGAAACCAGACTTTCAAATTGAAACCCCCCCCCCCCCCCGGAATGATATTAAGGACGGCATTTGTTCCCTCTTGAAGCGCCGAACATACCACGGTGTGTACGTGCAGCTGACTATACAATGGCGTCTTATTTTGTTTACAAGCGACAGATTCCTTTATTTTTGTATCGCTGCATTTTGTCATCAAAATAAAACCACGCGCGGGGTTAAGAGTGAGGCAGTAGATTATACATTTAGCCTGACGGTAGTGAAGTAAGAGAAAGAACTCAAGAGAAGATAAAAACACAGGCACTGAAAATGTGTGAGATGTCATGGGACATCGTCTGCTTGGGCAAATCATGTCCCTGCTGTGATCTCACACATCTTAGCAGCGTTCGGAGAGCTATTCAGGTGCTATGCCGGGGCTATATTTAAGCGTTTTGTAATTTATAATAATCATTACTTCGAATGTTTCCAAGCATTGAATTTTGATAACCTTGTCGAATCAAAGTTTCAACTTTGCAATAATGAAAATAAAGCTAGATTTAAAATCAATGAATATCTACTTTAACGCTATACGTTTAAAGAAACGCGGTTGCTTTTTTCCCCGGCGTTTTACCGCGCTATACCCAATCAAGCGTTTACCTGTTGAATAACTGGAATGCACATGCATCCCGCATTTTATATATTGGCATATATGTATAAAGATAGTAATCATGACGGACGGACAGAAGAGTACACTATGAACAGAATGAAATAATCCTAGCACATACTCTTGAAAGACTGGAGTATGAAGGACATGAAAATGGAAGGTCATTATTTACAAAGTGAAAGACTTTCGGCACAATAATCTTTGAAGGAATTCCCAGAAGTAACAGTAACTGATATGGTGCATTCTTTGTTTCACAACAAACATCCAAAAGATAATGTGCATATATATATACGTATACATATATATATATAAATATACGTATATATATATATATAGGTGTATATCACTGTTTGACATGATATATGGATAACAGGACATTGTATTCTACTATTTTGAATAACACAGATAGGAATCTACAAACAAGAAAATACTTTGTGTAATTTTACCTTCTATAATAGTATGTAAATGAAACAAAAGAATGTCTTCATGGAATATTTAAAAATGAAACAAAGCCTGTTCTCGCATTCATTTATATCTGAACAAACTAAATTTTATATCTGCACACATTACATTTTGATGATGTAGCTGGTAGCAATATATCATTACCTTATTTGTATAATGCAGGATAGGGCAATGAAACTCTTGCACATATCTATAAGAAATAGGGCCTACATCAAATTATTAATGATAATGATATAATTGTTATGTAGATCATTTCCTCACTACATATTATTTTGCAGCACTTTGCAACCATATTTCACTTTTTACATATATATTTCAGTATCTTATGTTTACAGAAGAAGTTACTACTTTACTTTTTTCAATCTCAGGTACGATATTTGTAGTGATATCCTGATTGACAATTGATGGAATATTTTGGATCTGTTTATTTAAACATACCGGTAATGATCTATAGAAAGGAGCACAAAATGGAGGGACTTATAATAATCAGTTACCTTTCCCTAAATACAGTAAATCACAATTGTACAATCCTTTGATAATTGTTGTTTTAATAGTACTTTTCATTACTCCACCTTCGGTGAGAGTATCAGGAGAATTAACATTGCAATACATGTACAACACACATTTAGTCATATTCCTCTGCATAACGCCTTGAATTACACGTCCTTAATGCGCACTTCTGTACTTTGCTCAAATTACTAATATAATTTACGTCTCCTTTTAACACAATTCTGAGGTTTACACATTGTAATCTAAACTCTGTACTTCTTTCAAATCTATGTGATTAGATCTTGCCAATGACTATAAATGTTTCAGATTAGCGAGCATGTATATTTCATTTAATAATATTTCGTTTCATTTCGTCTTTATTTTACAAACCATGATAAAAGCACTCTATAAATGTAACGTACATAATTCTGATGGAATACAAATATACCAATGAATACATAAAATTATGAATATATTAATTATTGAGGGGTTAATATTATTGTGTTCTACAATAAATTCCGTTTGCAAGGTACACCTCAAATTAGAGAAAAAATGGGTTACCGTTAGCTATAATCTTAAAAATTAAAAGTTGCAGCATGATTCCTTATAAAAGTAGCAATCACAAATGGATTTGCAATTGCAAATCATCACTATGAACATGACGGACAAAGAAAGCGGACAAAATATACAGTTCCTCATTCTACCCTCAACAATTGCTGTGGTAGACAAAGGAACATCCCTTCACTGCTATTATGTAAAAATGTGTAGAACAGGTGTCACATACATATTCAGCAGAAAATGGGGAACTTTGATTAAGCTATGCAACTATTTTACTGTCATCTCTCTCTCTCTCTCTCTCTCTCTATATATATATATCTGTCTCTCTCTCTATGTATACAAAATATAGATATATATCTTCGGAACAATGTATTCCTCGATAGAAAAGCATATAAAACAACTGCGTATTATTATTACAATTCACATCTAATGAATTACCTCATAGCTCATCAATAAGACGAATTTGACCAGCCTTCTTTAGAACAACCTTCAGGGCTTCACACTCTGTTGCCTCAGTTTGCTTCTTTCTCCACTTTCGAAGCATTGAAAGTGTACCCATGTATGATACATCTGCATTCTTCATGTTTGTGTCGACATAACGTTGAATATCTTCTGGCTCGAAGCCGAGAGCCTTCCCGAGATTATCTATCTCATCACGCCTGGTAACTTTTCGAGCAACAGTGGTCAGCTTATCGTCAAAGTCTTCCTGTCTACCTGAAATGTTCCTTAAATAGGACATATTTTAGAAAAGTATGTTAGTATGTTTCTAATTACACATACTGACATCAGGCGGGGGAGGGGGGGAGGGGGTTGCAGCAAAACATCATAGCCAATGGCTACATGTATATTAAAACAAAAACTTGATATCACTCTCCTGGACCCTAATTTGCTTGGACGGGTATTGTGCAACAGACATTCTTTTTCCTCATCTCCTCTTAAAGGGATCCGGTCACTTCGTCTTAGACCCGTTAACAAAAATCCTTGATTTAGCTGATGCTGCAATCATAAGTATTAAACTTTAGGTCAGTTAGGAATCCAATGACGTTTACTATAAAGGTACTATGTCCCATTTGCAGGCCAACAAAAATGAACAGGTTAAATTCCAACGGCATTTGAAAGATAATACTAATTTAAAACTTCCCTAAAAAAAAAGGGGGGGGGGGCTCTAAAATGTCTTTAAGTGGGAAAATAACGACTATTATACCCCCTTCACATACACGGATTTTTCTTACGAGTCCTTACGGATCGCCAACTCGTAGGCGATCGCAAGCATCCGTAAATAACTCGCTGGTATCCGTAAATAACTCGTCACAACTCGCAACAACTCGTAGGCACTCTTGAGGATCCGTGAAAGGAGAGGCAAATTTTTTGACATGTCAAAAATCTTCTTACGAGTGTCCACGGATTGATTTGTCCGTAAATAGCTCGTAAATAGCTCGTAACAATCCGTAACAATCCGTAAACCGCTCGCAACAACACGTACCCATCCATAAACTGCTCGCAAGAATCCGTTAATGACTCGTAACAGATTTTTGTAACGATTCGTTACGGTTAGTTTACGATTTGTTTACGGATTATTGCGAGCAGTTTAAGGATGGTTGCGTGTGCTTACGTGTCGTTTACGATTTTATTCGGGTCATTTAACGATGGCTTTAAGGATTGATACGGGTTATTACGAGCATTTTACGTGTAGTTACGAGTACTTTACGAATAGATACGTATACTTTACGTATGCTTACGAACTGCTTACGATTTGGGGGAAAGGTATAAAAGCTGCAAATTCGAACACTTTATTTTCAGTTGTTATTTTTTGGCTAAAAATCGTAAGGACTCGTAAATACTCGTAACTTACTCGTAAATATTCGTAACAACACGTAAACAGGTCGTAACTAACACGTTAGTTGCTCGTAGTTATCCTTGACAACTCGTAACAAATCGTGGACTGTTGCCGTAAATACATCGTAATAACTCGTAATAATCCGCAATAAACCGCAAACAGCTCGTAATAACTCTTAAACCGGTCGCAAAAGTGGCCAAATCGTAAGGATCCGTGAAAGATCCGTGAATTTGTGAGATTCGTAAGGACTCGTAAGAATAATCCGTGTATGTGAAGGGGGTATTAGTTGTCAAATCGACTTATGAGTTATAGAGCCATGCAGTAGCCTAAGTAATTGTCTGATTTTTCAGATCATTGTACCGAATGGTCGTACGTTTTATGCTGCGCAAAGATTCAATCAGTTTAATTTTGGTCATTACAAGAAGTGGGTTATTGATGTAGACAAATGCTCATGTACCCTTTACAGCTCATTTCATGTATGCTATTACCAAAGAAGCGGAAAAGCCAGTCAGTCACTCAATAGTGTCTGACAGTGAAGTTTAGCAAGTAAACGGGTTTCCTTGCATAATTTGAATAATAGGACACTGCTAATGTTTAAATTTCACAGATAGGACATACATGACATGTTCATAATTCCTGCAAAGTTCTACAGAATTTGATGTTGGCTGCAAAAGGGACATAGTATCTTTAAAGCGCAATTCTTTTAGGGCTTCAATATACACCATTGCAGACGCTGATAACACGTAGGGCCATGCATCTCAGATTTAACATTGTTAGACAATGCCTTCAATTTGAAATGTTATGATTTGTATTTTGATATAATATCACACGACCCACTTATGGGTAACAGGGAGATTCAATTACATGTAATATGCATTTGTGAGTGAGCCTCAGACTGTTTCAATTCACAACATTCAATTTTATATATTGGACTATATGATCATAAGATATATGACCCCAATTGCAGTATCTCACAGGGTACTAACGGTATTCAATTATATATATTGGACTTGAACAAAATAATGTCCACACTGTAATCATGCAATTTTTGCTCCAATTTGATTATCATTTACTTTGCAATGATTTCTATTTGAAATAATGTTGGTTGTTTTGTTGGAGGTGGGGAAGCAAACTGGCAACCATCCCTCCTCTAAAGACATTAGTGATTTCAGGTTTATACCTGCACATGCTCTGATCTCAGTCTGAATCTACCAGCCATGCTGATAGTATTAAAGGTGAAAGAAATGATTATAACTTACTCCAGAGTTTCAGCTGTACTTCGATATGATGCTTGCAGTGTCTGTGAACTTGATGCACCCTGCAACTGTTCTACAAGTTTTTTGAAATCAGAAAAGAGTACTAGTCAAACAATGAATTGCTGTATAAGGAACTGGAAAGTTATCCGTTTTATTGAAAAAGGTGATCACATTTTACGGTGCATTTTAAGAATTTGCTATGAAAAAAAATGCTCTTTCGCTTCTAATCTCGCAAAGATGAAAAAGTTTCATGAGGGTTGCATACATTTTCAAAATTCTTTGTAAGGATAAACTGGCTGATTTGCTTTCTAAAGAATATATAAAAGACGAATTTGTTCCTTATAGTGATAAACAAATATAGCAAAAATTGCTTCATTCACTGTAATAAATCCAAAATAAGATGGCAATGCTAGATTCCAAAAGGAGAACACCATTGCTAAAGACGACTTCAACTTTATTTACATTATCAGTGTGGTATTTGACCATCTATATATCAGGGACTTTTACTCCCAAATCTATGATGATGACCGTTGCTGCAAATCACAAATCACAGAGAGAACATATTGCATTGATAGCTATTGTAAACGACAATCCAGCCAACTTGTCTCACTATTGCACAACTATGAATACCTTGGCCACGAGTTGGAAGACTAGTGGATCTACGAGGAGTTGTAAACTTGAATATACAAAGCAGTTCTTCCACTGATTCTCCTGTCTGACCTACTTGCAAGGTCACTACTATTTTTTCATCTGGCTGGCTTCTCAGGTCCAAGTTGAAGGACCTCGTCCTATGGTGTCCTCTGCATAATTCGTCATACTTGACAGTCTACAAAAGAAAGAGCATAGAATTACCAAAACGATGTTGTTGTTTTTTTAAATACATAAACAACATTGTGAGGGGTGACTTTTAGATACAAAGTAAACAATTTACAATCATATGTTTTGGGTTTAATTTTGCAGTAGGTCGCATACATTGTATAAGTACTATTACGTCATTTATTTTAGGCATTCTATGTACCTCATTAACCTATTTTGTATGGCATGAGTTATAATTTATTTAGAAAATTGCTGTATTAGGTTTTATATATCCAAATCTTCGGATGTATTATGGTACATTATATTATTTTCTTTATGCATTATATGTCATGTTATCACAAAAAGGAAGAAAAGAGTGTTTCTGCTGGATATAATTTTCCTGCTGTTTTGCTATAAACACTGCATTGTAAATTGATTTATATGATATATGTTTACAAAAAGAATATTGATTGGTTACATTACATTGTAAATTGATTTATGTGATATATGTGTTTCCATTCAGAATATTGATTTGTTACATTGCATTGTAAATTGATTTATATGCTTATAAACAGAATATTGATGTACATCAATGAAGTTTAATAAATACAATACAATATATGTTACACTCTTGAAAACCTTACTGTTGTTTTGTTTTCACTGTTTTCTTTGTTTTGTCTTTGTTGAATAAAATCAAATAAAAGCAATACATTGGTTGCCTCGAGGTGAGCGCATTGCTTTCAAAATTCTTTGATTTGTATCTATGGCTCTGCGACACCCTTACTGTTGTTTTGTTTTCACTGTTTTCTTTGTTTTGTCTTTGTTGAATAAAATCAAATAAAAGCAATCATTACATTCCGTAAACATCTCTACGCTCTCAAACCTCAGGATTTCTTCTATTTCCCAAGCTAGATACATGTACAAGAGGGGAGGGGTTGTTCATGCAGAGCCTTTGCTGTTAAAAGATCTCCATCGAGGAACTAGAAATTGCGGATAAGTTGAAGAGTTCAAAAACAATCTATACAAAATCTGTTTGATTTAGCTTCTTTCTTTTTTTCTTCTTTGTGATATGTTGTTTCCTACTCATTGGTAATTTTGTGAAGAGATATGAATGTTGTTTTGTCCTATGAACTTGTCTAGTGCCCCTTGAGCATTTGATTTCAAGTGTCTTTGGTGCCTTACTAATCTTTTTTTATTATTATCATATTATTATCATTCTTTTTTCTTTTTTTGATCATTACTATCACTATTATCAATATTATTTTTATTATCACTATCAATATCATAAAGGAGAACTTACATGTATGGTATCTCCAATTGGATCACGCTTTATGAAACAAGTCATTTTGACGTCCACTTCTGCCGCACTGATAAGAACCTCTGCTTCAGGATGAATATAAACGAAACCTAAGCCTTCCTCCTGGGACATTATCTGTCACAAAATGATTCAACAAAATACAAAATAATAGCTAGTAAAGTCAATGGGACACTACTTAGATTTCACTTGCAAGTTTTTCCAAATTGAATTGAATGGCTTGCTCTTAGTGGCTCTAAGATTTTCCCCCTCTTTTTTTCTTCCTATGTTGTTATTTAAAAAAAATCATAACTGGTATAAATGCATGCAGATAATTATATAGTTAACTGACTTTTCATATTCATTTCTTCCAAGAGCCCATGGCAAAGTACTATTTGATTCACCAAATATGAGCGATTCCATATGGGTTGATTCCACCTTGCATACATTCACTGTTCCTAAATCAGGCAACCATCTCTCAAGCTTTCTAATCATTAAGAGTACATGTGGTCTATTTCACAAGTAATTAAAAATTGATCACGAGTGCATGTAGCAAACTATTTAATAGCAAACTGGTTGGTAAGAACACATTAAAGGTTACGCACATCATTGTTGAATTCTGATAAAAGTTTTCAAGAGAATGTTAGTCCTCAAAGGTGAAAAATAATTGTAGGATTTTCATTTGTATTATACTTCAATATGGTAGAAAGATTTGTAATGACGAAATAGCACAACTTCATGCATACATAGTAACCTTATTATTCAGTAAAAGTTTTGTGACAAATAATTACAATAAACATGTCTACTATCAAATGATACAAATCAAAAGTTTAGGGGAAGGGGACTGAGCTCCCATAGCCCATCCCAACCCAACCCCCATTCCACATTTAGAACTGTGCCTAGTACCAACCAGAGATACAAAAGAGTTTGTAAAGCTTGTTTAAAATGTTAAAATCAAATATGTTAACTTTTGCCTAGGTCACACTTGCCGCAGCGCCGGGCGGTCTAAAATATATATGGCCAATAGCAATTATAGGACCGCAGCATTCCCACGGTCACATACGGTAGCGGTCACATATGTTAGGGTAGTCGCACGGTGTATTTTTAATTTGTAGAGACCGAAAATCTGTGACTGCCGTATGGCCTTTGAAGTGATGACGCACGGTCGTCTTAGGGCGTCCCTGCGACGGCCGTAGCTTTTTGACAAATACTAAGGCAGACAAAATGTGGCCGCAAGCTGCGCGCAAGGCGGCCCAAGGGGAACCGTACGGCGACCGTGCGGCCAGGATGAAGCTACCGCTTCGCCCCTAGAGTATATAAAACGCAAGGCTACCGTACGCCCGACGTACGGTCGCCGTGGAACCACTCTACGGCATGTCTACGGCGAACCTAGAAATGAAGACAGTTATAACTCATTATAATCCCACGGCGACCCGTACGGCCTGTAAAGATAGGGATGCGCTCTAGGGTGACCCTGAGACCACCGCAGATTCTCTGTGACCGCCGCAAGTATCTCTCGATTTCGGGGGCGTACGGCCGCCGTATCCTAGCCGTAGAGCAAATGTGACCTAGGCATAATGTACATGTATTTAATCTGGGGGAAATGTGAATGAAAATGGTTGTCATTTACAGTAAAAGATTTGAACAAATCCCTTTCCTACAATTACTTGAAAGAATGAAGGTTTATCGTAACTTAAGGTGTATATTTCAGGTGAAACTTCTGAAAATTGATCCCCATATTAACTTAGGAAAACACATAAGCTGATTCATTGAACACATTTCCTTTAAAATACTTTTAAAAATAAACAAGAAAGACAGTAGTCTTCGGAGATTATTTTCTATCTTTGTGATTGTCACACTAGATTTCAATAGACCAGAGATGTCCATTAACATTGTGACACTAACCAGAGATGGTGTATAACATTAAATATTAGAGATTGTGATATTCTAAATAGTTGATATTTATTTTTAGGCTTTAAGTTGCTTTGAAACACAAAACTTAATATAAAACTGTTTCCAAAGATTGGCATCAACAAAAAGTATTTGCATTTACATTGGGAGACTGACTAATTATTCCTTTTACGATGCCAAAGACATTTAGATAATATTCTTGCCTTCATATAGATCCCTTTGATGTCATCATAGAGATGTGCACGTAAGACGACAGTGGTTCTTTCCTCCGGTAGTGGCTTTTCTGTAAATGGCAGGCAACGCATTCGCTTCCCTCCAAAGAAGACAGTCAACTTGAATCTGATGAACGCCCAAGAGAAGTGATTTATCTGCAATCTAAGTGTATCTCTCTTTATGTTGCAGTTGGGGATTCCAGACTGTGTTAATGGAATTTGTTCCTTTACTTTTGCATCTAATATGAACAGATATGTAAGAAACTATTATGTACCGTCAAACCTGCTTTAGTGACCACCTGGCTACAAAGACCACTTTTTGAGTTTCCCTTGGGTGGTCGCTATAGACAGGTTTGACTGTATATGCATGCACGTACCAAAAATATTAAATGGCATCATTTAAATTGAGCTATCTATTGTATGCATAACGTTGATAATAGAACCTACAGTAATTTTTTATATGAGAGGTACAAGAAAGGCTATGCAATTCATGCAAGAAGTCAATTGGAAAAAATAATAGGGTGCATATGATAACTCTCATTCAATGCAGGGTAGCTGCATCATACTCTTCTCCCTGATGACCCTGCAATCAAATTATTACATGGGTTAATCTAAGATCTATATACCCTCCCATGTAATCCTTAATTCAGTACATGTATGTCAGTATAACTAAGCAAGCTAAAAACAAACCAGGAAATATAATTATTTGGAAATGTAAATGTAATAAAAGCTGTCATCGTAACGCTGTGATTTTATTTTGGAAGATAACCCTTTATGTAGAAAACTTGAAGGATTTACAATTTATGGTTAACCCATAGTAGGCCTATCACCTTTTAGTGATTATTTAGTTTATTTTCATCTTTTGATCCACAATAATTACAACTTATACAGAAACAGCAAAAATCACAGAAATGTTAAAGTCTATTTTCAATGCAGTACATTTTTCTGTTTTTCAATAGAAGAGTTTTCATTGTAACTAATTATTAAAGTCTCTAAATTGGCTACTAAATATAAAATCACTATTTCGTGTACAAATTTGGAATTTTTTGATCGTTTACTTTTTATTTCTTTGACAATGGCTCATTATATACACATTTTCATATTTTTCAAACTGTGAAGAATTAAGTGGTATTTGTTTAATCGATGTTGCCGATTTGAGAAGGAAAAAATTATGAATTAAGAAAAATAAGAAATCTATGAACTGCTATAATTTAAACAGCTTAAGTTGACATATTTGAAACAATGCAGGAGATACTTGTATGACCTACTATTTTTGATTTCTTTATTTTTACAACCAAACTTAAACATTCCTTGGTTAGTATATATAAACCTTTAGATGACATTTTTTTTTTTTTTTTAAATTTCTTTTTAATTTTTTTTTTTACTATAGCACAAATTCAAAAACTGGCGTAAGAAATATAGTGCATAATTAGACATGTTAAGATGTACTTACTGGGTGAGTATTCTCCCTCTCCCGTGTACAAGACTGCCTCCACACTGGAGTATCGTGTAATCACAGCACAGTGAGGTATTGTGTAAGTCACCGGTAACTTAAGGACTAAGTCATCAGGGGCTAAACACTGTACACCAAAGCAGACTGAAATCTCCTCTTTGCTGTTGCCAAGATTAGGAGTATCTGTCAGGACACGAAGATAAACGTCCTGCGGCGCTTCGCTGTCAATTGCACCGGGAGGGATCTCAAGCTTAATCTCGAAGGAATCTAGCTGAAGTGTACCACCTGCAACTCCAACTCTCTCACAACATTCCATCTTGATTGGTTTGACATTTACTTCATCTAGTATGAAAATCATAAGAGATATTTTCATTAAATCCTTTCTGCAAACCCTCTGCAAACAATAAAACACATACATGTACTTGTACTTCAACATTCTAGCAAAATACTAGATATAGGTTATAGAGCACTAAAGAGCAATGCCACTCTGAACTATCCTTTTCATGTCAGGAATAGGTGTAAAAGAAGTATATTCTTACACATTTTTATCTTTTTAAGGCGTCTTTTTCAATTTCTTCTTTATAGCTGTTGCTTATAGTTTAGATTCTACATTGTGGAAAGATATATGAATTTAGATACACAATCTTTGAGATTTAGCAATTTACATGAATGATGACATTTTTTCAACTTAGGATTTAGAACAATAACTTTCTATCGATCTGTCATGAATATTGTTGTAATACAATGAAATAATAAGATAAAAGAAAAATATTGTAATCTACCCTGTTTTTCCTGTCTTTTGCCGAACAATACAAAACTTGCTACTTGCTAGCACCACGCACGGTTGGCCTATTTTCAGTAAGAAACATCTCTGTTGGATAGTGTTGGATACTTTTACAGAGATTACGCCATTAAGCGTCCACAGTTTTATATATATATGTATACATGAGCTTGTACTACTCTCGCTCTCATGTCGTTGAATCATGAATACATTGAGCATTAACCGATAAAAAGTATTCAAATACTTTATTCTTTGTTTTGTGTCTATGCCATGCTTGTGAATCAAATGGGAGACATTGATTTTCTGCCCTCATTTTCTCCAAATCAATTTCTGCTGATATTGTTCAAAGCACGCCATTAACCTGTTTTATGGGGCAGGCTTTCCATGGCAATGTGATCTTCTTCTTCCTCAGTGTTCTGGGTGTCTGTCTGTTCTTCATGCACTTGTACCCTTGCTGTGGCTCCAACAAGCTCGTCTGTCAGATAAAATCAGTCAATAACGGATTCAGAATATAGATCCTTTTCATTTAGGCTACTAATATAACGATTACAAATTCTATTTCCTTATAAAACAATTAACAACTTAAAAAGTACACACAATGCATTTGTATGTTATAATGTGAGTTATATACGGATGTGAGATCTGCATTTCAAATTTTGATTTGTGACAAACATCTTCAAAGTTTATGAATGAATTATGGTATTTACTACAAATAATTCAATATTCATTTGTACAAATATTGTTTGCCTGATCCCAACTAAAGGCTCATTTACATATGCCAAGGTCTATTGCAGTTTCTTTTTGTATCCACATGGTCTAATAATCATTTAGTCCACTTATCATTTAATGTAATAACCATTTAGGCTAATAGCCAATTGGTCTAATTTCCATTTGGTCTAATCCCAAATATGTCTACAACCCATTTGGTCTATTGCTCATTTAGTCTTATTCCCAGTAGGTCTAATTCCCAGGTTGTCAAATACCCATTTCGTCTAATAATCATTTGACGATTATAATTATTTATGATTAAATGATTATTAGACCATATATTCACCATCCATCATCAAATCTGACTGACATGAGCGCTATACAAGAAGCCACTATTATTATTATTATTATTAATCCACTGACCAAACTGCAATTTTGAAAATCGCATAGACTTAATAGTGAACTCATATTTCAATCATTCATAATTTTCTTATTGTCCGAATTATTTCAAACTTTCGCCTTCTGTTTATTACATTTTTTCAGCTTTCATACAAATGAACTTATTACAAGGATCGGATTGCCTTTAAGTATCTGAGCGCCCCCCTCCCCCCCAAAAAAAAATCCTACTAATTATGGCGAGTGTGGATGGAACAGTAGCTTGTGCAACTGATTTATAGTATGTGTTCCAGGCACAAAACTGTGAAGTAAAATAAAAGAAGATAAAAGAAACAAAAATGTGGTAAACCGCTGCTGTGTACCTCGGTATATGTGAACAAGTCTTTATTAATTAGGCTCTGTGAGTACAGGTATATACATGTATAATCTATTAAAACTCACCTGTTGAAGAAGTTGGGGAGGGTGAGGAGGATGGGAAGGTCTTCCTCTCCGGCTTGAAAGGCATCCTCGTACCCTGCCCAGAGTCTTCATGTGATGCCTGACTTTCATGTTCAACTGTGACCTTTACATTAGGATACATCTCTGAAAGTTTGTGGATGTCAGTTTGAGACAACGCATTTAAGAACCCGAGTTCTCGAAGTGAACTCTCTTCCCCTGTGCCCTGCGGTGGATGACTGATACTCTGAGGAAATCCAACCTTGCACCTGTCAAATGTCAGGACAGTAACTCCTTTGAGTTCATTTGACACAAGATGCAATAGGTCAGCCATTGGTACAGCTGCTGATGCACCTTTAAATTGTAGCTCCCAACCTGAAGATGTGTCACAGTGGGACCACTTAACAGAGGCAAGTAATGCATCTCCTAGCTGCACCTTCTTTGCCTCAACAAACCTCAAACATGGACTTCTCTCATGAAATACATGTAATACATAAATAAATGTCTCAAATCTGTAGCAATCATCCGTCTCAAATGGTTCAAGATGGATGTTGGTCAGATGTGGCATCTTGCATGATGCAATGTCTTTGTCTGACTTGTTTGATAGACATCTTCCAAAGCCTAATAACACCAGTGATACAATATTTGGGCAGGACGTAGAAATTTCCATTAACAGGCTGTCCGTAGTGCCATGATATGATGAACACGTGCCCTCACATCTTAATTTAAGCTCCCTTAAAGATGATGATGAATTGACCTCATGAAAGTATGCTTGATCGGATGGAGAACGTAGATTTTCCATTTGCGCATCTAGACTCTCTGCATTTGGAAAAAAATTACTGACAGCCAATAGTGCCTCATGGAGTGTTTCAAGACAAATCAGGAACTTAATGCAAACTGTGATGACAGATCTCATAGGCATAGGCGTAGGAATGTGGGTAGATTGAAGTGAACGTATCATGTCGAAATCAATGGAAAAATGCTTCACTGTCGGACACAATGGAGCCAGTATGGAGATGACATCTCCTAGGGAATGGACATGATCCCTTATTACAAGATGAGTCTCATCATCGGTGCTCTTCCACTCGATTACATATAACTTCAGTCCAGCATCACCAGTCATTTCAGTACTCTGCCCAGATTTCTCACCTGAATAAAAAAAGACAATTAAACAACCAATTTTTATGGCCTTCCTATTCACAGGAAGTACACTAGACATCATTATATAATAACTGATAAAAAACTTGTGGTGAGGTATTGATATAAAAATGAATAACATAATCATATAATCTATCTAGCATATCCTTCTAGTTGATAAACACCCTTCATTCCACATAAAATGTTTACAAGACTGGTGGCCTTCATTATTAAAGGTAAATTGGAAAGACTTTTTCAACAAGCACTATGATAAATTTAATTTAAAATGGGGGGGGGGGGTGTAGATCAGCACTGTAAGAGTTAAAAGACCCCTCAAAATATATCATTTTTCTTTTTATCCTGATCTCAAATATGGCTCCATCAAGCACATGTTGTAAATTAAAAGACTTTATAAAAGCTATACAGATATAATCATACTGAATTACCGAATGTTGTAGATTAATTTGTATTGTATTTCTTATTTTTAGAACATTTTGTAAACCTAATTGGGAGAAAAGGGAAAAATACTTACATGGACATACAGTACCTCTGTTTAATAAAGGTTTATGTATTCATTTGGTAAGCTTGACGTCCCAAAACTTTTATCAGATGATTTTAAAGCAATAACAATGCAATACATGGTACATTTAAAGCTTTTTTAAAGGTTTCAACACCGTTGTTTTCGCGTAATGATTTTGAATGTTATCTGATATTTGTTCACATACCTTCTCTTCCATGCCTGAAAGGTGTATCGCTATATTCATCACACACAGTCAGTCTTCGAGTGTGAAGTAGAACTCCTTCCAACTCCTTTGACTATGAAATGTAATAGGAAAACATGAAAAGGTCTCATAAGATATTTCTCTACAAAGAGCCTACACCCAGAACTGATGTGAATTTACATTTTAATAACAACCAACATTATTTTGTCAACTTTCTCTTTGATTATTCCAAAGCAAGATGGGCTAGAACAACCCAAAAAAAGAAGCAAAATGAAGAAAAAGAACCTCAAACATTTTAATGGAAGGCATAGATTTAGATGCCCGTTGTGTATAATTTATTATCCATGAATTTCCTTGATGGGTTCATCATGTCATATAGAATATTGTTTTAGTATGCACAAATCATTTTTATGCAATACTCTACCTTTTATTAAATTGGTCCAAATACAACATTTTCAGCATTTTACCTACAATGTATAATATATGTTTAAATCATTGTAGCATCTTCATGTACATGTATGTGATTTTATAATTCCTTGATTTGGTTTCTGTTGTTGTCTCTGTTTCTGTTATTGAAGAAAAGACCATAACCATACCATACCCATCTGGCAATGCATTTTCCAACCATAACATTTAATTCCTTTGAATTTAAAACAAATCTATTTCTATTAATATACAGTGCGTCCCAGAAAAAACGAAACCGAGAACTATCGATGTTTTATCATTAACTTAATCACAATTATAATTAATAAATGACAGATATTTGGAAAGCTTAGATCCTCCTCTTTCATTTGATGCAACTCATACGATGCATATTTCAGGCATGAGTGATTAAAATCAATTTGAAGAGAGGAAACCAAAAAGTTGTTTGGCGGGCGGTATCTGAATTTCAAGGAGAAAATCACATTTCTAGAAAGTTCAATTTCTGCCCTTTCATATGACACCTCAATCAGGAAAAATGAGCCAGGAATAAAAAAGTTCTGTTTGTTTAAAAAATATGCTTGCATTTCCATAATTTGATCAAACGGGTTCGTTTTTACTGGCTGCCTGCCGTTGCATCGAATAGAGTTGACAAACTCCGTTTCGTTGACGATCAGCCATTCAAAAATAAGACGAAAGACCTGATGCATGGCTGATCTTCAACGAAACGGAGTTAAGCCTTTTGACAACGCTGTTTGTTGCAACGGCAGGCAGCCAGTGAAAACGAACTCGTTTGATCGTTTGATAAGCTGATATTTGTAGATCTGTAATAAATTTGCTAAAGGTAGAGATGTTAGAGCTGAAATGAAACATTTGCAAGCCTATGCCTATGCACGTACACCATGCATGCTGATATAGGCAAGGCGCTGTGTGTACGTACGTGTGTGAAGCCCAGAGCTTCACACAGTTTTGAATTTCTCTTTAGCACGCGTAAAGCTTTTCATTGACAAGATGAGCTCTGATTGGCTGTATGCAAATGAGTTAATGCTGGGGGTCCCAAACTCAAGTGGGAAAAAAATTACGCAGCCGGGAGCAGGTGTCGTTAAAGCACATTTATATACAATATATGTACAAAAAGAATTGCAATCTCACTACCACAATGTTATCACGCATAAATTATGTTTTACATATAATTTTACTCTGTCACCGATGTATAATTTGTAAAAGAAACTGCAATTCGGCTCTCGGGCAACAATTTTTTTTTAAATGAAATAAACCAATCAAAGTACCGTAAATAAATAAATACATGATTTTTCACACAAACGCATTTCCTATTTCCGATTGGGCTGCTGTGATAAACCTCATGGCTTCTGGGGGAGGGAGGGGGCTTCCGGTGCCCCCTAAATGATTTGATATTGGTTGACTTGAAAAGTATGTTTAGTATAGCACACTTCTAAATGTCTTCAGAAATAAAATCATCTCACTATAGTCTCATGCTCTTGAAATTGTATGTTAAATTTGGGCCTTTACAATCAAATTATGGGTACCTGAGACATATTTGGCAATCACGACCTCATAACTACAATGTACCATTGCATTTTGATATGGAAACAGATATTGTTTGTGCTCCCATTACCTCAGAAATTAGTTTCAAGCTGCCTTCTACTTTTGTGAGTAGCAGGACAATCACCCCCTGGAAAATCCCCCCCCCCGGAATTTTTTCCCTAGGACAATTACACCCACCCCTCAAAATTATTTGCTCTTCTTTGGAGGTGTTTTGATATGCCTACATATGGACATAGGAAGATACAAAGAATCAAATCTTCTTTAGCATACCAACAGAATAAATGGACTTGGGCAATAATGATCAAAAACTACAAGTTATCCATACAACCCTTGATTGGTTGCAATGTTTTTTTTCTAAATCTGTGAAGCTTGATCATATGAAAACAGTTCAGGAAGGGTTTAAAGGCATTTATAAAGCATGTGATCAAAATATATTGTTTTGACCCTAAATCTCCCCCCCCCCCCCCCCACAGAGGGGATATTGAAGGTTTGGGGAATTAGTGTTTTGAAATTATGAACCTTTAGAAGAATAAATCTTTGGTAAGACAAGTAACCCCATACGATCATATATCTAAACATTGTGCCGGGTATTTACCTAGGCAATGATCGATGGCTACATTTATGCATACAAACCCTGTTTTCTGCAGATGTGTAAAGAGACAACTCTGGGTAGGCTGGCTTGATCATTTAAACAAGAGTTGGGAGGGATTCAAGATCATTTATAAAGCATGTGATCCAACGAGGATAGTATGACCCCCAAAGAGGGTCATTTGATGGAATTCCCCACCCCCCTTGGATATTAAAGATATGGGAAATTTGTATTTTGGAAGATATGAACCAACAGAAAAATAAATATTCAGAAAAATGAGTAACTCCAATTTGATCATGTTTTGTTGGAGTTTGTTCCTCCAGCCTTATTGACTAAGAGTGACTTATATTAAAGGAATGGACAACATCGTCGTCGATTACAGATGTAAGTTGTAAAACACCATGAAACAGGCCCTAATCTACCCATTATACAAGATTTATTGAATAAAGAATATAAGGGTATTGTAACAAACTCTTCAAAATACTAAAGAGCTTTGAGTGTTATCAAGTGACATAGTGTACACTGACATAACAGTAGGAAATATAAAACTGAAATATGAAAGTGCTGCAAGGTAGGGGGGGGCATTGACATTGACAAAGAGATCTCGGCTATGGTTATCGATATGAAGATGAAAATTGGTACACATATTAAATAAAGTATACACAACATTGACACAGAGCTTTCATCCAATGTTGGCAATACCCTATTACACTGTTCCATGAGGACTAAACAATGTGGAAAGAGAGTACAAAGCATTGAATATGAATTCAAATCAAATTTGTTCTTCTTTGGGCGTGTTTTAAACTTTAATACGCCTTAGTTCGCACATGGTAAGTTACAAAGAATTAAATCTTCTTAAGCATAACAGACTACATGGACTTGGCAACAGTGTTTAATGGCTACAGTTTATGCATACAAACCTCCATTAAGATCCTTTGTCTTGGTAAATCCAACTCTTGGTCGCGTAGCTCGCTGATCTGAAAGAATTGAGTATTAAAGGATAAAGATCATTTATAAAGCATGTGATCCAAACAGGACACTGTGACCCACGGTTTTATATTTCATACAGACATTTTATAAATACATTTCATAAAAAAATCAGTCGGCGTCATTGTTTTAAGTTTCAATTCATGTTTTAGAAAAGGTAACACTTTCCCTGTTGGAGCCAAGTGCATGTGTACCTAACTAATTACCCAGTGACGTGATTTAACAGCTTAAAATGGTGGGAGGACAGAACAAAATATTGAGGGCAGCTTGGCAGCAATGATCGATGGCTACAATTATGCAAACAAACCCTGTTTTCTGCAGATGTGTAAAAAGACAACTCTGGGTAGGCTGGCTTGATCATTTGAAAAAGAGTTGAGAAGGGATTCAAGATCATTTATAAAGCATGTGATCCAAAGTGGATAATATGACCCCCAAAGAGGGACGTTTGAATTATTCCCCTCCTCCCCCCCCCCCCCCCTGGATATTAAAGGTACTATGTCCCTTTTGCAGGCCAAAAAAATGAAAAGGTTAAATTCGTAACGGTATTTGAAAGATAATACTAATTTAGAACTTCCCTAAAAAAAGGGGGGCTTGAAAATGTCTTTAAGTAGGAAAATAACGACTATTAGTTGTCGAATCGACTTAGGAGCTATAGAGCTAGTAAGTAATAGTCTTGATTGTCAGACCATTGTACCGAATGGTTGTACGTTTTATGCTGCGCAAAGACTTAATCAGTTTAATTTGGGCCATTACAAGAAGTAGGTTATTGGTGTAGACAAATGCTCATGTACCCTTTATAGCTCATTATATGTATGTTTTTACCAAAGAAGAAAAAAAGCTAGTCAGTCACTCAATAGTGTCTGACATTGAAGTCTAGCAAGTAAACAGGTTTCCTTGCATAATTTGAATATTAGGACACTGCTAAATTTTAAATTTCACAGATAGGACATACATGACATGTTCATAATTCCTGCAAAGTTCTACAGAATTTGAGGTTGGCTGCAAAAGGGACATAGTATCTTTAAAGGTATGGGCAATTTGTATTTTGGAATATATGAACCAGCAGAAGATCAAATATTTAGAAAAAATGAGTAACTCCAATATAATCATATATCAAAGCATTGCGTCTGGTATCTAAGTACCAAAAGAGATCATTGCTCTCAATAAGGAAAACTGATTTCTATGACAAGGCAGATTACACAAGCTTGTTACCTTTTTATTGCGTAACTTTGAAAGCTAATTAATTGAAGGTGATAGGCATTTCTTTTAACATACTTACGGCAAAGAAATACCTTGCCTGTTCACATAGTAAAAGGTCATGTTGGGTATAAACTTGGACCCAAAGTAAGAAATGGAATTGAAAATCTCAAGCACACAAACCAGTTTTGCAGTTGTATCATCAGACCTCTTTCCTCCCTTTTCCTTCATCGACTGAAAATATATTAAAGCATAGACTTAGTTATATTACAATGTGAGTTTATACATTCACAAAATGTGAGTTATAAGCTTGGTAGCCTTATTTTTCATTTCGATACAGGAACAAGAATCAGAGATTGTTTTGTAGGAGCTTGTTCCTCCAGCCTTATTGACTAAGAGTGACTCATATTAAAGGAATGGACAACATCATCGCCGATACGCTTTGTAGAGCATAGGCATATCTACTGAACAGTTGTAAGTTGTAAAACACAATAAAACGGGCCCACATCTACCCATTATACAAGATTTATTGAATAAAGCACATAAGAGTATTGTAACAAACTGTACAAAATACTAAAAAGCATTGAGTGTTATCAAGTGACATAGTTTACACTGACATAACAGTAGGAAATATAAAACTGAAATCTGGAAGTGCTGCAAGGTAGGGGGGGGGGGTGAGGGGGGGGGGGGGGCTTTGACATTCAGCGTGTTTCTATTAAAGCCATTATCCGGTTAATGGCCGATAAGGGATGAATTTCGCCTAATAGAAACTGACTTGCTCCGCCATTATCCGGATAATGGCCGTGAGAGCTGTGTCGCGTTTACGGGCAAGAAGGATATTGCAGGGGAAGCTAACCGGATAACGTAAGTAGAAACTCACCTCGTTCCGGTTGAGTGCACATAGCAGAGAGAAACCGGGTGTGTAAAGAGACAACTCTAGGTAGGCTGGCTTGATCATTTGAAAAAGAGTTGAGGAGGGATTCAAGATCATTTATAAAGCATGTGATCCAAAGAGGATAGTATGACCCCCAAAGAGGGTCCTTTGAATTATTCCCCCCCCCCCCCCACTTTGGATATTAAAGGTATGGGAAATTTGTATTTTGGAATATATGAACCAACAGAAAAATAAATATTCAGAAAAATGAGTAACTCCAATATAATCATATATCAAAGCATTGCGCCTGGTATCTAAGTACCAAAGGACATTATTGTTTTAAATAATGAAGACTGATTTCTATGACAAGGCAGATTACACCAGATTGTTACCTTCTTATTGTATAACTTTCAAAGCTAATTAATTGAAGGTGAACAGCATTTCTTTTAACATACTTACGGCAAAGAAATACCTTGCCTGTTCACATAGTAAAAGGTCATGTTGGGTATAAACTTGGACCCAAAGTAAGAAATGGAATTGAAAATCTCAAGCACGCAAACCAGTTTTGCAGTTGTATCATCAGACCTCTTTCCTCCCTTTTCCTTCATCGACTGAAAATATATTAAAGCATAGACTTAGTTATATTAAAATGTAGGTTTATACATTCACAAAATGTAATTTATAAGCTTGGTAGCCTTATTTTTCATTTCGATACAGGAACAAGAATCAGAGACTGTTTTGTTGGAGCTTGTTCCTCCAGCCTTATTGACTAAGAGTGACTCATATTAAAGGAATGGACAACATCATCGCCGATACGCTTTGTAGATCATAGGCATATCTACTGAACAGTTGTAAGTTGTAAAACACAATAAAACGGGCCCTGATCTACCCATTATACAAGATTTATTGAATAAAGCACATAAGAGTATTGTAACAAACTGTACAAAATACTAAAGAGCATTGAGTGTTATCAAGTGACATAGTTTACACTGACATAACAATAGGAAATATAAACCTGAAATCTGAAAGTGCTGCAAGGTAGAGGGGGGGGGGGGGGGAGATTGACATTCAGCGTGTTTCTATTAAAAGCCATTAGCCGGTTAATGGCCGATAAGAGATGAATTTCGCCTAATAGAGACTGACTTGCTCCGCCATTATTCGGATAATGGCCGTGAGAGCTGTGTCGCGTTTACGGCAAGAAGGATATTGCAGGGGAAGCTAACCGGATAACGTAAGTAGAAACTCACCTCGCTCCGGTTGAGTGCACATAGCAGAGAGAAACCGGATGTGTAAAGAGACAACTCTAGGTAGGCTGGCTTGATTTGAAAAAGAGTTGAGGAGGGATTCAAGATCATTTATAAAGCATGTGATCCAAAGAGGATAGTATGACCCCCAAAGAGGGTCCTTTGAATTATTCCCCCCCCCCCCCCCCCACTTTGGATATTAAAGGTATGGGAAATTTGTATTTTGGAATATATGAACCAACAGAAAAATAAATATTCAGAAAAATGAGTAACTCCAATATTATCATATATCAAAGCATTCTGGTATCTAAGTACCAAAGGACATTATTGTTTTAAATAATGAAGACTGATTTCTATGACAAGGCATATTACACCAGCTTGTTACCTTCTTATTGTATAACTTTCAAAGCTAATTAATTGAAGGTGAACAGCATTTCTTTTAACATACTTACGGCAATGAAATACCTTGCCTGTTCACATAGTAAAAGGTCATGTTGGGTATAAACTTGGACCCAAAGTAAGAAATGAAATTGAAAATCTCGAGCACACAAACCATGGATGGGCCAGCAAGTTTTGCAGTTGAATGACCAGATCTCTTTTCTTCCTTCTCCTCCATCGACTGGAAAGAAATTAAAGCATATTTACATTAAAATGTATCTTCCTTCCAACTTTATTCACAATTTTCTAACACTCACTAAGGTTTTGCTAACAGCAACTCCAGCATTCTTTTCTTTAAAACAATTGGATTCCTCTTCTTCATTCAAGTTATTCCTCAACCAGTAGAATAAGAGTTTTTGTATGATTTTCTCCTTAGAAAGTTGATCTTGGCACTGCAAGTAATAGATCTAATATTATATATTTTTCACCAACGATTCTGTTTTGAACATGTTGTAGTTCAATTAATCAGTCCTGAGTATTTTCATACCATTTATGTCCAGGCTTTGAGGGTGTCTTTAAGTCAGACATTTCCTGCTGTTTTACAGTAAAAATTCATGTATAACTGAATATTTTAAGCTACTTGTCCAAAAGTTAGACATTTCATATCTTCTGATCAATAAAAAGTTACAACTGAATATACTGTAGCATAACTAGTCCAGTAAGTTAGTAAGACATAGAGGGCGTTACCGATAATTGTGAAATATATATGTGCATGGACATCGTAAGATGTCAGTCAGTCAATGTTGAGCTGTAGTTGCGACAGGTACAAGAAACTAGATAAAGTTACCAAAACTGCCAACACTCTGTAAGTGTTATTTCTTTAGTCCTGTCAGATATTCAGTGATTGCGGGAGTAAGTGAATGAGAGCTAGTCCACGTTATTCTTACACGATATACTTTTGTGAGAGCCCACTGAGAGATATAGTTGATGAATGATTGTCAAGGGCGTGGACCGGGTTTTGAGAGACTGCAAGGCAGAACGCTACCCGGGCAGAGCCCGGTTACGCCACGCTGGTGGCAGCGGTGGGATTGAAGCAATGTGACTGTAGCAGCTCAGAACGAACTCCCCAACAGCGAACCCCGAAGAAGATTGGCGCCTTCACATTCAATGACACAGCACCTACAGTAGAGAGTTGCGTTTCGCCTGTGTGTAGGCGAAGGAAGAGCGGCAGTGACAGCGCCTACACCGTAACGTAGGAGGTATAGCGCCTATAGGCGCCGACAGTGATAGCGCCTAGCTACGTGTTAGGTATAGCGCCTATAGGCGCCGGCAGTGACAGCGCCTACACGTAGGAGGTATAGCGCCTATATAGGTGCCGGCAGTGACAGCGCCTACGTGTAGGAGGTATAGCGCCTAAATAGGCGCCGGCAGACATAGCGCCGTATAGCGCCTGACTGGAGTTTGTGTTGTTATAATTATAACAGAGAATCATTAAATGGCTGCTCAACGAGTGACTATGGAGGATGAAATTGTGATGCTTGGAGATTAGGATTTTCGACAGTCTAAGATGGGTAACCAACAACTCTTAGAACAGAATCGAGTTCTCAGTCTGCAAGTTGAGAGGCTACATATGGAGCAATCTCCACTAAGTTTTCCCAACTACTTCCAGGGTGAGACAGCGCCCACTACAGTTCGCAATGAACATGATGTTACGGAGGCTCATCTAGGAGCCAAAGAGGGAATTTTTCGTGCTGCAATGTCGGCTCCAACCAGCACTCCTACAGCTGCTCGTCTAGCAGATAATGGGACGCCAGTGGCAAGCCTCCTACATAGACATGATTTGGACATGCCTAAGGTTGACACACCTAGAATGAGACCCTTAAACTATGAGATGCGCAGACCCGAGGTGCCGAAAGATGGAATGGGATTTCAGCCACATTCAGTCGTCAAGCTGAATAAGCCCAGCATAACTCCTGACAGATTTGATGGGAAGACCCCTTGGAGGGATTATGTCAGCCATTTTGAAGCCTGTCGGATGGCAAATAGTTGGAGTGGCGGTCAGGCGAACGTGTTTCTTGCAGCTAGTCTCAGGGGGGCCACAATAAAGATCCTGGGTAACAAGACAGTAGATACGTCAAATATCACATATCACAAACTAGTGAATCTCTTAGGGAAGAGATTTGGGCCCCGACAGTTAGCTGAGAATTACCTCCTGGAACTGTGACATAGGCGCCAGGGGCCAAGAGAGACCCTACAGGAGTTAGGCCAGGCCATAAGGGATTTGTCTACATTGGCATATCCAGAGCTAAGTGAAGATGCTCAGGATCGGTTGGCTAGGACACATTTTTCGGAAGCAATAGAAGACCAATCTATCAGAGAAGGAGTTTTCCGATCAAAGCCAGCAACAATGGATGAAGCCTTTCAGGCAGCCCTAGCAACAGACAACTTCTTCAAGCTAGAAGAACAAAGGTCTGGTCAGAGACAAAGGCAGTCAAGGGCTGTGGATGCTGATTCAGAGGTGATAATCAACAAGATCTGGGAAGAACTCAAAGGATGGAAGAGAGATTTCTCAAACAGGAAACACCCATCAGAACTAGGGAACCAAGACAATCGAGACCCAGTGCCTACAAGCGGAGGAAAGCAACAGAGACTGATGAGTGCTACAAATGCCGTCAGGGACGGGGAAGTCAGAAGCCTTCAGGAAACGGGACTCAGCCGACTCAGGAGCCCGGGAGAAGGCTGGACGAGAACACGGGCTCAGGAGAGACACGGAGTCTCTGAGTGGAGCACCTTCTATAAGACAATTAACTACAAATTACAGATCAGACAAGGCACAACGTGGACTCTTTGTTGAAGTAGAGGTTAGGGGGTGAAGGCAAGACTTTTGGCAGATTGTGGAGCAACGGACACAATTTTGTCTTCATCCTTGTATCATCGGATCTCTTCAGCAAACAGACCAAATCTCACTGGGGTCAAGGTCAGGAATGCAGATGGTAGTAGCATGGAGACACTAGGTATTGCTTGGCTTGAGCTTGGGTTGGGAAAATGCACTTTTCCCCTCCAGGTTGTTTTCGGTAATACCGATCAAATAGATGGGCTCTTAGGGTTGGACATACTAGTTCCAAATGGGGCAAATCTTGATTTTAAGGCCAAGGAACTCCGGATCATGGGAGAGAGAATCAAATGTACTGATGTACGAGGAGGTGCCTTTTGCTCCAGGGTTGTGGTGGGGACAACCATAAGTGTACCACCTGGTCAGGAAGTTGTGCTTCCAGGTCACGCTACATGAGCACCAATTGGGACAGGATTTGCCCTCGTAGAACCACTGGTCAGCGGTGAGCTTCTCAATAAAGGAATTGCTGTCGCACGGGTGGTTGTAGAAACCACAACAGCAACCTTACCCATTCGAGTCTTCAATCCAGGAACCAAGGCATGCATGATCCGCAAGGGTACATTAGCAGGGCATCTTTCTGTCATCAGTGAGAAAGATATAGAAGAGTGCGAAGGCAACGCACTACCTGCAGAAGGAAGCTATGTAGTCCCTGAACATCTCAAAGATCTTTTTGAGAGGAGTACGGAAGGAATCGATGAGAAGTTCCATGAGCAAATTGCCAAGTTGTTGTGCGAAATTCAGGATATTTTCGCAACATCCGATACAGACATCGGAAAGACAGACTTTGTAAAGCATCAGATCAACACAGGAGATAGTCCCCTGATTCGGGAGAGGCCCCGAACATTCCCGCCCAAGGAACAAGAGGAAATTGATCGACAGATTCAGAACATGCTCGCGGACGACCGAATAGAGCCTTCGGACAGTCCGTGGTCATCTAATGTCGTACTTGTAAAGAAGAAGGATGGATCGAAGAGATTTTGTGTGGACTATCGAAAATTTAACAACTTGACAATCAAGGATGGATATCCGATTCCTCGCATCGATGATTCGCTGGATACACTTGGAGGCGCCAGATGGTTCTCGACTCTGGACCTGGCCTCAGGATATTGGCAAGTGGAGTTGGAAGAAGAAGCCCAGAAGAAATCGGCCTTTGTGGTGAGGGGAGGACTGTATAGTTGGAAGGTGATGCCTTTTGGCGTATGTAATGCTCCCTCTACGTTTGAAAGACTGATGGAACGGGTCCTTAGAGGTCTGCATTACATACTCTTGGTGTACCTGGATGATGTAATAGTATTTGCAAAGACAATTGCAGATGAGCTGGCTCGGCTTGGCATGGTTTTCCAGCGCTTCCGGCAGGCAGGTCTGAAGTTGAAGCCCAGGAAATGCCACTTGTTTCGAGAGAGTTTTCTGTATTTGGGACATGTGGTGTCTGGGGAAGGCATCTCTACAGACCCGGAAAAGATCCTAGCGGTGAGGGATTGACCAGTTCCTACAAGTGTCAAGGAAGTCTAGAGTTTCTTAGGACTCGCCTCCTACTCCTGAAGGTTTATTGCAGGATTCGCCAACATTGCCCGCCCATTACATCGGCTAATCAGGAAAGGCCAGACATTCTCCTAGACAGAAGAGTGTGAAGATGCCTTCCAAGAACTCAAGAAGCGACTGCAGGAGTCACCAATCTTGGCATACCCCGACCCAAAAGAGGCGCACATATTGGATACAGACGCTAGCAACGAGGGGATTGGAGCTGTCCTGTCTCAAGTAGTTGCGGAAAGGAGCGAGTCATATCCTATGCTAGCAGGGAATTACTGCGTCACTAGAAGAGAGTTATTGGCCGTGGTGGTATTTCTGAAGCAGTTCCGACAGTACTTGTATGGTCAGAAATTCACGGTTAGGACTGATCATGGGGCACTCCGTTGGCTCTTGAATTTCCGAGATCTGCAGGGACAGATGGCTAGATGGTAGCAGAGTACGACTTCAAAATCGTGCACCGTGCTGGACGATCACACGCAAATGCAGATGGCCTTTCAAGACGACCTTGTCCTCAGTGTAAGCGGAACTTCGAGGAGTCGGTAATCGCTGATGGACAAATAGCATCGGAAGGGGAAGTACCCCGAGATAGCGAAGCAGAGGCAAGAGCAGTTTCGATAAAACCCAGCATCAGTAATGAGCAGATGAGCCAAGACCAGGCGCAAGATCCTTCAATCAAGTGGGTCCTGGAAGCAAAGCAGCAGTCAGCGGACCGGCCGGATTGGTCAACAATGGCTTCAAAGTCCAAAGTGGAGTAGTCCTATTGGAGGATGTGGGCACAGTTGGAACTGAAGCAAGGCGTTCTCTATAGGAAATGGGAATGTGACCAAGGCCAGAGGATAACATGAACAAAACCAGAAATAAAGTTCGCGTGAGGTTCTATTGGGAAGGAATGAATGCTGACATCCTCACGATAGTTCGGCAGTGCGATGTTTGCGCCTCAAAGAAGTCACCGGCGAAGAACGGAAAGCCCCCTTACAGCAGGATTGCGTTGGAATGCCCATGGAGAGGGTAGCTCTGGACGTGGTAGGTCCTCTTCCAGAGACGGAAAGAGGAAACAAGTACATTTTTGTAGTGGGAGACTACTTTACCAAGTGGATGGAAGCCTACCCGATACCAGATCAAACGGCTGTAATGGTTACAGACAAGTTGGTCAACGAATTTGTCTGCAGGTTTGGTGTGCCTACAGTACTACATTCGGATCAGGGCCGAAATTTTGAGTCGTGCGTCTTTCAGGAGATGTGCCGCGTCCTCGGCATTCACAAGACCCGTACCACCCCATACAACCCCAAGTCGGATGGACTCATTGAGAGGTTTAATGGCACTCTGTTGAACATGATCTCAATGATGATAGAACCACATAAGCGATAAAGGGATTGGGACGAGAAATTGGCAATTGCATTGTTTGCCTATCGCAGTGCTCCCCAAGACTCCACCAGAGAGATGCCTAACATGCTCATGTTAGGGCGGGAGCTGCATCTACCAATTGACCTGACAACAGAGGCCTTGAAGGATGACGAGGGTGAAAAGGATGATGTGAAGATGGATTATGCGTTTGCCTTGAGGCAACGAATGCGAGCAGCCGCACACCAGACAGCCCAAGGCAACTTCGCGGAAAGTGCCCGGCGGCAAAAGAAGACCTATGATGCGAAGAGTTTGTTTGGCTCCACAACGAGGCAAAGACCAAAGGAATCTCCCCAAAGCTTCAAAGAAAATAGGAAGGGCCTTATCTCATCGTTCGGAAATTGTCTGACGTCACTTGTCGGATACAGGGGAAGAAAATGGCAAAATGAAGGTAGTGCATGTAGACAGGTGTACCACTTCGGTCTTGGCTAGAGACCAATGCAAATCAGAGCAATGGTGCTCAGGATGTTCGAGACATAGAGGAGGTTGACCACAGCAATGTGGAAGCTACAAACCATGTTGAACCCCCTGAACCAGCACCAAGAAAGCTTCCTGTCCCAGCTCCTAGAAGAAATCCCCCTAGAAATAGGAATCTCCCTAATAGATATGCAACATAAGCACTGATTGTTATGTAATGTGCAACATATTTGGATCTGCAACTAAACCAATCTATCTGCTGTATGTGTCTCTTTTATGCAGAATATCAAGATGAGGGATCGAATGGGCAACAGCAACAACTTGAAGTGCTATACCTGTGGAGAGTTCTTCTCGCATTTGAGGAGTCTAAATCGCCACATAACTGATGTTCCCCGTAATCGGTCCTATGCCTGTGATATCTGTGCAAAGAATTACAGCCGCATGGATAATTTAAATGCCCATCGCAGAATGTGGCATGACCAGGAGAGAGAGAGGCCAAGAGACAGGTGCCAAGAAAGGCAGAGAGATGTTTCAAGGGGAAGGAAAAGAGAGGTTACGAGGAAAAGGCAGAGGGATGTGTCGAGGGAAAGGTCCAGGGAAAGGCAGAGGGAGGTGTCGAGGGAAAGGTCGAGAGAAATGCAGAGGGAGGTGTCGAGGGAGAGGAAGAGAGATGTTGCCAGATGTTGCCACTGTACAAAAGAAGTGGAACCTACGAATGTGAAGCTGACTACACCAGTCACCTCGGTAGAAGCCCTGGAGATGAACAATATTTTGCCGGGCAACCTAGTTAATGTAGAGGAGACTAGCTCCTCTACATATTTTTGCGGACAGACAAAATTAATTCAAGAACAAAAACTAAGAAAATATAACATGGTAATAATAAGAGGATGTGATCAGCAGACCCCATTCTCCACCGACCTCTACCACGTCCACAATGACAGCTCTCTTGGACCCCGGATGTCAGCCGGCGAACTTGAAAGGGCCATGATTGGCCGGGTCACATCGATAACAGAAACGACCATAAAGCGAGTTTTTCAGGCCGGGGAGGTCGTATCCGAGGACGAAACCAAGAGAGTGTACTCCGTAGACGTGGTGGTTGGAACCACCAAGGCGGCCCAACTTATTTAATTTTGCATAAACTCAAACTAAGCAGCCAGTACTTTGCCATTCCATCTATGTATTTTGTTGTTCATTCATCTTGAATCCTGCATTCCTTCGACCCTTTACCCTTCGCCTGTCTTTCAACTCATGATTTCATTCGTTCTCTCTCTACTTGTTTTGTTTTTCCACTCTACTCGAGTTCTTATGTTGCACTTTGCCAAAGTGAAATAATTACTTATGTTGTATTGTTACTATGCAAATATATCGTGTTTACGATAGTACAGGGATGCATTGTTTTAAGTTTTGTTTATACTTGCCATTACTGTATAAGTCACTTGCCGTATATACCTCGTGTTCGAGTGGGGACATGTACACGGGTATATTGTATTTGTAGGATAGCAGAAGAAAAGAAGGGGATTATGATTTTATTTTAACATGTATAAGCATTTTTTTTATGAAACATATTTATGTACGCCTGGATACAACTATGCTTTGTGTTTATTCCATGTATTCCTTACTTCAGAATTTCTGGTCTTATTCCTTCCGCAGCTTTTCTTTCCCAAACCTTCCCATTTCTCCCAAATCCTCTTTTGTTCTTTCTCTACTATTGTACATACCGGTAGATCATTTGTTCTTATATCTTAGTTTTATATGTAGTTTAAGGAGTTTTTAAGTATTTGTATACTTTTTTTTTGAAAGATTATTCCGATGACATGTCATCGTGTTTGGCCAAAGGGTGGTCCGAGGACTGTCCACACTTGGGGAGGGGCTGTGTAGCATAACTAGTCCAGTAAGTTAGTAAGACATAGAGGGCGTTACCGATAATTGTGAAATATATATGTGCATGGACATTGTAAGATGTCAGTCAGTCAATGTTGAGCTGTCGTTGCGACAGGTACAATAAACTAGATAAAGTTACCCAAACTGCCAACACTCTGTAAGTGTTATTTCTTTAGTCCTGTCAGATATTCAGTGATTGCGGGAGTAAGTGAATGAGAGCTAGTCCACATTATTCTTACACGATATACTTTTGCGAGAGCCCACTGAGAGATATAGTTGATGAATGATTGTCGAGAGCGTGGACCGAGTTTTGAGAGACTGCAAGGCAGAACGCTACCCCGGCAGAGCCCGGTTAAGCAGTGCACATTTGATTAGATATGTCAAGATTTTTCATACCATTTTGGCAATTGTTATTGAAAATTTGTTCTATGAAATGGGCTCTGATCTACCCATTATATGAGATTTATTGAATGAAGAACATTGTAATAAACTATGAAAATGCTAAAGAGCTTGAGTGTTATAAAGAAGCACATGAACACTGATATAACAGCAGTAAAATATCAAGCTGAAATCTTAAATCGCTGCAAACTGGAGGGGGGGGGGGGAGTTCATGACATCCAAAGAGACCTTTCATCCAAATTCGGTTAAACCGTACTACACTGTTATGCGAGGACTGAATAACGTGGAAAGAGGGGACAAAACATTGAATAAAAAAGCAAAATCAAATTTGTTCTTCTTTTGAGGAGTTCTAAACTTGTAATGTGCCTTTAATAGTTTGGACATGGAAAGTTACAAAGAAATAAATCTTCTTTAGCATTACAGAACACATGGACTTGGCAACAGTGTTCAATGGCTACAAGTTATGCATACAAACCCCGCATTCTGTAGTAGCGTAATTTAAGAGCATGTATCGAACATGTAATCCCAACAGGACATTGTGACCCAAAAGAGGGTTGTTCTTGAGTTGCTTCGCCGAAGGGGGTATTAAAGATACATGTATGGGAAATTTGTGTTTTGGAATATATAAACTTCCAGAAAAAAAAACCTTTGGAAAGACAAGTAACCCCTATACGATCATATATCTAAACATTGTGTCTGGTATCTAAGTACAAACAGAGGTCATTGTTATCCATTGGAAAGACTAATTTTTCTGACAAGGCAGATCACACAAGCTTTTATAGCTTTCACAGCTATTTAATTAAAGGTGATATGCATTTTTACCATATGTATGGCAACTAAAAATCTTGCCTGTTCATATAGTAAAAGGTCATTTTAGGTATAAACTTGAAAATTGAAAATCTCAAGCACACAAACCTTGGATCGGCCAGCCAGTTTTGTAGTTGAATCATCAGACTTTCCTCCAACTTTCTGCTTTATGAACTGAAAAGAAATTAAAGCATATTTATATTAAAATAAAGCTTCCTCCAAAATGTATTTACAAGTACAAATGCTACAGGAGTTTCTCACAGGAGATGTTTTAGGTATGGGAACATTTGTGTTTTGGAATTATGAACCTTAACAAAAATAAACTTTTAAAAAGATGGAGAGGAGATCATTGTTTTCAATGGGGAAGACTGATTTCTCATACTAGGCGGATTACCCAGGGTCTTTTTGTTTTTAATTTATAGCTACCACAGCTACTTGAATGAAGTTAATAAGATTTTTTTTACCATACTTGTGACAACGAAATACCATTTTGGCTGTTATTATAGAAAAAGGTCATGTTGGTTCTAAAGTAGGAAACGGAATTGAAAATATCATTCACACAAACCTTGAATCGGGAGGACAATTCTGTAGGTGAATCGTCGGATCCCTTTCCTTCTTTTTGTTTCATCAACTGAAAAGAAATTAAAGCATATTTACATTATAATGTTATGTCCTTCCAACTTTATTACAAATTAAGTACATAGAAGGGTTTAAATATATACGTCCAGAAAAGTACACATGAAAACTGCAAAGTTCAGCATAACATAAAGTTCATTTCCTCACAAATAATAATGCTCCGAACTCCAGACTCCTCCAAAGTCCATGAATTTAATTCGATTTGCACTACATGGTAATGGATATTTTCAGATGCCTTTCAAACTTGACAAGTTGTATAATCACTCCTGGGTTACTTCTATGACCCAAACCAAGAGAGTTGAGATAGAACAGTTGGTATTATCTGGTTCCATTCACATACCTTGGCCCACTCTATAAGCTTCGTAGCTGGATCGTCAGCCATATTTAATATCTACCAGATAACCTGCATGGAGGATAGAAATAGAATTCGACGGTCGACAGATAGTGGTAAAATCTTGAACTATCGTTTATGGCAGCAAGAGCACTTGTCAGGCAAGAACGTGCGGTGACTGTCCTAATCTTATTTTGCCTGATTCGATTGGTTACAAGGGAAATTCCATTTTGGCATCAAGTTGACTTAAATAGATGCATACAATATATAACGAACGAGAGAAGCAGGTCAGTGACATCCAGTTTGAGGGGGAAAAATGTATTCACTTATTAGCCTAACAATGTTATGGGTTTCAAAGTTGCCATTGATCAAACACAAATTGGCAGCTCTATGACATATACCAATTTAATTTGCGTTCTATATATCAGAAATTATGATATGTTCATATTGATGTTTTGTATGATAACATCATTATAATGTAAAGGCTTATCATCTCAAAATTGCAGTTTTCATGCAAATACTTTCTTTATCATAGTAAATTACATCAGAGTTCTTGTGTAGGCCTACAGTAATGACTATAGCAGGAATGAAACTTACACGTTAAGAGGTTATAAGCTGTTATAAGGTGTTTTCCTTAATAAGAAAAGGTATTCATATACCCCTGTGTTTTAAACTCGGCATGTGTGTAGAATACACAGGCCTGTTATCCAAAGTTATAATCGGTAGAGGCACACGGCCGTCTTAGAAGACTTTCTCCCATTTGAGAGCCCGTCTTTCATAATGAACACTTACATCTAGTCCTGTAGAAGTTTTTCAGACCCGGAAAAGTTGTTAAGTACAAGGTTTTTTGGTTGATTTGTGTTCTAGATGGGTATTGAAGTAAATTCAGCCAGGTTGCCAGCTTGGCAGCCTTGGGCAACTTTTTTAATAGCCATATTAGCATAATCATCTAATTAGCATATATGCAATTTGTAATAATGTTGCTAATCTCAATCCAGGAAGCCTGAAAACATGGATAATACGACTTTTCAAAGGCTTTATATGACAAGGAATTCATTTATGACACCAATTTTTATTTTTAAGTAATACAATTGTCTTAAATAGCATAATTAGCATAATATGTACAATATATGGACATTATTATAATTGTTTATCTATAAAGCCTAAAAATGGTGCAATACAACATTGTAAATCACTTTTGAAAGATTAATCATTAATTCATGAGAAGATATTCCATGTAGATGTAGTATAATTAGCCTAATAAGCATAATAATCTAATTAGCATATATATATATATACAATATGTAATAGTGTTGCTAATCTCAATCCAGGCAGCCTGAAAACATGGATAATACAACTTTTCAAGGGTTTTCTATGACGAGGAATTCATTTATGACATCAATTTTTGATTCCAAGTAATGCAATTGTTTTAAATAGCACAATGAGCATTAATGAGCTAATTAGCATGTCTACAAAATATAGACTTCATTGTCATTGTTTATCTATAAACCCTAAAGATGGTGCAATGCAACATTGTAAATCACTTTTGAAAGATTAATCATTAATTCATGAGAAGATATTCCATGTATATGTCGTATAATTAGCCTAATTAGCATAATAATCTAATTAGCATATATGTGCAATGTGTAATAATGTTGCTAATCTCAATCCAGGATGCCTGAAAACATGAATAATACATCTTCTCAAGGGTTTTCTATGACGAGGAATTCATTTATGACACCAGTTTTTGGTTCCAAGTAATGCGATTGTCTTAAATAGCACAATGAGCATTAATGAGCTAATAAGCATGTGTACGATATCTTATGGACTTCATTGTCATTGTTATCTATAAAACCTAAAAATGATGCAATGCAACATTGTAAATCACTTTTGAAAGACTAATTATTAATCAATGAGAAGATATTCCATGTAGATGTAGAGTATAATTAGCCTAATTAGAATGTATGTGCAATATGTAATAATGTTGCTAATCTTAATCCAGGAAGCCTGAAAACATGGATAATATGACTTATCCAGGAATTCTGCCACCAGCTTGAGCAACGTCGGGCTTGTACTCTCAATGGTTCTGGCTTTGGTTAACATAGACAGATCATAGTTCGCACTGTTGTATTCAACATCCCTGGCCTATGTACGTACCTGTCTCACCACATCATCAATTCCATCATTATCATCTGCTTTAACCATCTTCAGTGTGTTTCCGACAGTCTCTCTAAATCCAATGACTGAAGCCCAACCAAAAATGCGTGTGATGACCTCGTAATTTCCTAGACATTTCATGAGGTTCGACAACATTGCCTTAAGACCAAGATAACCACCACATTGGACATACGATTTGTGAAGCTAAATAGAGTCCCAAATAATCGAAATTCTTCATATATGCTAATTAGGCATATTCAACGCTTAAAATACACGGGGGCGGTGGGCGATTCGCCCCCGTGAGCTCCATAATCGCCCCCGTCAGGTTGCTCACGGGGGCGATTGCAAAATTAAAAATCGCCCCCGTGGAATTATAAAATAAAGATTTTCTTTTCTGATATAACTCTAACACAATATTGAGTATCAATTTTCAAACCTTAAATGGAACTTAGATGGCGCTATCTCTCCCCTCTCTATGAGTGTTACCGATACAAAAAAAACGGAAGCTCGCACTATATTGTGCGGCCGTCAGCAGTGGCTATACTGCGCCGCGGCGCACCGGTAGTACAGGTTTGCACGCTGACGCCCAATATCTGCTGGAGCTGGAGACGATCACGCAAAGACTGAAGTATGCAGAAGTTTTTCGTTGTGAAAAGTGTGAATCCTCTGAAATCTGGTGATTCTAAAAGACCAGCAAATTATGTACCTCGACAAGTAAATCAATATCGAGAAGAAGAACAATTAGACCAAAGATGTTGCAGGGCGGACCTATATTTTAGGGGGTTTAACCCTCTTACCATCCCCCCCCCCCCCTCCCCCTTGGGCTGCCAAGTGAAAATGTGATGGGCATAGCAAAATGCCATCATGTGTCAAGACCTACACAGTATAGATGTCAGTAGATGCCAGGAAAGCATCACTTACGGGGGTTCAAAATAGCACCAAAAAATCGCCTCGCCGCTTCGCGGCTCGTGGACGATGCTCCGTATGTTAGTTGATGTCAGGAAAACATCGATGCCTTACGGGGGTTCAAAATAGCAACAATAAAAATCGCCTCACCACTACGCGGCTCGTGGACGATAAATGATAATGATAAAAAACATGGAATTTAGGAGTTTCATGGGTACCAATTCAATGGAAATTTGTATTAAAGTAAGAGCCCCTGTCAGCACTAAAAGAGCACCCGTGAGAAGGCTCACGGGGGCTCTTTTATTTTTGGAAGAGCCCCCGTGGACAAAAAAAATAATTTGAGCCCTGGGCATATTAGTACAATAATTACATATTAAGCCAATTGCATTACTTAAAAATAATAAATGGTGTCACAACTGAATCCCTCGTCATGGAAAACACCGGAAAGTCAAATTATCCATGTTTTCAGTCTTCCTAGATTAATATTAGCAACATTATTACATATAACACATACAGTGTATATGCTAATTAGGCTAATTATATGGCATTTACATGGAATATCTTCTAATGAATTAATGTGTAGTCTTTCAAAAGTGATTTACAATGGTGCATTGCGCCATTTTTAGGCTTTATAGATAAACAATGACAATGAAGTCCATATATTATCGTACATATGCTAATTAGCTGATCATGCTATTTAAGACAATTGCATTACTCAAAAATAAATATTGGTGTCATAAATGAATTCCTCGTCATGGAAAACCCTTGAAAAGTCATATTATCCATGTTTTCAGGCTTCCTGGATTAAGATTAGCAACATTATTACATATTTCACATATATGCTAATTAGATGATTATGCTAATTAGGCTGATTATACTACATATACATGGAATATCTTCCCATGAATTAATGATTAATCTTTCAAAAGTGATTTACAATGTTACATTGCACCATTTTTAGGCTTTATAGATAAACAATGACAATGAAGTCCACATATTGTACATATTATGCTAATTATGCTATTTAAGACAATTGTATTACTTAAACATAACAATTGGTGTCATAAATGAATTCCTTGTCATATAAAACCCTTGAAAAGTTGTATTATCCATGTTTTCAGGCTTCCTGGATTGAGATAAGCAACATTATTACATATTGCACATATGCTAATTAGATGATTATGCTAATATGGCTATTAAAAAAGTTGACCAAGGTTGCCAAGCTGGCAACCAAGCTGAATTTACTTCAATACCCATCTAGAACACAAATCAACAAAAAAACCTTGTACTTATCAACTTTTCCAGGTCATGTACATGGCATATGGTACCGTCTACTGGACTAATCAGGGAGGTGAAAGAAAGGAGGCGAAACTCTTGTAATTTATGCAAACGCATTCGTGAGTTCTAACGCGTAACAATGGGATGTGTAACATTCCACTTGGCTTTTTAGTTCCATGCTCCGAACCGCGGAAGCCAAGCACCAGTTTTACATTTATTACAAAATATTAAATTACCGCAAAATTTCAGTGTAAATCAAAAACTTTATATGGGTATTGTATTGGGAATATTGCATCAATTTTTTTTTCTCAAATTTAGTACTCCGCCCTTCCTATAATTTGTGTGCCAGAGTTGGTTAAAGTAGATATACATTGATTTTAAAAACTAACTTTATTTTCATTATTGCAAATTTGAAACTTTGATTCGACAAGTTTATCAAAATTCAATGCTTGGAAACATTCGAAGTAATGATTATTATAAATTACAAAACGCTTAAATACAACCCCGGCATAGCACCTGAAGAGCTCTCCGAACGCTGCTGAGATGTGTGAGATCACAGTTATGGACATGACTTGCACAAACAGACGATGTCCCATGACATCTCACACATTTTCAGTGCCTGTGTTTTCATCTTCTCTTGAGTTCTTTCTCTTACTTCACTACCGTCAGGCTAAATGTATAATCTATTGCCTCACTCTAAACCCCGCGCATGGTTTTATTTTGATGACAAATGCAGCGATACAAATATAAAGGAATCTGTCGCTTGTAAACAAAATAAGACGCCAGTGTATATTCAGCTGCACACACCGGGGTATTTTCGGCGTTTCAAGAGGGAACAAATGCCGTCCTTAAAGTTGATGTTCATTGATTTTAAAAACTAACTTAATTTCATTATTGCAAAGTTGAAACTGTGATTCGACAAGGTTATCAAACTTCAATGCTTGGAAACATTCGAGGTGATTATTATTATAAATTATAAAACGCTTAAATACAGCCCCGGCATAGCACCTGAAGAGCTCTCCGAACGCTCCTGAGATGTGTGAGATCACTGTATGGACACGATTTGCACAAGCAGACGATGTCCCATGACATCACACACATTTTCAGTGCCTGTGTTTACATCTTCTCTTGAGTTCTTTCTCTTACTTCACTACCGTCAGGCTAAAATTATAATCTATTGCCTCACTCTAAACCCCGCACACGGTTTTATTTTGATGACAAATGCAGCGATACAAAAATAAAGGAATTTGTCGCTTGTAAACAAAATAAGACGGTATTGAATATTCAGCTGCACACAGCGCGGTATGTTCGGCGTTTCAAGAGGGGACAAATGCCGTCCTGATATCATTCCGGGGCTTTTCAATTTAAAAGTCTGGTTTCTTTGATTGTTAATTAACTCGTATCCTGTGTATTTACATGCAAAAGATTTTAGTTATCAGAATCGGATCATATCCCCTTTTGAATGGTTTGACATGCCATTACATTTATATACACTAAACTCATTATAATTTGAGAAATAATAGCTTTGCAATTATGTTCATTCTCTATGGGATGTCGTCTGCTTAGGCAGTGTTGGTCCATATAGTGACGTCATTAAAACACCGTTATTTTTCCGGCGAATCTCTCGTATATCCCAGCTACTATGGAGGTGGTTGTATTTGTATTTTTATAAATCACCCGATATGTAGTTGACCCAAAACTTGTCCGATGGCCATCTGTTAGCTTACCAGTTTCTAGTGATACATTAGTTGACATATTTGTGATCTTCTTTGAATTTCACCTTTAAAGAAAAAATAGATCCTGACAAAAACTCAATATTTTAGGATCATGCGCTAATTTGTGCATATTTTAATGTCTCGTTATTTAATCCATGATTTACAATCTTCAATAACATTAAGTTTGCTAATGCGTATTTTCGATGTTTTTTTTGGTGGTATTTTTGAAGTTTAAAAAATGATGAAGTTACACAAGTCTGTGTTCGCTTGTTCTACTCTTTACACGTTCAACAATGGATGAGAAATCATTGAAAGGGACAGCAAACAGTTGCTGTGATACCATTTTCTGATGTAGGAATTTCAAATCATGAAATTTCATGCGCTCTGTTATCTCACCACCTGGTCAACAGTTGCAGATTAGCGCATAGCTTTTCGGCGGCTTGAAGCATGTGGTCAAAGGAGAGCGGCTTGATTCCAGTCCTTCTCTATCACGTCCCTGCTTACATCACTATGAACACGACGGACAAAGAAAGAGGACAAAATATACAGTTCCTCAGGTAGACAAAGGAACATCCCTTCACTGCTATTATGTAAAAATGTGTAGAACAGGTGTCACGTGCATATTCATCTGTTCTATACACTTTTACATAATAGCAGTGAAGGGATGTTCCTTTGTCTACCTGAGGAAATGTATTGTTTGTCCTCTTTCTTTGTCCGTCATGTTCATAGTGCATGTAGCTTCCAAAAAAGAACAAAAGAAACAACGTCAACAGCAAAGCAATTTTCTTTGCCAGATTGTTGCCTTTCTGAGGTAAGGAGCCTATTGGTTTTGTGTGTGGATCATAGCAGAAACTTTTATGACAACAAAACTAGACAATTAAAAAAAAATTAATTTTTCATGAGTAATCTGTTCATCATATTGTCATTTTGACCTGAGGTAATTAATAATAACTGTAAATAAAGCAATTTGGTATCCCAAATTGGAAAAAAGGTCTCTGACATTAGAAATAGTCTCCAACATCAGCCGTGCACATCTACTGATAATACAACCTTGCATAGTAGGTCAAAATAGGGTTTGACAACCAAACAATTTTTTTCAACAGTTTCCAGTAGTAAAAACATACTAAAAATGTAAAAAAATTGGACCCCGGGAAAGTGGTTATTTTCAAAATGGCATCCAAGATGGCCGACAATAAGGTATTTATTATAACCATAAATCATGATATATCCATCTAAGAGATATGATTTTGGTGTCTATACATAAGATTTAGGGGAAAAGAATCCATTTATACTACTTACAATTGGTTAAGACCACCGGAAAACCTGGAAATCCAAGACGGCATCCAAAATGGCCGCCAGTGTCTGAATGTTTACAGTAAAGCTATGATTAGCAAGTTCACAAATTTGTTTTAGATGTCAGGATACAACAATGGTATTTTTTAAAATAAAATTTAGCTCTGACGTAGCCTTATACTCAAATCAATACAAAAGATGGCCACCATTTTTTAATCCAGAATGGCCGCTGGAAACTGAAATTATCCGTAACTCGTGATGTAACTTTGGTGTCTATAGTATAAATCCATATACTGAATAAAATTTGCTCTGACCACCACCTGCCAAAATACATGATGATGTCCAAAATAGCCAATAAATAACTTTTTTAACAGGATTTGGGTGTGTGTGTGTGTTTTTTTTTTTTTTTTTAAGTATGAAGTTGTGAAGATTAAATGTATTTTTTTAAGTATGGGTTTTCATTGATATACAAAACGAATTTTAAGACCTTTATAACTCTATCCATATTGTAGAAGTGTTATGACAATGTCACAATGATTGAATGAAAGAAAATCCAAAGAAAAACATATCCAGTGGAACATTCAACATGCCGCCTTACGGCCTCCCAATTTCTCATATATCTCCTCTCCACCGAATCCAGAATTCAGCAGTTAAAGTAGGAAATATAACCATATATTACCTGTTCTTTGCTCACTTCATTGGCTACCGGTCCATTGTCGCATTACTTTCAAAACCTTACTTCTTCCATACAAAATAGCACATAACCTTGTCCCTAAATATCTTCTTGACCTAGTCTCCCTTCGATCCTTCTCTTCTGCCAGATCCCTTCGTTCATCTTCCTCCATGCAACTAATTCACGTCCCACGAACAAAAACACGTTATGGTGACCATATCTTTTCATCGATCGCCCCGCCCTCTGGAACAAACTCCCACCCCATATTCAAAATGTCCCATCCATTAAATCATTCAAAACCCTTCTCAAAACCCACCCTTTTAACCAGTTATAGTATACTGGAGGCGCACACAAGTAGTTAATTCCATTGGACTGAGTTTTATTGTATTAGTAATATTTTATTTCATGTTGTTGCTTTTAAGCTATTGAACATGTTGAATAATTATACTAAGTTAGACAGCACCACCTGTGCGCTTAGAAACACCTGTATAAAGCGCTCTATAAATGTAATTATTATTATTAATTATTATTAATAGGGATGATGCACCCGTCCTACGTATACAAAGAAGAGATAGTTAAAGATAAACTTGAGTTCTTGCAAAAAAAAGAAAATTAATTCTCACAGAATCAAACAAAACTTACACTGAATGTTCAAGATTACAAATAAATGGCAGGTGCCAAACAATTTGTTAAAGAAAATGTATAATGGCTGAGTAATGAGCATAACAAGATAAGGAAATCAAGGTATAGAAGCCCCCGATACTATTTGTGTAGTCCCATATGCATCTTTCTGTGTACAGTGCTTGTTACTTTACCAAGACTGGGCCAAATTTATTATGAATTTGATGACTCCAGAACCTTGCAGTACACACCAATACTTACATGCTACATGATCAACTTTTTCTGATCCATTCCACACCTTTTCTTTCACAACGCAATCGCATTACCAGAACTCATCTCTATCTTCAATTCTTTTAAATACAAACAAACATGTTAGTAGCACAGGTCTACAGTGTGCTTTAGATTGCAGGATATTGAGCTGAATATTTAAAAGCATTCAAACAGGGGGTGATAATGCAAATATAAATATCTTCTGGTTGACAAATTTCTTAAATTATGATGTTATAAACCATTATGGATAGGATACCCAAAGTCGCATCACCACAGGCACGCTGCCCTAAATTTCATAAGAACAAACTGTGCCTCTTTAAGCATATTATCGTGCTCGTTTTTAAAGTTATCCCTTCTCTAGATATGTATAACAAGTGTGCTCTTTTTACAATAAATTGTTTGCCCCTTTAAACTACTACGACGTAATTATTAGTCCACAGCTACGCGACGCATTTTCAACCTTTCATCCATTAAACCTCATATCAATTTGAACATCATAGAATGCCAAAGTAATAGAATTATCTTTGTTCAGGAATACACTGTATAAAGGTTTAGACAATGTAATAGTTTTCAAACTAAAGGCAACTGCATTTACATTACCAAATGTCATTCATGCAAAACAGGCAGAGACACAATTATGTGCTATACGAAAAGATGTTTTTATCACCTCTCATCTCCCCCGAAACAATAGTTTATCATTGATTTCCTAATATGTGTCCCTACGTTAAAGCGACTGATACCATTTTTCTCTCAAATTGCCCCCAGAATTCGCTTACTAGCATAGTTTATCTCCTCAGTAATATATTAAACTATGGTCTTATTTATTCTTTTTTGTAATGGAATTGTGCTTTAAGCCTCATCAGGATCGGTGATTGCATCTAATGATTATTATTGATCAAAAACTTTTACAATTCCGCTCGCTCCCTGCCTTCGCAATTGAATAGAGACCATCACATACGTTAGCAAAAAACGATGATGAAGCAGCAGCTTGGACCACGAAAAGAGAAAATTCTGGGAGATCATTCCTGATAATTTATTGATTATAGGTATGTCGATTTAAAGATTGCAATTTTCGCTTTGCAATTATCCTATGCAGGTGCCCCTTTACCCCCCAGAAAGTGCCCTTCTTGTTGGTGCACCTCACTTTGAAAAACACAGGTCTATTTCATGTGAATAATTAAAACGTATGATATTAATGGCAGACTATGATTTTATGATCAATGCAACTTACCCCGTCTCTCCTAAAAAAATTCCCACAGTGACTGCGCAAAATTAGTGAAGTTCGGATAGTTTTTTTCGTGAAAGAATTAAGCTTCCCTTAAACCTGCCCCCTGGCAAACGCATTAACCTTAATAAGTTGTTATGAGTAGTATTTTTATATAGTTGACAACTAACGTAGATTTAGTTGACATAACGGCCTAGTTGCGACCGAAACATAGTAACGTTGTAATGCCAATTAGAATGCATTTTAGTTGCCAACTATAGGCTTTTATAGTAAAGTTGTATGAATATGGGCCCTTGGGTCTAGACAATGCACTCTATGAAATGAAAATGTTTGCTTTCTTCATTTATTTTTAACTGACCGCTTTTTATAAGAAAGCATGTGTATGCTTCCAAGTAAGGTACCGGGGGACCGATGGCTTGAAGTCCTCTCCGAGGGACTTGGTAGTTAGGATTATTGCCTACCAAAGGGCACTAACGCATCGACTTGGTTTCGAACCTGGGACCTCCCGATTACGAGATCACTGCTCTAGTACCACTGAGCCATCGCGCCTGTCTCGTTTGAGAACCAAACAGTGCACTAGTTACCACAACCATGCATGCATGTTCCCTTGTCCTTTTTGAGAAGGGCTGCGGAGCGAGTGGGGGGGGGGGGGGCACCAACAAAAGATGGCAATTTGTGGAAAAAAAAGGGAAACCTTCAAAAGAAAACCTCACAGCGAACATATACAATTTGTAGACATTGGTGTGTATACCTCTACATTGTCATGAATCTCTCCTTATCTGATCAAAGATACAACTGCTTAAGCATAATACTTTGCAGTTGGGTGTGATGGTCTGTATATTCATTTGCGAACTACCGAATCGAGCGAGCATGAATTTAAAGATTTGTGAGGTCGCAGTGCGAGAAAATGATATCTTTATAAAGAGGACAAAAAACAAATCCTTATTAGTTTTGTGTACAAGGTAATCCTGAAAGACTGAAAAGACCTTTTACAACTAATCGAATATATCAACTATAAATCTGAGTAAGCTTAGCGAGCGAGCTTTGGTGGAACTAAAAGAAAAAAGGGCTCTGAATCCTTTTAAATTAGGGTCACATGCTACAGAAAAAAGGAAGGTGGGCATGTGTCAAAGTAAAAAAGGGCAGTTATCAGAGGTGAAAACATGGGGGGCACTTCTCGAACCTGAAAAGGGACAATTAGATCACCAGGGATAAAAAGAGGCACTTAAGAGAATGGAAAAGGGGCATTTTGTCGAAGGGAAATGGGTACCTATCATATTCGAATAGGGTTATTTATCAGAGGTGGAATGAGACATTAATGAAAAGGACCATTCTCGCACCTGAAAGAGGCCTTTACCAGAGAAGAAAAGGGGAACTAATGAAAATGGAAAAGGGACACTCATCATAACGGAAAAGGGGCAACTATCGGATTTTGATATGGGTATTTATCAGGGTTGAAAAGGGGACATTTATGAAAAGGGAAATGGGCTATTATTAGATAGGAATAAGGGCAAGTGTCAAAAAAGGGGACATCTATTAGAGGTAAAATGAGTGCACTCTTATCAGAAGGGGGACGGGTAATTGTTATTACACAGGAAAAGGGGCACTTGTCAAAGTAAAACGTGTAACTCTCAGATATGAAAAGGGGCAATAATCAGAATCGAGGGGGGGGGGGGGACACACATCCGAGGTGGTAAGAGGCACTTCTCAAACCTGAAAGGGGGCACCTACCAGAGATGAAAAAGGGCACTAATGATAAAGGAAAAGAAACAGTTATTGCACAGAAAATGGCCACTTATAAGACATTGATAGGGGCATTTGTCAGACGTGAAAAGGGGCATTTATGAGAAGGGGAAGGGGCTTTTATGAAAAAGGGGGGGGGGCACTTATCAACAAGGAAAGGGGTACTTTTTCAAATCTAAAATCTGACACTTTGGAGATACCCCAGGAGCGCCGTCTCTACTTACAATAGGTGCTATTACGGAACATTTCGCCACCACTGCCCCCCCCCCCACTCCCCAAAGCATTTGTTTCCATTCTGACCGTTTTAATGTGCTTCTAATTCAAAGCAAATGAGGACAATATCTCTAAAAAAAAGTGTCCCACATTTTGCTCACAATGCTCGCTGAAACTTACAGTTTATAGATGCTTGTATAATAAAATCAAGCGGAATGCAATAAGAAGTTTAACATGGCTGTAACATTCATGAGATGGTGCTTAACACCCCATCAACTGGTGCAATGCGAAATCACAAATTCAAGGAAAAGTATTCCAGAGACAAAACTTTTATGAAAAACAACTAGGTAAATGTTTTTTCTTCAAATATGGCCCTAGTATGAATTTGCGGCTGTCTGTATTCATGATATGGCTATGAATATTACTCATTTCGAGGCCTCAGTTTACAAAAGATCGATTTTCTCGCCCACTTCGCTTGCTTGTAAATGAATCGTCAGAACATTACACGCAACGACAAAGTAGCCTATGATGTTAAAGCAGTGCCTACATCCAAATTCATGTAAAGATAAAAACAAATGTCGAAGACGATCCTTTCAATGTCTGAAATGTATTTTTCACACTTTCTGCTTTTCCTGTTTTCTGGAAGTGTCATTTTTGTTTGTGCACCTCGTTAAAGATGTTCAACCACTCCGAGATACAGATATTTTACCAGTGTTTCAATAGTTTTGGGTTTTCTTATGGTTTATAGAAAAAGATTCGACCTACAAACATTAAGCTTGCTACGCCATTAATATGTAAGAGCATTGAAATCTAGACAATCATAAATACATGTACACACGTGGCGGAAGAGAGATAGAGAGAGAGAGAGAGAGAGAGAGAGAGAGAGGGAGAGAAAGAGAAATAAAGAGAGACAAAAAGCAGAGGGAGAATAAGAAAGACGGTGGGGGTATCTAATACATACATAGCTATATCGCCTCAGTTTATACAGAAGAAAATAGAAGAAAAATATACTGCTCCAATTCCGCTTCATTCACATCAGAATATTTACATCACCTTCTTTTCTCCTCCTGTTTGCCTCTTAACACTTCCTCCACAAAGTTATAAATACACCCCATACTATATAGTCTACCCACATACAATCATTTCTTCTCTTTTACATTTTTATCTCACTTCCGTGTTTAAAATCCCAATTTGTTCATACTCAATCAAAGCAACACACGATATAATCTCACCCAAGCTAGACGTCAGCTGCTATTCTAACCTTCGACAATGACAACTTTGTTGGAAGAAGAAGAATTCATCAATATCTACTCCTAATTTGTGCTTCAGACGCAATCAAAATGGCATCGAGTTGCACAGCGTCGAACTTCAAACTAATGCGCATTTGGCAGTGATATGCATGTACAGTTTCAAGAGCAGCTCACATTATATGCATGCATACAGTGCAAACGAAATGGCAAGCAAGAAGAAAAGAATATATGACAATTGATAGGCACCGTTGCACTTTGTAAATAAAATGATATGAATATGAATAACAGCAGGCTTCTATTTGGGACCACGTTTCATTAATCGCCGTATCAGTGACAAGGTAGAAATCAGATAATATAATATGCTACTGAAATCCTTGCATTTTTCAATTGGCTGTGAACAATTTTGTAACAGCAGTTTGGCACTTGTAATTGATAACAAGTCTAATGAAGATTGGGCCTAAAAAGACATTTTAGCGCTAGTCATAGGATGCGAATGATCTTGCTTTTCAATGGACGTGTTAACAGATTGTATGCATTCTATTTTTAAACAAAGATTTCTCTTGACCACTGAAATCTCGCCAGAGGGTTGCCCGACATGTCGTCAGAACATCACACACAACGACAATGTATGATGCAGAAGCAGTACGCCTACCTCCAGATTCATGTAAAGATAGAAACAATGACGAAGATGATCCTTGATAACATATTATCAAGATTTTTTTTTTTTTTTGGGGGGGGGGGGGGGTTCAATGTCTCAAAATGTAGCTTTTTCTATTTTGTGTTCACACTTTGTGAGTTTTTCCATCCTGTTTTTTTTTTTACTTGTCCGTTATGCTGGTGCCCCCTCCCTTTTTAAGATGCTCCACCACCCCTGCGATAGATGTATATGTCACCAGTGTTTCTATTTTATCGGTTTTCTGTATAGAAAATAAATCGACCTACAGACGGTATGATTGTCAAAATATTATACAAATAATGAATGGTTATGAGTTCAATAGTGCGAATATGTTCATGAGTTGAAAGATTAACATTCTATTCAACGAGGCGTCAGCCGAGTTAAATAGAATTAACGTTAATCTTTCAACGAATGAACATATTTGCACTATTAAACGAATGAAAAACATTCATTATTTGTTTTATAAAACATCGAAGAAGACCTAATAGAACGTTAATCAACAAATTATGCTTTACTCCTTATAAAGATAAATTAAAGTTCGAGTCAAGCCTTCTCGATTACATGCAGATTGCCTTCGCGTCAGATACACGCAGGGATACGCGCACATGCAGCAGAGAGGTACGCAGTCTGCATAATAACCAAAAATGCACGGCGCATATAACCAAAAATGCACGACCGTGCAATATACCATCTATTGAATATCATGTGACCAACAATCGTCCAATCAAATGACAAGGATCCACGTAGGTGTTGTATAATGTTATCTATATCATCAAAAATACATGTACACATGCTCCATAATAATGAACTTCGTGTGACTTTCACATACAAAAATTATAGGAACCGCGCGTGCACGACGTGAAAATATTGAATGCATCAAGTAGCAGGTCTATTCTTCATGTTCATCGCGGAAATTTCGGAAGTATAACACCTGTTATTACCTGGGGACGAAAATCTATCTCGATTTTATTAAAGTAGACAAATGGTGATTCCATTTGTAAATATCAATGCGTTATTAGTATTAACTTTTTGATCCACAAATTTTACTTACTTATGATGGGGCACGTGCCCCCAATTTTTTTTCAAAGATCGGTTGACATTTTTAGACCCCTTTTTTTGACATCGGTCGATTACATGTATGTGCCCCCCCCCCCCCAAACATCAAACTCTACGTGCCTGCTCTTATCAACTTGCCAAACTGCAACGTGCTCAAAGTTCTGCTGCTCGAGTCCTCGGTGGAACATCTCGCTTTTCCCACATTACCCCAGTTCTGAAAAGTCTACACTTGCTGCCAGTATCCAAAAGAATAGAGTTAAAAATCTTACTCCATACATGGAAAGTAATGTATGGTCTGGCTCCACAGTACTTGCGAAATCCCATCACAGAATATGTCCGAGGCAGAAATCTCCGCTTTTCTGGTACTTTATAAACAGTTAGCAGTCCAAAGAGCTATGTCTAGTCTGGGAGAAAAGGCATTTATTTCTGCAGCGCCATCTCTTTGGAATGCTCTTCCACTGAGGGTCCGATCACTAGAATCCCTAGAAACATTTAAAAAGAATCTGAAGTCATATATGTTCGCATGTTATTCTAGTTAATTATATGTTAAATCTACATCTATGCATGTTTTTACTTCTCATTTCTCTATGTAACTCATTCTAATTATATCCCTCTGCGCCTCAGAATAGTTTACTAGATCGATGGCGCATAACAAATGCTGTATAATTATTATTATTATTTTGCACATTTGCACTGAATACGTGACTTTTTGTATAGTGTGTTTCCACTCAAAATGCGCATCCTGTATGAAGAAATCAACTCATAATGGGGATAACCTAAACATGACTCATCCATCAGATGATGACATAGTAAAAGTTCTTAAATTGACATATTCATGGTGCAGAATTTCTTTTGAAATATCTGTATCTTGTATAACCCCCTGTATTTTGAGTAAATCATAGTTTTGTGTTTCATTACATCATGCATAATGTGTGTAATATCCAAATTCCAAATGTATATTACACAAGTTTATCACTTCAAACTCATAAAGAAAAATATACCATTGATAAAAAACATATTTAGTTGTATTCAATGCGCGTGGCATTCACCCTTATCATATTCTTTAACAGTTTTTGCCAGAGTTTCATCATGTTTAGCATAGATGTCATACATTACCCCCATCATGATGTTAATCTGTACAAGAATGAGAGGGCAATCGGTTCTCCTGTCCCCCAGACAAGATAAAAGAATAATTTGTCATCGATTAGTTTGCAGTACAACCAGTGACGTAATGACAGGCGCGGATCCACGGGCCGATTCTACCGCCCCCCCCCCCCCAGCCCCCCCCTTGCCCTCCCCCAAACGGTAAAAAAACAGGAAAGTAACGTATATTTTACCTTTAAAAAAGCGGGCCCCCTGACCCTCCCCCCCACCCCCCTTGCCGTCGGATGGATCTAGTCTGCAAGCGCAGACCCTAATTTGACACTTTATCAAAAAATCATTATGCCTTGAAAGAAGCCTAGCCCAGCTACCTACTGGTTGTGTCAAGCAGCTATAGTACATGGCCTATGGTAGGCTTATAGTGCAGACTCTCTTTTACGACTGACAAGGGTTTGTGCTTGCAGACTAGGCTGGATCCGCCCCTGGTCACAGATGGGTCGTTATACTGTCACACTATACTATATGGACAGATGGATAGACGTGTAAATCATTGAAATTATAACCAGTAGACGATGCGAAAATGATTCTTCTCCAACTTCCGGATACCAACCTGGGAATTTTTGTTGCGTCCTACGTGACGCAATTACTCACTGCTTTTGCAAAATTCGTACGTGAGATTTGGTTATTTGGTGAGTCCAGGACGCAATAACGCAACTTTCAGCGACTCTTGCTTATACATGTTTATATTGCTCTACAAAACAAATCTGCCATATGTGAGAGGAAGAGATAGATTGTATTATATTTTAAAACAGAAATGTTATTTTCACCTATAAAATGTACTTATGAAAATAAATGGTCAACTTAAGAAATTGTTGTCTTTAGCAGGTGTCTCAATTGAATTAAATATTGCTTCAGACCATGATTTACGTCATTCAACAAAAATATTGTGACCTGCCAGTGTCACAAATGCGGCGTCAAAATATTTGTGTTTCTCTGACCATATTTAAATGCATAAAACCCCTGAGCTTTCGGTGTCACACAGAGGCCAAAAATTCGAATTTTAGTTATCCGGTTTTTAATTATCCTCTTTTTGGCTGTCTGACATCAATTATCCCTTCAAAAATCCCTTCAAAAATCCCTTCAAAAAACCTCATATGAAGCAAGATAATTCTCTCTTGAAAGGATTTTTCAAGGGTTTTTTTTAAGGGATTTTTCTGTCTGACACCAATGTTGAAATAATCCCTTTGAAGGTCAGTGTAAGTTTAACGTGATTCGCTGACCCTAGGGTTTTAAACGCGCTATCATAACCTGCGCACAATTATATTAGCGCGCATTTAATGATTGAATGTGTGATGTCACAATGCTTATCTACCTAAACGGCACATGCGCAATGGCCCATCAAAAATCAGGATTTTAGTTATCCGGATTATTCGTAGCCTGTCTGTCACCAGTCTGTCACCGACGTAATTGAATAAACCAGATTTTTAAAATCTGGTTTATTCAAGATGGGAAGGGATTTTTCTGTGTGACACCGCCTTATCAGAATGTCATTTTGGAATACCTCTATAAAAATACCCGAACTTACTTTGCCGATACCACATTGTCTTAAGCCCGTATTCAGGGGCGGATCTAGCTTTTTGCTAAGGGGGGGGTTTGACCAAAATAATGACGATGCGGAGCATCGTCCACGAGCCGCGAAGCGGCGAGCCGATTTTTTTGTGGGTGTTTATTTGAACCCCGTAAGTGATGTTTTCCTGGCATCTATTAACACAATGGAGACCATAAAAAGCAGTGCATGATAACGTCTTTTTAAATCAAGTAACAGTTAAATAAAATAATGACGATGCGGAGCATCGTCCACGAGCCGCGAAGCGGCGAGCCGATTTTTTTTTGGGTGTTTATTTGAACCCCGTAAGTGATGTTTTCCTGGCATCTATTAACACAATGGAGACCATAAAAAGCAGTGCATGATAACGTCTTTTTAAATCAAGTAACAGTTAAATACACAGTTATATCCATAGTTATCATGTGTTTGGTTAAGTTACCAGATGAGTTGAATATCTTCTCACAATATTTGCACTTGAAAGGGTTTCTCTCCAGCGTGCGTTCTTTTTTCTTTCTTTTTTTCTTTTTTTTCTCTTTTTTTTCCCTTTTTTTTTTTTTTTTTTTTTTTTTGGGCCGCCCAAGGGGGGGGTTTAAACCCCCTAAACCCCCCCCGTAGATCCGCGCCTGGTATTAGTATTAGTATGAGCCAATATAAAGTTATTATTCTTTATTCAGTTCAGTATGCTTTCCCTATTTTAGTATTTTATTAGGGTTGAGGACTTGAGGCGCTAAGAAATGGTTTCAAATGTACATTACACAAACCCTGAACCATTGCATAATGATGATGGTTCTCTCTCTCTCTCTCTCTCTATTTATTTTAATCATGCATTATCAACTGCCGTTCGCCGGCTGGCTGATTCGTCGATACATATTTAGCCCCCCCCCCCCCCCCCAGTGGGGCTTTAATACATGTATCTACACTTCTTTGCGTTTTTTGTTTGCAGTTTGGAATTTTGCATTTTAAAGTACTTCGATTACACAGGCAAATCAAAGTCTTACTACTTCTTAGCGTTTAAGTCATTCACTCTATTTTCTGACAAATTCCCAAAATTTCGAAAGTGGAAGGGGGCAACCCTTTGAACACTTTCAAGGGGGCGTACGCAAGCCCGCATGCCGTGGTAAACGATAACACCTCTCTATAGCTTCTGTAAGGACAAACTAGAAGATATGGCTATGTATTTACCATGGTTAACAGCTTTATTTTACAATGTTCTAAAGTTCAAGTTTAGAATGCGAGGGAGCATAGTGATCAAGTGGGAAGATTTCATTCATTTACTTACTTCCTCGGGCATATGGTGTCATAAAGTTCTTTCAGTTTTTTATTTCAAGGGGGACGCTCCGACCCCTAAACACCCTTACAAAAAAGTTCTATAGAATTCTATAAAAAAAATTCTATAGAATTTCTATACGCAATTCTATAGAAATGTTTTATAGAAATTCTATAGAAGTGGGCCACTTTTCTATAAGAATTCTATAGAAATCTATAACGGACCTCTATAGAATCTCTATAAAACATTCTATAGAATATGGCCTTTAGAAATTCTATAGAATTTGTTTTATAGAATTCTATAGAATTTTTTTATAAAGAATTCTATAGACCATTTTATTCTATAGCAATTCTATAGAAATGTTTTATAGAGATTCTATAGAAAAGTGGGCCACTTTTCTATACAAATTCTATAGAAATCTATAACGGACATCTATAGAATCTCTATAAAACATTCTATAGAATGGCCTATAGAAATTCTATAGATATTTTTTATAGAATTCTATAGAAGTTTTTTTGTAAATAATTCTATAGACCATTATTTACCAGTTGAATACCAGTTTATTATTCAGTAGCGACCAGCAATCAATAATCAATATTGCATGACATCTGGCCACCGACTAAACCATAATAGACTCCTGCAATTGCTCCATCACAAAGATCATTTGAAGCAAAATACAGTTGAGTATATATTGTTAATTAAGTAGTGCGGAGATCTTACATACATATATACAAAATTATACATGTTTTTACTGGTTAGTAAATTACATATATTAATATATCTATTTTACGTCTTAAGTTACATGTTTAAAAAAATCGTACATATATATTATATTTGTCAATAATTGTCTAAGAAAATATAAATCACAAAATTGATGTTAATTGTCACATTTGCTTGACAGATCATGATAATTACATTTTCTGTGAAAACATGCAAATTATCATGAATATGCATGAGATACATATCTTCATATAGAAAAAAAATTCTATAGAATTCTATAGAAATTTAGATCTATAGGAAACTTATTCTACAGAATTCTATAGAGAAAACTGATTTCTATAGACATCCTTAAAAATCCTATAGAGAAGTGGGGACGCCATTTTTTATATTAAATTTTCTATAGAAATTTAAATCTATAGAAAACTTATTCTATAGAATTCCATAGAGAAGTGGGGACGCCATTTTTTATATTAAATTTTCTATAGAAATTTAAATCTATAGAAAACTTATTCTATAGAATTCTATAGAGGAAACTCATTTCTATAGACAACCTTAAAAATTCTATAGAGAATTAACTTTTCTATAGAAATTTAAATCTATAGAAAACTTATTCTATAGAATTCTATAGAGGAAACCGCTTTCTATAGAGAATTCTTAAAAGTTCTATAGAGAATCTGGAATGTTATAGAGTTCTATAGAGTTCTATAGAACTCTATAAAGCGTTCTATAGAATTCTATACAACTTTTTTGTAAGGGCAAAATTATAGGGAGACGTGACCCCCGTTTTCCCTCCCGAGCATCACCCGTGCTTGCAAGCGTGGTAATGTATGAGCCTATGGTAAGGCAGTTCCTCCCACCTCCCTGGGTAATAGGTGGTTGAAATATGAAAAAAATCATCCTTTATTGATGTAATAAAACTGTCTTAAAACAAACATTTTTTTTGTTTAAAAAAAAAAAGTCCTATATGGGAAAGTAATCGGAAGGAAATTCAGCTATTTAGATCTTTAACAAAATGCATTCCTGTGGTCATGAATGATATTTGTTTTATTATTTTAAACTGTCTTTACTGAGTATGCGTACTTTAAATTCTATGAATTTGTTAGATAGCCGCCCAAGAAGGGAAACAAGTAATGTTACTTTGTACACTTTAGTCCCTCTACTATTGGTATGGTAAAGCCATGATAATCAGCCTCACTGAACGTACCAAAATAATGGCATACACACGAATCAGTGGAATCATTACAAAATATAAAAAGAACGGAAATTTTAAAAAGTACGGAAATTATATATTTTTCCATTCTTATAATTTTTTTAATTTTTATTTGTCCTACCTTTTCTTTTGTTTTTCCTTTGATCTTTTTTTTTTTTTTTGGGGGGGGGGGGGGGGCTCTTCAATTTTTTTGGGGAAGTAAGAGAAAATCCCCCAACCTAGCTTCTCAAAAAATAAATGCCCCGATGATATAACATGACGTAAAGATATCTTAATAATCAGGCTCGTATTATGAATAGGGACCCTTTGAGTGACGACCCCGGTTTTGAATTATCAATTAGCGACCCTCTTTTTCGATTATGAATAGTTGTCCTCATGAATATTGAGCCTTTTCTCAAATTATGAATAGCTGTCCTTATGAATAGCGAGCTGATCCCGTTCTTCAGGTAATTTACTCTTTCCCTTTCTCCATTTTCTCGCTTTTTATTCCTCTTTTCGCCACTCGATTGGGCCAGGGAGGGGTGGCAGTGTCCCATTGCCCCTTGTAGATACGTCAAGCTACCAGGGGCCCGTTCCTACAAACCGTCATAAGTCTAACTTCTTGACTATGCCATTGAAACCCGTGTTAATTCTATAACACACGTTTCAATGGGATAGTCAAGAAGTTAGACTTATGACGGTTTCTAGGAACCCGCCCCAGGCTATAACTGCAATTTCTTATTATTTGTGTAATTTTTGTGTGGCATAATTTCAAATTTGATTAAGAAAATTGACTCTTTAAATAATTTTGTCTTGCTTGATGCAGAAGAAGAAGAAGAAGACAATGAAGAAGAAGAAAAAGAAAAAGAAGAAGAAAAAAAAAAGAAAGAGGAAGAGGAGGAGGAGGGAGGAAGGATGAGAAGTTAGAGGAAAGGCTTACTGCGCCACCCCCCCCCCCCAGCCTCTGGCATGCCATGCCATGCATGCCACGCCCCATTTCTTTGGTAGTAGACGTACGTACGTACGTCCGTGACGTAGTGCATAGTACAGGGAAGTTGTAAAAAATGTGCAGCGAACAAGGATCGTGGTCGCCCGGCTTCGCATCGAGATTATGAGGTAATAACTTCCCTATTTTTTACGAACTTCAAATTACCAATTCATACTGTTAATCATTGTGATTTGTTTAGTAGAATCAGTATATGTACCAAAAATGTGGTTCATGATTACCGGTAGACCCCTTAATCGGCACAGAAATTCGAAGTAGATAGAGAACTTATTTTGTGCAAAAAAAGAAATCACAGTCCCGTGTGTTCATTTTTGTGCATTTGTTGCCGCCGTAAAGCGAGTCCTTCAATGCATGTCGATATGAGGTCTAAACCGGAAATGGTATACCCACTCCTACAATGCATGAGGTCTAACCGTAAATGGTATGGTATCGACCTCATACACTTAAATGCTATAAAAAAAAATACAGAATTTTCACACACATGTACAAAACAAATGGGAGAAACATAACATTTACTAAAGGTAGGGTGTCTGGACGATTTTTCTATCTTCAATTTGGATAATTTTTCACCATTTTTTTTTTGGTGTGTGTGTGAATAAAAAATGTAATCAGAATAATACATTTCAAATTTCAAGACTCACCAATTTTTCTATTAAAAGATACAGCCCCTCCAAAACTCTGCAATATTCATATCATTTTGGTCAGACTAGACGAAAAAGACGTAAACGCAGACGGCAGAGTTATGTTGTTTTGCTAAATTTAGCCAAACACGTCTCCGCGATATTGCCATTGACTATAACGTGTATTCACTTCCGGGTTTGAGAGCGCGATCTGCTAGCCATACCTTCATTCACTGTAATGTGTAATTAACTTCCGGGTTTTGTTTGTACTCGGTCGGAATGCATATATGTGCAGATGTTACGCGATGTAACCATGGTTTGGACTGAGGGGAGCTGAGCGCACGCCTCCCTAATTAGCTGATCCGACAAATAGGGGGAAGGATATTTTTCAACTGTTAGGGCAAGTGATCTGTTGGGGCTAGCGAAAAAATAAGTGCATAGATATTTTCCTTGCATCTAGCCGGACATAGGCCTCGGGGGTTCGTACAGTATTTAAGACATTTCCCTTTCTGCACGAAACGTCATAAAAAATTAGTGAATCAGTGTATATCTTTAATTATTAACCGTATCAGACATCTGAGCAGGGAAATTTTTAAATGTTATTGCCCTCAAGGTTTGATGGACAAGTGAACAAAATTACAATAAGTTAGTCCGCTCAGAAAAGTCAATGGGATTTTGTGTGTAATTTGGCGGGCAATATAGGTTATACAGTAAACCAATGCGCAAATATTTTAGCCCGCTCAGAAGAGTCAATGGGATTTGTGTGTAATTTGGCGGGCGATATAGGTTATACAGTAATCCAATGGACAAATATTTTAGCCCGCTCAGAAAAGTCAATGGCAAAATGCGTGTTAAACCAGTGAGCAATAATATAGTGCCAGTTGTAATTTACATCGCGCATCAGCTATTGTAATTTACATCGCGCATCGTGTACAGTATAAGAAAATGCGCACTTTGCACGAACTCTTTGTGACGTAACAATCACACCCTAGGCAAACTGTTTGCAGTGTATCGAAAATCTGTCAAACACTGGATGAACAGTGCTGGTTTGACAATGTTTTTGCAACTTCTAATGCTAGGAGACCCTGTGTAGCCTACACAATTTAAGAGTATAAGATAGTAAGAGTTTCTTGTTTGCTCTAGATGTCTGATGTGGTTAATAATAGTAATATTGACTGCCTAATTCAGGGCAATACGACTTGTCATATATCACCCTCACCTTCGGTTCGGGCGATATATGTCGTATTGCCCAGAAGGCAGTCAATATTACTTAAATATCTAACATTTACAATTCAATTAAATTTACTCTTAATTGTGACATTAAACCTGAGATCTTAGACTTTAGAGCCATTTCTGCAAGCACCAACTTGCCTGCTTTATGCCCTGGAAGCCCCAGACCTCTAGCCTTTAAGACAGATTTTACTTCCTGGTGATTTTTCCAACAAAACTTCCTCTGTAGGCATTGAATAACCATGTGGGAGGTACCATTGTAATGTGGAGACTTCACTTGGTATGTAGACAACGACTTTGGGGGACAATCAGATTATTTGAAGTTGTTAAAGGGTTCTGTTTGACACTGAAGGAAAAAGATGTTTATATTTCCTTATTTCAAGGTTGTTTAAACCAGAATATAAGGAACACTCAAATTTCACAAATAAATTGATTTTTTAAAACCTTTTATACCTAAGATATCACTTTCAATGCAAACTCAATGTCGCATGGATGATAAAGGGGTAAAAAAGGAGTCCCTGTCCAATTGCCTGGGGTGTGATTTGGGTGCGATTTAGTGATTTAGTGACAGTAACGACGAACAAGGGGAGGGGGAAGGGGTGACTGGCCGTATTCTTATTTTTAGGTAAATGCGAAACTGAGTCAGAATTATGCTTTTTTTCAAAAAATCTTAGCATGCTTGTTTATGTTAAGCCGTAGTGCATGAAAAGGTTAGTGTAGAAACACTTCTGAAAAGACTGCACCCGGCCGCGAATATTTTTTTTACACAACTGTTTAGCCATTTTCGCGAAAAAGTTTCAAGAAGTGCTCTGGTGAAAGAGTCTAAGTCATCAGCGCACTATATGTGCAAGCACGTACATCCAGGAAAGGATATTGGAGAGGATATGGAGAAGGAAAAACAAGGAAATACATTAAGGAAAGAGAAGAGGATAAGTCAAAGGAAGAACATAGAAATACATAATTGAAGAGCTAAGAGGATCATAGACTAAGGAAAAACAGGGAAATACATAAAGAAGGAGAAAGGGATAGATTGAAGGAGAAACAAAGAAATACTGTACATAAAACAAAAGAGAAGAGGTTAGAATGAAGGAGAACAAAAGAATTACATAATGAAGGAGAACTGGGGGATAGATTGTGGAAAAACAAGGAAATATATAACTAAGGAGAAAAAGGATAGATTGAAAAAAAAAAAAATACATGTCAAAAGAGAAGAGGATAGATTGAAGGAGAACACAGAAATACATAATGAAAGAGAAGAGAGGATAGATTTAACCCAAAACAAATAATGAGTATGTATACTGTGTAACACTGCTGCTAGACTCTGTCTCTAGTCGTTTGCACAGTATATTTGACTGAAGTGGCTAAACAGTTGTGTAAAAAAAATATGCGTCACCCGGCCCCTCCAAAGAACGGCAGAATGGTAATCTATAAATTCTGGGGTCATTCTCGATGGCTTGGGAGCCGGTATTCAAGAGGGGGCCGGCACTACTCAAATGCTAGTGACGGTAACGATGGATAAGGGAATAAGGAGGAAGAGATGCACATGCAGGCCCCCCCCCCTCAAATTGTTGTCAAGTTGTCAAGTTGGTCCTGATGTGTATAATGCGTAGGCCAGGGAGTTCTCAAACTTTTTCTTTGACGGTCCAGAAGCGATTTCTATGAAAGCTGTAAGGTCCGAAATGACACTTGTATACTGAAGATAATGAGGCTTGTTTTTGGTCTATATCTGATCCAAGGAGAGTTGTTACAGTTTAAAAAAACAGAGCCGCCAGTGCTTCCACTCGTTTAAATAGAGTTTCCTGAAAAAGAACTCCCAATATCTTGGAATTTGAAGGAATTTTCTTAAAACTTTCAAAATGCCTCTTACGTGGATTTCTTATTTGAATGAATCGTTATGACGTTTTAATATATATGAATTATTGAGTGGGCTTATTTTGCTTTCTAATGAATCCATACAACATGGCAGAGCTTGAGGGGCCTGGCAGAGCCTTTTCAAGAGAGAAATTGTCTTTAGGAGAGGAAGAGGGGTTATTTCTAAAATTAAATGAGAGGGCTCTTGTCAAATAGCCCTTTCATTTCATTTTTTCTCTCGAAATAAACTCTCTTTTTCTCTTATAGACAATTTTATGAGATGGAATCTTCAATCTGAAGCCTTTTTGTGATCTTGGAAAATAGCACACTGAATGGGGGCAGTGCAATTTCAATTTCAAGGGATGGATTAGAGTTGTTATCGCTCTTGAAAGTCATATAGCCCTTTCATTTCTTTTTAGAAATAAACTCTAAGACATCCCTTGATATTTAAATTGCGCTGCCTCTATTGTGTCCTCTTTTTAAAGAGCACAACAGAGCCCTCAGATTAGGCAGCAAGTAGCAAAACAAACCCTTAACACTGGACACAACATTCAATGGGAGGATGCCCACATCATTGAGTTTGAAACGCACTTCTGGTCAAGAATGGTAGAAGAAGCATCTGCATAAAAAGGATGAATCCTTCACTGAATAGGGATTCTTGCTATACACTTTTACCTTTGTGTAAATAATAAAGGTCCACGGGAGTGGTTGTTTAGAAGCTTAAACTACATGTACATAAATCTCTCTCCAATTTTGCAGGGAAAGAGCCTTTGCCGGGAGTCTATTTAAAGTTGAACTTCAAAGAAAATCACAAATATGTCAACTAATGTATGACTAGAAACTGGTAAGCTAACAGATGGCCATCGTACAAGTTTTAGGTCAACTACATATCGGGTGATTTATAAAAATACAAATACAACCACCGGCATAGCAGCTGGGATATACGAGAGATTCGCCGGAAAAATAACGATGTTTTAATGACGTCACTATATGGACCATTCACCAATACTGCCCAAGCAGACGACATCCCATAGAGAATGAACATAATTGCAATGCTTTTATTTGTCAAATTATAATGAGTTTAGTGTATATAAATGTGATGGCATGTCAAACCATTCAAAAGGGGATATGACCCGATTCCGATAACTAAAATCTTTTGCTTGTAAATACACAGGATAGGGGTTAATTAACAGTAAAAAAAAAACAGACTTTCGAATTGAAAACCCCCGGAACGATGTTGAGGACGGCATTTGTTCCCTCTTGAAACGCCGAACATACCGCGGTGTGCCCAGCTGAATATTCAATGGCGTCTTATTTGTTTACAAGCGACAAATTCCTTTATTTTTGTATCGCTGCATTTGTCATCAAAATAAAACCATGTGCGGGGTTTAGAGTGAGGCAATAGATTATACATTTAGCCTGACGGTAGTGGAGTAAGAGAAAGAACTCAAGAAAAGATGAAAACACAGGCACTGAAAATGTGTGAGATGTCATGGGACATCGTCTGCTTGTGCAGATCGTGTCCATACTGTGATCTCACGCATCTCAGCAGCGTTCGGGGAGCTCTTTAGGTGCTATGCCGGGGCTGTACTTAAGCGTTTTATAATTTATAATAATCATTATTTCGAATGTTTCCAAGCATTGAATTTTGATAACCTTGTCGAATCAACGTTTCAACTTTGCAATAATGAAATTAAGTTATTTTTTAAAATCAATGAATATCTACTTTAATAAAAGGGATAAATCCTTCACTGAATAGGGATTCTTGCTATATGTTACCTTTCTTCGCTCCAGTGATTTTGAGGCAGCAGACAGCAAGAAATTGTGTAAATAATTTGCTGTTGCCGGGAGTCTTGCATGGGGCAGAGCCCCAGGAAGTTCTTGAACTTTAATTTTTTTTTAGGAAATTCAAAATAGTCGTCATGAGCAATAGAAATTGTAATTTCCTCCTTGAGAGTCACATAGCCCCTTTCATTTCATTTTATAAATAACCTCTCTTTCTCTATTAAAGACAATTTCATGTAACTTCTGTTTTCGTATTGTTGTACTTTCGTCCGCAGACTTCTTAAGCACATGTCGAGCCAACTCAGTCGGAAATGTAATCTGTCGGCCTAAGTGTAAAGTTTAGTTTCATGTTCTTCCTTTTTTCTTTCTTTCTTTCTCTCTCTCTCTTTCCTTTTCCTCTATCTTCTTCTTTTTTAAAAACATTATTCTCTCTTTTCTTCTCATTTTTATGTGTGTGACATGCGCTACGCGTACGTCTCGATTGTCTAAATATGGTAGATTTACATTTTGATATTTCCCTTTGTAGGTGCACCTTATATTCCAGAAAGTGCCCTATTTTGATGGTGCCCCCCCCCCCCATGTATTGATCTCGATAAAAATAACTTTCTCATTGATTCTATTTCCAATAGTTCTAGTACTTGCACTAATCTCCAATTTAAAAAAAAAAATGTCTACTTTCTCTCAAGACAACATTATTAAAAGGATTCATTAATGCAAGGCTATCTCGCGAGTCATCTCTCAATTTCTAACTTCTTGCTTTCCTCATCTCCCAGTCTCCCTTGCTTTAATATTCCTCGTTACTTCCTTCCAATTGAACTCCAACTTAATTGATGTTATACACTGTATCTATTCTTCAACTACAGGTAGATGCAAATGTTACTCAAAATCCATTATATAAATCACACTCAGGATACAGCCAATTGACGAGAATTGCTTCAATCTATATTTTACATGTATCATTAATATATGGTTTTACAATGGCTATGGTGATGAGTTGTCTAGGTAATATGTTGATGTGTTTGTTAAAATGTATTACCATGGTGCACCTTCTTGGAAAGAAAAAAAATATGTGTATGTAGTAACGTAAGTTCGTGCCTTTACAATTACATACCACAGTAGAAATCAATGTTTTATATTTGATGCAGAATAATATTAATATTTGGAGATTAGAAACACAAACAGTTTCCATAACCGTTCAAGTGTTTCAAGAAAAAGTTAAGCAAACTTTCTCCTGGATGTAAATTCACACTAGTTAGCGTTTAGCACTAGCGAGCTCTCCGATCCAGGCTAGACTCTTCGATCGCGAGCGGTTTCATTGGAATTAATCACGAAATCCCCTCGCTAGCGTGTAAATAAAAGATACGCCGGCCGGACATACGTAAATGGCAGTGACGGTAACGATGGATAAGGAGGAAGGGGTGCATACGTGAACTGCAAGCGTATTGGGGATGATCATACTATCATTTTAGGGTGTGCAATCTGGTTCGGAATCCAGCATAATATTCATAAAAAAGAGGTTCACATAAAAGCACTCATGATAAAGCCGCGCCCAGCTCCTATACAACATCATTTTGGATTTTTAGATGATTGGGCGGGTGGCAGGGGTGGGGGGGAAAAGTCCCCCCCCCCCCCCCCCCACTTTTTCAAGTACCCCCAAAGGGCCACTTTTACTTTGTAAAAAGTGCCCCTGCCCCTTCCCCTTTTTAGAGCTACCCCTTTTTAACTCGGATAAGCGCACATTTTATCAACACGTGTGCCCCCTTTCCTACCTGATAAGGGATATTTTGAAAAATGAGGCCCTTTATAAATAAAAAGTACCCCTATTCATCTCTGGTAAATGACCTTTTTCATATACGAGAAGTTAATTCTTTTCACTTCAGTGCGCTCTTCACCTCCGATAATTGCCCCTATTCAAATCTGAGAGATGCTCGTTTTACTTTGAAAAGTACCCCTTCCCCTCCTGAGATTTCGCTTTGTAGGTGCCGTTTTTTGTTAGTGCTTTCCACTTTAGAAAAAGTTCCACCGCCCCTGCTTACGCATTAGCGCCAGGACGCGCCAGCGTTAATTTCGCGCTTGCGCGCACAGGGGTGTCTGTGGGGGGGGGGGGGGGGGGGGGGGGGATGTCCTCTCTAGCTCTGAAGCTGAATATTTTAAACTGGATTCGTGCGATTCGGTTAATACTTTTAGAGGGATCTGAGGGGGATGTGCCCCCCTCTGAAGCTGACATTTTTTGGATTTTTGAAACTGGATTCATGCGTTTTGGTTAATAATTTTTTGGGGAGTCTGATTTCATTTCAAAACACCTGCAGTTAATGCGGGATGGGGTTGCAGCCTCTCTTTCCCCGAAAATTTAAAAATTACCAATATGCATTTTTTATATCTTATCTCATATATTTTGGTGACAAATAACACTTTCACAACATACATATGCTCAAATTCCGCTCGCTCGCCAAATTATGAAACCAGCAAATAGATATTGGGGCAAGAGGCTTCAGCCCCCACTGATGGAAATGTCATAAAGATTGCGCGGGAGCATAACTTGAAAACGGGGAATGTTAATATCGGACAAGAGACGTGACGTGAGCATGTCCCCTTTCCAAAATTGTGCCCGCTTGTAGGTACCAGTACACTAAGTACAGTGCTTCTAATATGACCTTGTCAGTATTGGTAAGTTGAAATAACGGTCTGCGCAATTTTCGAATTTCCGGCCCCCCCTATTGGAAAATCCTGGATCAGCGCCTGTGGACGATTTTTCAATCTTCAATTTGGTTGTTTTTCACCATTTTTTTGTTTTTGTGTGTGAATAAGACATGTAATCAGAATTATACATTTCAAATTTCAAGACTCACCAACGTTTCTATTAAAAATACAGCCCCTCCAAAACTCTGCAATATTCATATCATTTTGGTCAGACTCGACGAAAAAGACATAAACGCAGAGTTATGTTGTTTTGCTAAATTTAGCCAAACACGTTGTCTCCGCGATATTGACATTGACTATAACGTGTATTCATTTCCGGGTTTGAGAGCGCGATCCGCTAGCCATACCTTCATTCACTGTAACTTGTAATTGACTTCTGGGTTTCGTTTGTACGCGGTCCGAATGCATATTTATGTGCAGATGTTACGCGATGTAACCATGGTTTGGACTGAGCGGAGCGCACGCCTCCCTAATTAGCTGATCCGACAAATAGGGGGAAGGATATTTTTCAACTGTTGGGGCAAGTGATCTCTTGGGGCCAGCGAAAAAATAAGTGCATAGATATTTTCCTTGCGTCTAGCCGGACATAAGCCTGGAGGTTCGTATTGGAGACATTTCCCTTTCTGCACTAAACGTCCACAAAAAATAATGAATCAGTGTAAATCTTTTACATTTTTTTTTCCCAAAATTTTAGAGAGCCATTTTAAATATCTAACATTTACAATTCTATTCAATTTATTCTTAATTGTGACATTAAACCTGGGTTCTTAGACTTTAGAGATATTTCTGCAAGCACCAACTTGCCTGCTTTATGCCTTGGAAGCCCCCGACCTGTAGCCTTTAAGACAGATTTTACTTCCTGGTGATTTTTCCATCAAAACTTCCTCTGTAGGCATTGAATAACCATGTGGGAGGTACCATTGTAATGTGCAGACGTCACTTGGTATGTAGACAACAACTTTGGGGGACAATTAGAGTATTTGAACTTGTTAAAGGGTTCTTTTTGACACTTAAGGAAAAAGATGTTTATATTTTCTTATTTCAAGGTTGTTTAAACAGAAAATATTGAAGGAACACTAAAATTTCACAAATAAATGGACTTTTGGAGCCTTTTAAACCTGAGATATATCACTTTCAATGTGAGCTCAATGTCGCATAGATGATAAAGGGGTGAAAACGAGTCCATGTCAAGTTGCCTGGGGTGTGATTACGGTGTGATTTTGGTGCGATGCGGCTAGGCCTGTAAACAATCATCGGATCGGGGGTCGATCTTGAGTCGATCAGGTGAGATCAGATCATCAGATAATATTTGCTGATCGCCGATGGCTATAGGTTTTTTTAATTTTTAATTCCAACATTTTTCAAGTTTTTGGCTATCAAATGCTTTAAAGGTACTATGTCCCTTTTGCAGCCAACCTCAAATTCTGTAGAACTTTGCAGGAATTATGAATGTATGTCCTATCTGTGAAATTTAAACGTTAGCAGTGTCCTCATATTCAAATTATGCAAGGAAAACCCTTTACTTGCTAGACTTCACTGTCAGACACTATTGAGTGACTGACTGGCTTTTTTTCTTCTTTGGTAATAACATACATGAAAAGAGTTGTAAAGGGTACATGAGCATTTGTCTACATCAATAACCCACTTCTTGTGATGGCCAAGATTAAACTGATTGAATCTTTGTGCAGCATAAAACGTATGACCATTCGGTACAATTGTCGATTTGACAACTAATAGTCATTATTTTCCCACTTGAAGACATTTTCAAGCCCCACTTTTTTTAGGGAAGTTCTAAATTAGTATTATCTTTCAAATGCAGTTGGAATTTAACTTTTTCATTTTTTGGGCCTGCAAATGGGACATAGTACCTTTAAATAAATGCATAGCTGGGATTATTTTGTCATTTGGATTTGTTGTAGACCATGTTTGTTGATATTTAATGCCTTTCATGACTTTGAAATTAATAATATTGGTCTATTAAAGAGAAGAGGCAAAACGTGCGGGCCGACATCTTGGATTATAATGCATGCCTACATTATCATCCAAGATGGCGGCCTGCATGGTCTACAACAACTCCAAATGAAAAAATAATCCCAGCTATGCATTTTTTAAAGCATTTGATAGCCCAAGACTTGAAAATTTTCGGCATTAAAAAAAGAATCGGCACGATAATTTTTGCCGATACCGATCACAGGTGCGAGGGTGTCCCTCCGATCTTCTGATCCGATCAAAGCCCCAACTTACAGGGTTAGATGCGGCCTGTATGAGTAGTCACAGGCGTGTCACTCAATAAATTTCAGACTTAAACTAAATTGATTTTGAGTGAATTTTGTGTTTTTATTGATGATAGTGATTATTTAATTCAAGTTTCCCATATCTCTTGAGGGGGGGGGGGGGGGGGGGACGAAGATTTTTAGGAGGCTGGAACTACCAGCATTACTATGTAAAGCACTTAAAAAACGTATTAAAGCGCTATACAAATGTGACTATTATTAATATTACTGTTATTGCTTGTATTTTGTGAATTTGGACATATTTGACATGTACTCGTAGGTAGAGTATGTATTCAAGCCTCATTTGATACCGAATTCATGGATTGATAATTCATGGTTGGCTGCACAGCCACAGGCCGGGGCAGAGACAAAAAAATACTTTTCCTATTTCAGGGGCCCCGTATCCAATTTTTTAGAATTTGTTTCGACAGTCTGATTTTCTTGTAAAAACTTTACTTTGAAAAATGAGTATACAGGGCCATAATGATTAGAATCCAAGCTTTTGTAAAGCTCACAATTTTCAACCACTCAATAAATGCATTAAATTTGGTTACATTACAAAAATAGCCTATTGTCAGAATGTATACTGCTGGCACTTTCGTTGTGAGGAGCAAACGTCACATCTGTGCCGCAATTTAAATGTTTTGCTTGAAATAACCGAAACAAAAATCACTCTTAAAAATCACCTGATTGAATTACGCCAGTGATATTAAGCAGTTTTAACCTTTGATTTAATATTTACAACATGCTATAATTTTTGAAATCGGAGTGGACTTGGGCTTTAAGACCCAATCTCGTTCAGTTCAGGTCCATAGTTTGACGTCCTTTTTTTTTTACTTCCTCGATCTTACAGGGATTATATTAATTACTTACTTATTTTGATGTTTACTTTGATGTTGAAGCGTAAAGATAAACTTATTTGCCCCTCCAGGTAATGCTATCTCTTTGGTATGTTGGAGGGTGGCTGTACCAATATATATTTATAAGACTCTTGGTTGTTGTGCAGGTGCTGCTAGAGTTCCTTGTCTATTTTGGTCTCTTCCTTTATCATACTTTATCACTGCTGTTTGTGCTATTACCTGCGATGTACACACAACGCACAATGCACACATTGGTATAATGTACATGTAAAAACTTTCTTTGCATGGACTTACTGTACACAACAAAGTGCTTCATATTTTACTTGCTGCCGGCTAGCTTCGTTTTGAAGAGCCGGCCGCCGTACCGGGGGCGCTAGGAGAGAGCAGTTGCTCATAGTCCTGGTGCAATTATTACAGGGGCGATTTAGTACCATTTCCTTTTTTTAAATCGCCCCGTGATCACATTTTTTGCCTATTTCTGGGGCTCTTTTGGGTATTTCCGCGACAAACAACCCGCCGCCCCCCCCCCCCCCCCCCCCCCTTCGATTTGTTTCTTCCTTGGGCCGGGGTCGATCAGTCGTTTGATGTAACTCGGTCAAAAGGACTCTTCAACTACATGTAATTTATAGTTTTATTCTGGTACAAATTTGATATTCGCTAGTTGAAATTTGATGTGATTGTTTTTCTGTCCTCATGTTTGATGTACCCTGGATCAATCCCTACTAATACACACAAAATCTATTGAAGCCAGTTTCCACATGAACAGCTAAGCTGTAGTATAAGCTTATTTCAAATTGTTTTAAGATCGCGTTAACAAAGGAAGAAAGGGAGTTTTTTTTCCCTCTGGTTTAAGTGCTATGACTACATGTTCCAAATCTATTAAAGCCAGTTTCCACATGAACAGCTAAGCTGGAGTAGGTAGCTTATTTCAAATGGTCTATTAAGATCGTGTTAACCAAAGGAAGATTTTTTTTCCCCCTCTGGCTTAAGTGCTATGACTGACTACATGTACATGTTCCAAATGATTGGCAGATGTAATAGGAGCCCATGATATATACATGCAATTCATTATTTACTTGTGTTACATACATTTTCACGTATTGAAACTTATTCAATAGCATGCAGCCTTTATTTCTAGTAATTCTTGCTCATTTCTTGCTCTAATATACAGATTGACGCTCCACAAGATGCGGGAATGATATTGACCGGCGATTGGTTCAGCAACCAAAAGAGTTCACCAAGGGACTGTCTGATCTCTTGCAGAAGACATGGACGGAGAATTTCATGAGGCTTCAGTCATGGGGCACGACATCCTGGGCCTCTCTCCCGATCTGGACAGTTTCCTAAGTCTCCTAGGGCTGGACACCTGCAATGAGAGTATCTACTCCTCCGGTTTAGGCCTTGAAGATATTCACCATGAAGGGAGCGTGATAGACTTCAGTTTGGTGGATAGCAGTCAAACTGGGTTCGAGGAGGACTTGGAGATAGCACCCATCACTCTAGATGGATTAATCCCCTTTTTGGCCTCGCACCAATGTCCTACACCTCCACATAGCTCTGGAAGCGGAAGGGTGAAGTCAAGGACGGGCGACTTTGTCACCTTTGACAGTCAAGTCGCATCCTCTGTTGAAGAATCAGGCCTCATAACAAATTTCCTGAATGATGCTGTTGTGTCCACAAGCCTCAGTGACACCCAGCTGACGTTCTTCAACAATGTAACACCACCCCTTAGAGGTCAGCTAGGAAAATCAGCTACTGATTCATACAGTGAAGCCTCGGACAGCATAACTAGTTCACTGAGTGATGTCATCTCCTCCACAAGCCTGAGTACTACTCCATTAACATGTCTGTCGAGCGAAGATAGGATGCCGTCTAAAGGCCATCAAGGAAAAGCAAATAGCAGTTTCGACAGTGATAGTGCGATCTTCCTCGATGCTTCGGGCAGTGTATCAAGTTCGCTCAATGATACCTTTGTTTCCACATACCAGAGTACGAATCAATTAACATCTTTGACAAGAGTTAGGTCACCATCTAGAAGCCCTCAAGGACAAACCAACGCCATTTTAGACAGTGAAGCCTCGGGTAACGTAACTAGTTCGCTAAATGATGCTGTTTTCTCAACGAACTCAAGTACTTATCCAGTAACATCTTTGAATAAAGTAAGGACACCCTCTATACATGTAGGCCATCAAGGAAAAGCAAATGCCAGTTTCAACGGTGAAGGTGCGATCTTTATTGAAGCCTCGGGCAACGTCAGACATTTCCTGAATAATGTTATCATCTCGACGAGCTTGGGTAATACTCCATTAGCATCTTTGAAAAGAGATAGTATGCCCTCTAAGACATTTCAAGAAAAGGGGGTTTTCTTAGAGAAATCAAAAACCACTGCCCCTAGGGCCAGCCCCAGTCATACGCATGTGTCAAAGACAAAAAGCAAAAGGAAGCAGAGTTCTGCGAAGGCAGTAAGCTCTACGACTAGTGGACCGATAGGGATTAAGACTCCACAACAAAAAGAGCAGAAGCAATTTAAATGTTCTACATGTGGTGCAGTGTACAAATCTCATGCTTTGTGTGTGAATCATGTGTTAGATCGACACAAAGTAGGAATGAGGGTTAAACACCGAGTCTCTGGCTCTCGCTCTAGAAACACCCCGAGTATCCACCTGAAACAGCCGGTCAAAGTTTCATGTGTGATACCGCATGGAAAAAGCTCCAGTTGTGCAAGTAGTGAAGATTCTTCAATATTGACAAGGCAGATGAAAATGGCTGAAAGTGATATTGACCTCAAGAATAATCCTGCCCCCAATGGAAAGTCTGGAAAGAACCGAGAGACAAGTACTGGCCGCAAGTGTGGCCCAACACAACTAGAAAGAACACCAACCAAAGTAGAAAGCAAATGCCTTGCTGGTTCCAAAAGACAAAGATCAAAGAGCCCACGATCCTGCAGAGGGACTCCCAAAGTGAATCCACGTTCCATGAAGGAGTCGCAAGAAAGTGCATCCCTTGTTTCTAGTGCATTTACTCCCAAGGATGTAGGATGTCAAGTCATAGAAGATGAGTCTGATGTGAGTGATAGGACCTCAGTTCAAGACCCAAAGCAGTCTCTAACAACCACAGCAAGCAAGAAGAAAGGTGTAGCATGTATTAAGGAGAAGAGAAACCATGGGGGAACAGAAAGTCACACAAGTTCATCCAAAAGAGATCCTGAACCTTTCAGAGAGGTTGCTCGAAAGAAAAGAAAATTGGAGCCTGTCAGCGTTGAAAGGGTGGCCCACTTGCTTTATCCAAGACCGAGAAGGCAGAAAATAGCTGAAAATGATATTGACTCCCAAAATGATCCTTCACCAGACAGAAAGATTGGAAAGAACCTAGAAAAAGATACTGACCATAAGTGTGGCTCAATGGGTTGCCGTAGAACACCATCAACAGGAGAAAGCAAATACCTTGCTGGTTCCAAAAGGATCAGATCACAGAGTCCACGATCACGTAAAAGTACTCCCAAAGTGAGTCCACAATCCTGGAAGGAGTCACAAGAAAGAGCTTTGATTGATTCTATTGAATTTGCTCGTAAGGATGTTCATGTGGGAAGACAAGAGACAAAGTCTAGTAATGTGACCACGGTTCAAGATCTAAAGCAGGCTTTCAAAAGTTCAGCAAGCAAAGAGAAATCTTTAGCACATACAGAGAAGAGAGACAACAGGGGAAGACCTAGCGAAACAAAAAGCCAGAAATGTTCATCTGAAAAAGATCCTGGGTATCACAAAGAGGTTCCTGAAAAGAGGACAAAAGAGGTGTCTGGTGGCAGTGAAAGGACGGTTTACCTTCTAGACCCAAGGAAGATGACGATAGTTATATGTCCTCGATGCCAGAAAGCATTTACCACATATATGGGGTATTCCCTTCATGCAGCTCAAGTCCACAATGTCTCGGCCAATGATGCACCAGGAAAACTCTTGCAGCTTCTAGTTCAAAGGTCACCTCAGTACTGTTCAAAGACCACGCCTGACCAGGGTCTTGATGAACCCAAAGACGATGGGCTCCGTAGAAAGGGTGGAATCTGTCGGGAGATGGTAGGAAAGAGCGTGTGTACCTCCAGTGATGCCTTCTCTTCTACTGTAAAAAAGCACATGTCAGACAAGAGCCAGGTTGCTGTCAAGATGGCACAAACTGAAACTTCTGATTCTTTGGGAGCAATATCCTATGACAGCAGTGAAGGAATATTGTGTGCGAAATCCACGCAAACAGACATTTCATTCTTAGAAGAGCCGTTCTGTGATCAACGAAAAGAGAACCGTAGGATCTGGCAGATTGATGATTTAAGACCAGATGTTCATGAAGGAAGCAGTGGGATCTCTCTGGATGATGAAGATAATGCAGGAACAAACCAGAAAGTTGTACCAGTAACCTCTCCCACCCAATTTGATCTGCACCCAAGTGACAGGAATCATGAACAGTCTGTAAAGATGAGGTCAAAGACTTCAACGGATCAGATGAATGAAACATCCACTATGATTAGACATGGAGGATCCCTTCTGTGCGAATACTGCGGTGTGATCCTCAAAGATCTGTCAGGTCTGGATGACAAACATCAACTTGGATCAGTCCCTGGAGAGTTGGTGTGTGAGTGGACGGCCGGAGTGAAGGCGATGGAAGAAAGCTCTTTCCTTTGCTCAACGTGTGGGATCCATATATCCTCTCTGACAGACCTGGCCAGCCATTCTGCAAGCTGTGGTGTGGTTGTTCAAGATTCTGCAGGAGTGGATGACAGCGACCAGATTGTAACAGCTCCAGGAGGGTTGATGCGTCCATTAACAGCTCAAGAGGAGGCAATCGCAGGAAATGATTACTTTTGCTCAGTGTGCAGGATCAGTATTCCCTCTCCTGGAGACTTCAGAAGCCACTCCTGTGATATGGCCATGACTGCAGGTGTCCAACATGGGATGAGCGCATCTCCAAGCAGCAAGCCAAGGGTAGATGTTGGTGACCAGGGAAGGTTGTCTAGCAGTCTGATGTGTGTAGTGTCCAAAGGTAACTACCTATCACTTTTACCCTTCTACATTCTTGTATATCTTGAGTCATTTTACCCCTTGAGGTGCAACCCAGTTCTCTCCTACTGAACTAACCTGGGGGGTGTTTCACAAAGATCTAAGTTGGACTTAACAATTATGGAAAGCCGTTAGCATCTATGAAATATTTGTAAAAGATATTTTAAGAGGCATAAGATGTTGATTCGAATCACTCATATCTTATACTATCAAGGAGATTTCATGTTCTTGATATGGAATTTATAAAAAGTCTAAAATACTAGATTTTTCGCTTTTGAATATATTTTATTTTGAGGCTACAAATGGCTTTCCATAATTTTTAAGTCCAACTTAGAGTTCAGTTTGACTTAAAGAGAAGGTTGAGTTCTGGGAAGAGGTGAAAAATAATTTGTGAGCGTTACTCATTCTTATTATGCAAGTGTGGAAGAACATCAGATAAGACATGTTCCCTGAAAAGCATGGCTCTTCAAATGCCTTCATATTCTAAATATGCATGTAACATCGTAAAAATCGGGGGCCGGCTTTTCACGCCACGTGTTCGTGTAGTCCCATATACATCTTTCTGTGTACAGTGTTTGTAACTTGGCCAAATTTCTTATCATTTCAATGATTCCAGAACCTTGCTATACACACAAATTCTTATATGCTAGATGATCAACCTTTTCTGGTCGGTTCCACACCGTTTCTTTTACAATGCAATCGCATGACCAGAACTTAACTTCATCTTTAAGGATCTTTGTGAAACACCCCCTGGCACAATATTAAAGCCCACCACACACTACCATATATACAATATGAATGCAACCCAGTGTGGAAGATATTGCAAGAGGATCATAAGATATTCCAATTTCTTGCTTTTTAAGAATATTCTATGCCTTCCCGTTTGGAAAAGAAGGCAATGTCAGCTTCATATCAGGGACAGGCATGTGGCTGGTCTGACATAGCCGTGATTGGAAGCCTCTTTCACCTTTCTCCAACTTTGTGGCCTATATAATATCCCATAATCTACGTCCAGCTGTTCTTATCACTAACAACTTAAATACTCTGATGATGATATGACATGTTTCATATACGCGTTACATATACATGTACAGTCAAACCTGTCTATAGCGACCGCCCAAGGGAAACACAAAAAGTGGTCTTTGTAGAAAGGTTCCTTTAGTACATGTTTCAATGAGAAACCATTTTCAAGGGAAACCAAAAATGTGCTTGTGTAGACAAGTGGTCACTATTAATCAGGTTTGACTGTATAATGTTAATTTGACAAAATCAGAAAAAAGTGAGTGGTGCTTTGACATTCATAATCTATTCATGATGTATGGAACCAAACTGGCTCAGAAACACAATAAAACATTTTGCATATTTCAATGATTTTGTTTAATGAAATAAAAAATTGTATGTGCTTCAGACATATCATTGCAAAATGGTGATGAAATTCACCCCACTTGTCTATCAAGACATACTGCCCAATATAACCACGCTTGAATCTGACTGGAGTTGACCATTAGCAACATTTCTTAAACTCGACCAAGCTTTAACAAATACAACACACCAGATAACATGGATATGATTATTCCAAATGGAAAGTAACAACATTTGGTGGTCATGTTCATCATGTTTATTATTTTCATTCATGTTCTAACTTGTTTTCAGCTGATCTGCAAAGTGACAAGACAGTGCTAAAAGAGTATCGGGGATTGTCCAATGGCTTCCCTGGTGCCATAAAAGGAGAACAGCCTCTGGACAGACGGGTAACTGTGAAGAGGATAAACGCAGGAACTAATAGATCAGTCGTAAGGAAGCAGTCAGGTAGTGTTTCCCATGCAGTGGTGAGGATTCCTCAAGAAATTGAGACCCCTGGGAACCCTGGTCATATTCCTCTGGACCACATGCCAGAACAGTGTCCTGGTTTGTTGAATGAAAGCACCGGTGTCATTGAAGCAGAACAAAAACCTGAAAACGGATGGCATACTTTGAAGAGGATGAATGTAGGAGCTGCCAAGAGGCTAAACATGGAGAGGACTGAGAGTTCATCCCGTGCAACGGTTAAGATTCCTCAAGGAATGGAGAACTCTTACGATGTTTCTTTGGACAGTATGCTAGAGCAGTGTCAGAGAATGTTAAAGGAGTCTGCAGATGTGCTCGGAGATGGAAGCATTTAAAAGGAAAGACAACACTGATATTGTATTATTGTAGACCTTGTAAAATGAAAGAAACATGTCTGGGAAAGTTTGAAGACAACTCAATGAATAATGAGAAAGTAAAATTCAAATTGGCAACTCCCTAGGTAGCTTAGCAAAATGTAGAATTGTTGAATATCATAATTTTATCACATCGAGTTAGAAGCCCATCGTTTGGAAATGGAGCTGTTAAATACATGTACTATCTCAATTAGTCTTAATGTTTACCTAAACTTTTACTCAGATACACTGTATGTCAAAAAAGAACTTTGAATTCACAAACAACACCAACTAACACCTTTTGCTTTCCTGACACTACTTTTCATATCTTTATATCTCGCTAATCTACCTTTATACATGTACTGATATAAACCTTTCAATGACCTCTGATTTTTTTTTGGTTCATGTTCTAGAATGTTAATAAATTCCTATTTTCGTGGTTGTTTTTAAACAAATAGATTTTTTTCTTCAAAGCATTGATTGGTTACAGGTATCAGCAAGTTTCTTTTTTGTTCAATTAAGCACTAAAATACCATATCAATAACTTATTTACCCAAATTCTACCAAATGATGCAAAACCAAATTACATAATATTATTAATGGGAATACTTTTGTTGTATATATATATACATGTATATTGAATTATACTTATTGCTAATATTGTGCATTGATGCTAAAAAATGAACTAAGTATTGATGACAATCACTTGTCTTTGTTTATTATATTGTATTTTAACTACATGTAGTATTATTTGAAACAAATGTGAAATTAGAAATATGATATGTTTTTAATTGTAAATCGTCATGCATTTCAGCCCAGGCTGCAAAATGATGATATTACTAAACTGAACTGGTTGTGAACAGTAATGACAACCATTCCACAATTCGTGGTTTGGGTCATTAACTTTTCATCAACTAGAGCCCTAAATGTTCACCTTTTGCACAAAACTTATCATTGAAGGTAACTACCATGGAAACCTTGATTTTTATTGGCTGTTGAGCCCTGTTACCATGGTAGTTACCATTGATGGCAAAGTTACCATCAATGGTAAGTTTTATGCGACAGGCCCAGATGAATGAGCAGAAAGGGAGGGGGATCTAAAAACTCATTGACCACATTGCATTTGATTCCAGAATTATAAATAAAGAAGATAATCTTTAAAATCCTTAAACACATTGAGCGGTTTAAAATCATTCAAATTTTTTATTCAAAAGTGGCAATTATTTTTCAAATCTTTGACTAAGTTTTAATATGCCCTTGTTTATTATTTTATAATGTTGTAGAATTTATTGCAACAATTAATTAATGATATTATTGTTTTTTGTTTCTTACTACTTAACTGTTAACCTATAGAATGCCAGGTAATGTTTTTTGAGGTTGATTTTAAACATGTACATTCTAGCTATGCATACATTATTTTTGTAGGGGATTATCACACTTTTAGATTTCATTTTTATTGTGTTGTTGGGAGGTATCGAAATCTTCAAAATGATGAAGAAAAAAAAAGTTATTTAATCCTGAAATAGTCTCATACAGTGTATATGGATATGTGGGACGACACAAACACGCATGTAGCATCAAAGTTTGAAAGTGTTTCTTGTCATATTTCAAATATAACAGGATCTGTACAGCACTCCTTTACATGAGACATTGCTCCATTGATAGTCTTCCATGAAGGAATACGGAGTGATAAAGCTCACATTGTATTTTTCAGTTTAAACCAGAACTCCACCATTTTTGTAGCCAACATGTCGCAACCATTGCTGGATGGCACAAAAGGTACTAACAAAAAATTGTTCTGGATATTTTATTTTGTTTAATTTATTTATTTATTTATTTTGTGTGTGTAATTTTTTTATTGGTATTTTTGTATATATTGTGCAATTGCAAACAGTAGCCAGTTTGAGTATTACCAGATAATTGTTAATTGACAGCTGGTCACACCAGCAGTCCCTGTATGGATAGTTTCCAGTAGTACGCCAATTAAATTGGTCCACTGCTGCTCAGATGCATTTAACTACAGCAAGCATAATTCTACTTCCATTGTTCCAAATTCACAGTATATTGTTTTTCTGAGAAAACTAAAACGTAGCATATTGTACTTCCTTGAAGTACCTTTCTACAATTTGCAGTCTGTACAGATGATGTTATACATCATTAATCTATTGAAAAAAAGTACCGGTAACTAGATATTTATATTATGTTTAACATAAGAAATTTGTCTCGCATGCAATGTGATAGTGTGAAAGTGTACAGTAATATTGGCTTCCAACCGAAAGTGCCTGAGTCATTAAATATCAAAAGTGTCAAATAATGTTTGAAGTAGATTACTTACACTGTTTGGAGTCGGAAGGGTGTTAATTAATATACTTTTTCTCAGACTTACGGCCCTTCTGGCTCTGGACAGACAATACATGTACATTGAACATCCATGCATCTTTTTATATTACAATGAATTAGTTTGCGGAACATAGTTCCATTATTGAATATATATGTGTCTTGAAATCCTGATGGTTTCACTTCATATTTACTTTGTTTGCGCATGATAGATAGAAATTTTGTGGGGAAAAAAGGCTTATTTTGGGGGACATTGAATATGTGAATATTGACAGTAAATATTGAATTGTTTGTGGATTTGTCTTAATTACTTTTTTTTAAAGGAAAAGTGAACAAGATATATCATATTTACATAATGTTTGCAAGCATGTGAATGTTTATTTAACTGTTTACGGCAAAATGGGTTCTTTTTTGTAAATGTTTACTCGATAAGCCAAAAAGATAAGCGGTTTGTTTAATTGAAAGACCCAAGACAATTGCACCAAAATGGGTCTTATTTTCATGATGTTTGCAAATGTGTGAGAGTGTATGAACCAAAATAGGTGCTTTTTTGTTGTTGTAAATGTTTACTTGATAAGCAAAAAATTATTTATTTACAGCCAATTTTGTACCCATTTTTATGCAAAAAAGGGACATTTTTGTGTGGACAGTTTTATTGCGAATGTGCCAAAGTACAGTCAAGTGAACTGTAAACCATTTTATTGCTGCTTCCAATTAAGTCTCTCACAAGTGCCTGCATTATCAACAATCTACAATGTCAAATATTTTTTTTCTCTAGCGCAATAGGGGATGAATACTCATGCAGTGTGTTATATCACTGTGGAACCACATCATAAAGGGCTCTGTTATATAAACAAGGTGATTGTGCTGGTCCTAGCTCTTTATATTCTTTTGTTTTCTTATCTTGATACATGTATAGCAACTTAATTTCTATGTTCCCAAGGACCTCGTTATAACAAGGTTCCAGAGTACATCTAACACAGTATCCGTAACCCGGTTAAAGATAATGGTGTCAGTTCTGGACTTGATGCGTTCGCGTTGCGAGGGAAGAAAGGGTGTTGAAGCGATTGATCATGTAGCACCCATTTATTGATGTGTACGGTGAGGTTTTAGAATCATCAAAAGAACAAATAATTGGCCCAGTCTTGCTAGCAGACCTACGCAGTGTACACACAAATGTGTGTATGGGACTATACAAACGTGTGGCATGAAAGTGTAGCCCACAACCTTTAAAGCTGTTACTTGTCATGTTTTGAATATGAGGGCATTTGGAGAGCCATCTTTTTTAGGGGACATTATTTCACACTCTACCAATTTAACATTAAATAAAATTAAAAAAGCAAATTTCTCTTTAATAATGTATAATACAGAACAAGTAAATGAATTATTCATAACCTTGTAAAGGAGATATTTTTGTGTAATTTGAATTCGAGAATGAAAGGTGGACTGGTTGAATTAGGGCCTTTGTTGGACACTTTAAGATGTAAGCTTTAATATATGCCATATTCCCAAGAAACATTAATTGGGACAAATCATTTTTTATGCACTTAATGGTATGATTAATTTAGTTTTTAACTGTAGTGCGTTAGTTTACAGGATAGATTTCAATAATTGAATATTCATGTAACTTGAAATCCTGGTGACTTCACTTCTGATTGACTTTGTTTATGAATGATGCATGTAGTTTTAAAATTTCACCCAAAAAAAATTAGAGATTGTTCATGAAAATTGAATTTTAGTGTAGTTTTTAATTGAATGGTTTATTTGAGTAAAAGCAAACAGTCCAAAAAAAGGTAAAAAAACGTTCACATTAGCAGTCAAGAGACTGATCCTACGCATTAAGAGATTGCATTTCAAAAGTATTTCAGTTGTTACATTATTGGGTATGTAAATTGTTCATGGATTGGTAAAAAGGGTCTTTTTTTGTATAGAAAGACTAGAAAGTTTCACGAAAAGGGGTCATATGTTTTCACAATGTTTTTGTAAACGTAGGAATGCATTGTTTTTTGGGGTAAGGTAGGGTAACTTTTCTATGCAGAAAGGAGTCATTTTTGTGGAAAATGTTCTGGAGTGTATGCCAGCCAAATACAAAGAAATCCTAGACTCTGCTCATGATGATCATGTGTTATGCCTTTGAACAAGGAAGTGAAACCGCTAAATTGAAATGTTAGAAGAATTCTCTCATTAAAGGGGGTGTAAACTGACGAGACTACGTGTCTTTCCTGTGGCCTGACTCGGGCCAATCGGGTATAAAACGACTACTGACGACTCAACCGCATCAATCACGTGGGTCAAACATACGCGAAACGGAAGCGTGAGGAGAAGTTTGGTCTGTTTCGCGAACGCTGACCATATAGAGATTAAGTCGCTGACTACCGTTAATCAAGTCCATAGTTTACGTGCAGTTGTCCAAAAAGAGACGTAGGTCCCCTTTATTCGTCAGTTTACACCCCCTTTAATGAGTTAGCTTACATTGGTGTGCTGTTGGGTTAATGAATAAAAATGCATAACTTGTTGTTATATGCACATTTCACTCCGTTTAGATTGTGGCTCGTCCTTTACCTGTCTTTTGTGAATTCATTTAATCTATGAATTAGTTTGGTAATTTTTAAATTTTAATTCATGTGAGCATGCACTGGTAACAATTTCATGTCTTAGAATTTTGTACACAAGGCAAAAGATTAAGATTCCAAATGTTTTTAGTCCTATCATGCATTTAGCAATTTTATTCTGGTAACTACCTTCTTGAGGAAAAAAAAATGGTGGCACTTGAAGGGTTAAATATGATAATGCAGTTACCAGCAGTCATGAAGTTGATCAACATTGATTGAGCTAGACAGAGAGAGGGAGCACAGAGAGAGGATGACGTGCAGAGAGAAGTAGCGAGGGGGTCGATATAGAGGAAGAGATAGAGGGGGCAGCAGGGAGAGAGGGCAGATGGAGAGGGGAACATGAGGAAAGAGATATGAGGCAGCGAGGGAGAGAGATGAGATGTCTTGTAAAAGAGAGAATTAATAAGTCAAAATTTGACAAATGTTTGTGCTCTCGCAGACGACTCACATTTTATAATGAGGGGAATGGCTAAATTAGAATTCAGGTTTTGGAATTTAAGTTGAAAGAAGGGCGAAGTCATGCTAATTGTCTTCATATAGAGTAAATGATATGTATGATATCAAAATTTAAGATGGTACAGTGCCCACCACACGTAAGAAATGTGGGACTACATGATGATATATTGTGTGGAAATTAATTCTTAATGTCTTTTCTTCCTTGTGTACAGCTATATTTCTGCAAATTTGTGAAGTAGACTATTTTGAGTCATTAATATATCATTAAGTATCATAGAGAATGATTAAGCTCTTTCGTTATCAGTTTTGCTTTTATAAACTCCTTTCTCTTGATCGTCTTCTTCCACTATTTCTCCTTTGTTCTTACATTTCTTTCTCCTTTCCCCATTGTTTTCCTTTCTTCTTTCTCTCTCTCCCTCTCTATTTCTGTCACTGCTACAACTTTCAAAACTCAATGCAATCTGAAATTTGGGGGATAAATAAGAAAAGCATGTCGATGTCAAATTGTCTGATTTTTTTCTCTTGTATTTATTCTCCTAAACTCCACCATACATGAAGACAAACAGTGGATATGAAATGACCTGCTAAATGCATCCATTAAAGAGAGTCTATAGCAACATACGACAGGGGCATTATACACTCCAATATCCTTCTAACTCTAGAAGATTTAATAAGCTGACTAGTCAAATCCCAAACTACCGCTCTTCATTTGTACCCAACCCTATTAAAATTACTGTGGCTAATTTTGTATGGATCACAACACTGCAGGGATTAAGGTTCTCAAATTTTCTAGGACCATACACTTTATCATTTTATCATACTTCAATATTACGCTGCTATTTAAATGGGATATAACTCTAGATCAAGCGGTAACATAAATATATGCATCACATATTTCAAATCAGCTTACAGAAGTACATATACGGCGAATAAAAATGGAACTCTATTATGTGTACATTTATTTATGATCATTACTAATTTCCTCTCAAACTCAACCTCCCATAATACGCTCATCTTCTGTACTAACTCTAGTATATAACCTTTCTTACTGAAATATATAGATATCTTATTCATTGCACTTTTTTTCCGTTAAAAATATTTGTAACAGTTTCCTTCCTTCAACACAATATCAAATACAGTACATCAAAGTCAATGGGTATGTTCTATAGCTTTAGAATCTAATTCAAACAAACCAATGATATTTACTTTTACAAAACATAACGAGAAGAGAATCTACCAAGTAGATGTGTGTGTATAATTAAAAGGAAACATGTGTCCGGCAAAAAAAAGTTAATTTTGTGTAACTTTTGTTTTCTCTCTCTCAACTTGAGATATGAAATTGGGCGACTCCATACAGAAGCCGTGAAAATTCATAATCATACGTACGTTTGAATATAACATTTCATTTGCTGCAAAACAGAAATCGATTTTCACATCAAAGTTCAAAACGGAAACAAAAACTTGTTACAAAACATCTTCCAACATTACTTTTAAGAAGGGAGAGTCCAATCCAGATTGGTTACAGCTCCCTTCTCTCGCTTGACCAGCTATCACACACTTGATACATTTTGTTCAATTAGGCATCGCATCATACACCAAGACTGGGAACATGCACCAGTCTCCCTTCTCAAATGGCAGGCTGTCTCCATACTATACACAATCTACAGATGAATAGGCAAGATTAAGAAATATTTTCTTTCATAAATACTGATTACACATTTAACAAATCTATACACTATAGAAAAATAGATGTCTTTGCTAACATACACTCCACTCCAGTGATGAGTTCATCTTCCAAAAAAGTCCAGTATTTTTCCTCAATGGTAGAGAAACTTGTTAATATTCCCACAAGAAATCTACTAGAATCGATCCCTTTGGACCTTCTGTTTTCAATTCATTTTATACAAGTCTCATGTATGCACAAGTTTGAACGCCATTACCCATATAGTTTTTTTTATCAAACACAGCAACAATTTAAATGAGTATACCGGCACTTCTCTAAACACCCCTAAAACATCACACATAGCATTCCATAGAAGCTTGCTTGATAACATATATATGAAGCATCTGCTAACTCCATTTCCCAAGCATAATCATTCATTTTTTTTATGTTTTACAACTGCAAATCATTATATATCATTGCTGTACTATTAAACACGCTAGAGACTGGTACCATTTCTCTAGCAGCTAAATAACCACTAACCATCTACTGGGGTAGGGTGGCTATGTTTAATATGATGAATACCTCACCATTCTATTACACACTTTTGGCATTGTTTAATTTAGGGAGCCTACATGCATATAGCTCCTTCTAAGTACATGATCTATTGCGAGAAGGCTTTAAATCCTTATTTTAAGTCTTCCTAGCTCTGGAGACAAAAATCGTGTGAAACAGCCCGCCATTCACACTCTATTCATCATGTTCACATTTACAAAGGATAGAACGTAGTATGTAGTATGTACACTTTACACCGCAATTACATTTCACCAAATGTAGCAAAAATATTCATTTGTATGATGACATCATTATCTACATAACCGGAGAGACAATATATGAATCATCCTAGTAATAATAATTCCATAATAATTCCATCCTAGTTTTAAAAAAATGAAATATGAGAAAAGACCACGTGATCTCTTGAAAGAACTCGCTAAACAGCCTACGGCTAAGAGAATGACAGATTTATGTACAATAATATATCAATCCGACCATCGTCTTATACATTAGCCGTTGATAAAATCGTATGCTACTACATGCTTCTTCCCAAAAACCTTGCCAGAGGCCAGCCCGATTTGGCAAAGATTTCCCGCTGTGGATTTAAAGTGCCCTGAAAAGGACTCGTCGTTGATGCATCAGACAGTCCTCTGACATGCGCATCGTCTACACAGCTCAAAGAATGTTTTATCTGACAGGAGCCACAGGAGCGTCAACTCATCTACAGAGTCGACGCCCGTCTGGTTCTCAGCAGATGATTCTCAACAAGCATTCTCATTAAAGGTTTATCGTCCATGAAAGCACTAGCCGAATTCAAACTTTTAACAACATGACATCATCTTTAACATATTTCTTCACGTGTGTCTTGGCAATGTGATTCCAAGGTTTGAATGTATCAAATTTCCAGACACACCAAATATATTTGTAGAACATTGGTCAAACGTTATAGGTGGAGTTGCCACTGAGACATACATTCAAACTATCTTTAAATGACATCATGAGCAGACACTCTATATAGCTCAAACTGTGACATCGAAAAACAATGAAACACGGCCATTCCAACATGCAGAAAAGCACAAGTTACAAGGATTACAGAGGAAGATATTCAAAGCATTTCATCACATAAGCTCATCTAGTTACTGTTTCGTTACATTTCTATTCAAAAAGCTGCAGCAGATTTTCAGAGCAATAATTTCACCAAAATTTACAAGCAGCCGCACACAAAAAGTTCATGAAATCACAAAGTTCATCCCAAAAGAAACTAACCTACAGTCACGGACGAAGTAACCAACAAGCTAATGTCATAACGAATTCCATCCTTCCTATTACAGTATTTTACCATACCATTTATAAACTCAGTTCACAGAAACGTCTATGGAATGATTATTCACCTTTAAAAAAACAACAACCAATAAACCTTCACAAAGACATCATAATAACACTGAAATCTGAACCGTCTGTCCTCCGATAACTAACAAAAAATCTAGTTCCCCTCACGAAAGTAAAGCAAACTCGGCTTGTATACAGCTACACGTATGAAACCACAACACGCATAATACCACTTCCATTGTTCCAAAGTCACACACTATTTTTTTTCTGAGAATACTATGACATAGTTCATCAAACCTCCTCCTCCTTCTCCCATTAACAATCTATACAGGTGCAGCATGCATGTATTTAGACACTTTGTTTTGCCATTCCTTTCCTCTCCTCTTTGTACGGTTCTCAAAACCGATTATCAGAATACATTTCATCAAATTCATGAAATAACTGGATCTACTCGCGTATCTTCTTCAGAGTCGCGCTATTAAACATCTTTTTATCTGACTGGTCAAGGCTTGTTCAGACATGGCGCAGTAAACCGCTGTAAAAGCGTTGCCATGGATTTTTAACGCGTGTATGAATGGCAACTGCGTGCAACAAAGGACTTGCACATATTCACTGAGCTCTTCATTAAAAGATATAGAATTGTAGAACATATTACATTTTAAGTTATCATTTTTTTTAAGTCAGCGATTTTGTGGCGTCACATTGAACGAGCCTTAAGAGATTTTTCCTTTCGCTCGGATCATTTTCACAGCCAATCTACAAATCGACTACAGTTCTTTTCATAATCCCCTTACTTAAATTTGATTTGATTTTTTAATTATGCCCAAGAATGTTATGGTTGTAATGTTTTATCCATAATACAGTCTTAAAAAAATGGATCAAAGGCTTTTAACAAGTACAAATTAGGGTACCTTCTCCCTGATACGAGCTATAAATGAGTTCCAAAAAGACACTTGAGATTTCAAACACATATTCCAAGGCACGTTCCATGTACTCGAGTACCAGTTTAAGTGCAACACTTTTGCTCAATGCGACCTCCTTCCTATTCAATTGTGCCAACATCTTCAGTTGTGTAATGTGACGGCAAACTAGATTTAATTCATCAAAAACATGTTTTCATTTGCTTGAGCCCATAAATGTGAAACCCACCATCAACTTTGACCTTCACATTTTGTGGTATCTCTTTCATACTTCATCAATACTTCAAATTTCATTTCATCGATATAAATAATCACAATTTGCTTTATATTCTTTCTGCATCATCTCAAAATTCTCATCATCTCAAAATTCTCTCAAATGGTGTGATGTGAACATGACAGCATTTCATTGATACAGATTTTGAATACCATTTCCAACAATCTTCCTTTGCTGCTAGTCTTTCTTCAATACCTCTCCAGTGGCCAAATGTGAACATGACCTTCATTTCATTGTTATGAACAATCACATTTTGCTTTATTTTCTTTCTGCATCATCTCAATAACCACTCCAATGATGCGATGTGAACACAACTTTCATTTCATTAGTATACTGCGGTACCCAGTCCAACTATTGCACACTAATAGTTATATCTCCTTCCAACTACAGTCAATCCTGCCTTACTATCCAGAACATGTGTACAGAACATTTGCCACTCTCCACCCAGGTGAAGAAAATGGGTACCCGGTAGGAAGATATTCACTGAATGCTTCACTATACGTGGAAACAATATCATTATTATAAGTTGGATATAGTTGAATCACTCTCTAATAGATACATGTTGGTGGCCCTGCTAAATATGTATGTACATGTAAGTCCATTTTAAAGATTTCTTAGTGATTTCCTTTTCTTTCTTTCTGCCACTAAGCAAGGCTGTTCTAGATCAGATGATCCTCACTACTTATGACTGGATAGTTCCCCAAGATGCTTAACTTTCTCTATTCATATATTAATTGGGGCTCATGCACTTCTCAAGTTCATCAAATCCGTTTCTTGAAGGTTAAAGTCAATTTAGTAACCAGCATGCTAGGCTAACACTGCATGTTTAAAGCTTGCTGCACTGAAGACCCAAGCAATGTGTAGAGAAAAGTTGTTTTCCCCTCCTCCTTGTCTCATGCGAAAATAAATATGTAAATTCTTAGCATATGACCCATTTATATGCTAGGTGTGAGACCCCTTGGGTGCCATATCAACAAAGCAAGTACTTGCAGCTTTTGCCTACCTAGCATTCCAAGGATATTCATGAAAAGTAAAACTAGTTGGGCTCCTAAAGGGGTGGAGCCTCTTTTTGGAGCAGTTCTATTTAAATTTCAAGCGAAGATATAGGGAAATCACCTCTTAACTTTACAAAGGGGGTTGTACTCTTATTTTCATTTGGGAGTCTGGTTACCACTTCCATTGCCTTGAAGATTGATATGAGGTTGCCCATGCAGGGCTATGTGTGTCACCCCTCCACTGGCTGCCCCGGGGGGTGCCATCCCTTGCATAATAGTGGTAGGTGGTCTGCCCTGGGCAGCATGAGCATGCTGGAACTGGTTCACACCGGGGCTGGCCGGATAGACGAAGATGGTCTGGCCATGCTGCAGAGCAGGGGAGGGAACCGAGATGGTGTGGAGGGCCGGGGAGCCTGGCTGGGTCTGCTGAGGAGCGGAGAGTTTGACCAATGGCGACATGGGCTTGGGTTGCTGGCTCATGTGGGGCGAGTAATGGAACTTGCTCATGGTAGGGGAACCCTGAGGGTTGGGGGAGCCGCCTCGGGACATGGGGGACGGGGGCGGGGCCGGGGTTAAGGTGAACTTGGCGGTGAGGGCAGAGTTGGAGCTGCTCAGAGGAGTAGATGATAGAGACATCTTGCTGGAGGGGTTGGGACCGCCTAGGCGAACACTCTTCACAGACGTCAGGTGAAGCTTACCGGGCGCAGGAGACTTTGGTGTTGACGGAGTACCTGAGCGAAAAAGAAACCAAATAGATAATGCAAAGATTAGAATATCTTAATCAAAGGATAAAAGTCTACCCTATATATTTCATTTATACAACAATCGTCAAACTGAAAGAATCCATAAATAAATGTTTGTATTCTTACTGTTTTGTACACATTTCTGACAAAATATTTGACTTTTGAACCTATTTGAAATAATAATTACAGAGCTTGGTTTAAGCATAACCTAACGTATATAAAGTGTAAGGACTACAATGCTTTCAAGGCCTGGCCTTACCTGGTACGGCAGCTTCTCCGTCCGGCCCTTCTTCATCCCAGGACTGCTGCATGATCTTCTGACGGACCTCACGTATCTTCAGCTGCAGACAGTTCTTGGAGGGGAACATGTCCTGGTGTTTGGACTGGAAAGCAGCGGTTGAAGGAGCTGTCAATCAAAAACAATAAACGAGATGATTGGTACTACTGCAAAATGATGGAAGAATAGCAACAAATACATACATACTGAAACTTTTCGTCTTGCACTCATCTGAGTAAAACCTTTCCCAAATACTTCAAGACATCTTTTTACACAATGTCATTGCATGAACCAGTATGCAATTTCATCCCTTTTTTAGAGAGATTTAAGTCGACTGAAAAGTTTATACCCTTCACTGCTTCTAAGCCTTTTTTTGTTGTTGCTCCATATATAGAATAATTTGGGTTCATTTTAACCGATACCTGTACAGTTATTTAGCAAAATACTCTAGATCAAAGCAGAAAAATCAGACAGGCATACTGAAGAAAAATTGAATAAAATCGGACAAAAAATGAGAAAGTTAGGAATGTTTGCATATTGCAATCACTAGAAGTATTGGTCCTTCAAATTGGCTGGATCGGTAATGTCTCTGTGACATAGTGGCGGACAACTTCCCCATTTGGACAACACAAAAAATTACTACAATTTCAATTTACCGAAAATGTATGAATCAGGATGATCTTTTTCATTTAGAAGACCTGTAATAGTATACTCTTTATAATATATTTTGAGTAGTGCCCCAAGAGTTACCATATTTTTGTATACGACTAACGGGAGTTATACGTCATTATTTCACAATCCACTGACAAAATTGCCACTTTGATATTTGCATAGCTGTAGTGATCTCATATTACAAACAGAATGGCCCAAATTCACAAAGGAGGTTTAAATTTAACCCATGGTTTAAACCTTCTTATTTACATAACCCATGGTCTAAAATTAGCGCAAAATAAGCGCAGAGGTCCAATATAAGATGTGCAAGACAAGGTATGCTTAATTTGTGCTAATTCTAAACCATGGGTTATGTAAATGAGGGTATAAACCATGTGTTAAATTTAAACCTCCTTTGTGAATTCGGGCTCATATGTTTCTTATTATTGGTGGGATTCATTTCAAACTTCCGCCATTCTGTTTCTCTGTTTTTTCTGCTTTCATTCAAATGAACCTATTACAAGGGTTGGACTTCCCTTTTAACTGTTGCCAATTTGAGGAGAGAAAACTGATTAATTAAAAAAACTTAGAAAACAAACTCATGTCAGACAACCTCAGTACTTGGGATGATAATAATAATAATAATAATTATTATACATTTATAGAGCGCAGAAACTATCCAACTTTAAGTATATATTCTACTGCGCTACAAGAGCTCCTGATAGGCTTAAATTTACAGTGAATTGAAAAGGGATTGGGAAATAAAGAGGTGACTCACCCGAGGGGAAATAGCCGTTGTTCTTGAAGAGTTCGGTGACGAGGATCCGTCTCTGATCCAAGATCCTTCGCAGTGTGGAGAGGGAAGAGGAGGAGGAGGAGGAGGAGGCAGAGCGATCCAGCTCTCCTTCATACTCATCTATTTCATCTGATATGAAGAGAGAAGATTATGAACATATATACATTACAGAACAAGAGTGGTAGGAGAAGAAGTAGCAGGGGTGGTAGTGGTTGTGGTATTAGTGGTAGTGGTAGTAGTAATAGTATTAAGAGTAGTAGTAGTAGTAGTGGCAGTGGTAGTGGTAGTGGTAGTGGTAGTAGTAGTAGTAGTAGTAGTAGTAGTAGTAGTAGTAGTAGTAGCAGCAGTAGCAGCAGTGGTGGTGGCATTGGTAGTTGTGGTAGATATGGTGGTAGTGGTGGTAGTAGTGGTAGATATGGGGGTAGTAGTAGTAGTAGTAGTGGAAGTGGTAGTAGTAGTGGTGGTGGCAGTGGTAGTAGGATGAGGAGGAGGATGAGTAGTAATAGTACAGGTAGTATTAATAATAGTTACTAGGTATCATTCACATATCCATCCAAGGGGATGCTCAAGGCACCTTCAAAGAATAACCATTATCCAGGCTCCAGCATTTTAGAACTTGAGGAAGTCCTACTTACCAAATTTTTTGAAAAGTAAGGATTTTTTTTGTGTTTGGGTAAAATTTTAAACAAGCAAAACACCTTGACACAAACAAGTAACAGACAAAATCTCTCAAAATGGAATACTAATTAATTCATAGTTCTTCCTACCTCGCATATGGCCACTATAAGCCTCCATGGGGGACTTGTCACTGAACTTGAAGACAGAGTCGTCTCCTATCACTCTCTTGCCCGGCGTGCTGGGTTCGGAGCTACTGGAGCTTCTACGGTGGGGTGACTTGAGTTTGCAGGGCGAGGTCGGGTCGTTGTCTGAATCACACTCACTCTTACCTATCAAAATAACAATGGTAATAAGGATTTAATTATTGCTAAGGCTCAAGCAAACAGAAATTGTCCATTTACTGTTAAAAACTGAATTATTCATACCCTTACCAACTTTCATAATTTTGTTAAAGCATGTGAAAAATTGATTTGTTGCGATTTGTTTCTAGAGAACTTGACATATTATAGCTTACATCTCCAAAAGTATTCAACAAAGTCCCTTGTTCAACCTGACACCATATTAATTTTGAATTATGAAGAAAAAAATGACACACACACAACAAAACAAAAACCAAATTATTAAAAAAAAAAAAATCATATTTTATTGAGGAAAGTCGTACAGTCCTACAATGTATGTACTTCTAGAAATTGTACGAAATACAATTAATTAAGGTCTGGAGTACCCAAGACATTTGGTACCATGATAAGGAGAAAAAGGGTATCTAAGTTTTTAATGGGGAGGTCTTGATGTATGAAATCTGAGAGGCCTGAGAGGTGAGAGAAGACTGAAAGCGCATTATCATCTCCAATCCCCCCCCCCCCCCCACACACACACAAAAATTATAATGATGATGCTAGTGATAACATTGATTAAAGGCTAATGAAGCTAAATTAAAGAAAAAAAGTTTCTTTACAACATGATTTAGACTTGAAGTCATGGCATATTGTCCACATGAGTGCATATTCCTTTTTTTTTATTCAAGAAAGTAACTCACGATCAAATTGAACTTGAATCCTTGGCATGTTTACTTCCTAATGATTATCCAGCATTCTCCAGGGAGACTTCCTTTACTCGAAAGAATGCTATTATTGATATCCTGTTCTGGATTTATAAAACCATGAATTCCTGTTTACTTTAAGAGGTTGGGTATTTATTTTCAGCTCAATGAAAATAGGTTTAATTTTGGTATGCCACACATTTTTCATGGACCCGAAGTCTCTCCGACTTTGATGTCAATAGGTAAATAGTGAGGGTTCAAAGGTGGGAATGTGTCTTTCAAGTGGTTTTCATAGCGCTATATAAAAATTAAATATTATTATTATTATTCAGATTATCTTGATGAAATTATCAACAACAATGATAATAAAATATTTTTAAAAACCTGCTACTTAAAATAGAATAATATTCATATTTTTATAATGCAAATATTCATAGCATGCAAATTGCAAAGTCCACACATAATATATATATCCACGTGTTTGTTTTACAATGAAAACAATCCACGTGTGATTTTTGGCGGGTGAATATACATGTACAGTGTAGCTAACAGCGGCACTTGCTTCATGCATGCCAATTTTGTGAGTTGGCAGCTTCCAAATATCATCACCATTTAATATATTTGAACACATACTCTATTGAACAACTACTGTATACATGTATGTATAGGTTGACAAAGGGATTATTTACCACGTCTGCAGCTGTTTGACTCCACTGCACTAACATACATGGTAAGTACACTTGCCTTTATATACATGTATATCATGCAAATCCCATCTCATGAGACTAAAATGAACTTTTTAAATACTGAGTGCAAAATGGGCAAAATTTCCCTTGCTGCACATTCATAAATAGTCATGTAATGTCAAAATATGAGTGAAAGCTATGTTAATGTTTCAAAAGTACTGCACATAAAAAAAAAAAAAAAAGAAGGATCATCCAATAATGTGTAGTACTCCCAGGAAGAAGTCTTTTGATATCGAGAATCGCATCTTTTATTTGGAGCGGAAATGGAAATTCCACAAAGCTAAAAAGGAATTAGAAGTTTATTTCTATTCAATTGCCCTAGATTCTATTTTTGTAGAATAAAATGGTTCCAATCAAAGATAAACCCGACAGAAAAAAAGTGAATAAGTTCCTCCAGTGAATACAACATTCAAATTTTGAGATGCAGTCAATGTTATGAACTGATCAGAAAATATGAAGCATACCTGCATTGTGATAAAACCGACTTATCATATTTATTGAATGTCTGTGTCAATATACAGTAATCTTGGACAAGATTTCTTTGCTGAAAAGGGATTTGTCATGTACTAAGACGTTTCTCCAGTTGGTGACATTGTTACAGCAGTCTACTGAGTCACTCCAGCAGTCATCTGTGGACATCTGTTGACACATCTGTGACGACCATAAACTTCATGGACTTGTAGAGTACTATTAAAGGCGCTGTAAACATTGCTTTGATGACATCACTTGAAACAGGTTGGATCACGAGGAGGTTGCCATCTAGAAGGATGTCTTATTGACTTCAATATTACTTCAAACAATACACTACAAATCTAGTTCTGTCAATAACTTTTTTCTATTTGATACGTTCATTTCTAACTTTTGTTTGGGAATTTAAATTTTCCAACTGTAATTCATGTATAAGAAATCTGTATTTAATCACAGGTAACCATGTTAAAGCTTAGGAAGAAGGTTGTATTTAAATGCACTATGGTAAAACTCATCCCTATGATCATAATACTTTGTGTAAATGGGTACCAAGTTAAGGCAGTATCCTTAATGCAGGGGCAAGAAGCAACCTTACATTTCCCATACCCATGTGACTGCACAGAAGTCACATTACAGCATTCTTATAGACTCCCATTTTATCGCTCTTCAGATGGGTCACCACTGTCTTTGACACAAGATCAGGTGCAAAGATTCAACGTTCAGAATAGAAATAACAATGCTAATTGCTTTCTGGAGTTTTCAATAAGTAACCTACTGCGCAATGATCAAGGGACATACATTTCGTCTGTATACAAGGATGGGGAGATAGTAGTTGAACAAACACACAGGATTTGGCTACAGGTTGATTATCCTCCTGGTGAGGCATCATGTGCCGTGAGTTATGATAAGGGAGGAGACTGGGTCTCAATAGACTGTACAGCCAAGGTTGGGAGTCTATCAGGAAAGATTGAATGCTATCAGGATGGTGTATGGATGCCTCCCCTAACTGATCCTACTGAAACCGACACTTTATTGAAACAGACCATTCTCATCAGAAAAACACAGCCAGTATTTTGTTGTTCCTCTTCCACTTTGACTGAATACACTGAAAGATGTGAATGTGATGATACTGTATTGTATCAAGATAATACCATTAGCAGTGACCCATGTCCGACCACATCAACAAAAACATTGACAACTTCTACTTACAGAACCCCAGATCTGGTCAACAATAGTCAGACTTTTAACTCATCAAACTATCCCCTACCATCAAACACAACATGCAAGAATGCCATCAAAATGACCAAAGATAATTTGAAAACAATAATTATATATTCTATTTTGGCAACCACTGTGGTCATAATGTTCACATTAAATGCAATTTTCCTCTATAAATTGAGGCATACATTGTACACGCAATAACAGTAAATATGAGTCACAAGATCCTTCAACATCAAAAAATGATGATGATGCTCAAGAATGCGTTAGACTATAGTGATCAGTCCTTGCAGGACTTTGCAGCTCACGATTTTCAAGACATTAAAACATTATCTGAGGAAATACCAATCATTAGACCAATCATCCCATTATATCTTTCAAGACTCTAAATCTTATGGTAAATCTATATCAAATGTATCTTCCTTCTTTGCTATAAATGATTAAGTGGAGCTATCGCATTTGTAGATTTTGACACATTAATAAACATTATCATTATATAATATTTTTTCTTATTAGAATATGGAAAGAAAATATAAGGGTTTGTTTTCCATCGTCTAGAAAACCAATGTACACATATGTATGGTAGTCTAAACTCTACTTCTGTGTCAACTCTTTCTTATGGTAATCGCTCTTTTTGCAAAGCTTTTACTGAACTTTGGAACAGACTACCTTTAAATGTCAAAAACTGTCAAACTGTTAAACTATTCAAAACTAGTCTTAAGACACATTTATTCAAAATTGCTTTCGCTGATTAATTAACTCTTTTCACTTTCATGTACCGGTATATGTATTGTAATTTGTAAGTTTATTTGCACTTTTTTGTTTTGTCTAATATGTAATTGTTTATCAGTCTATTTTGTTTGTTATAGTGCTTAGATAAGCGCTTTATATGTAACATATTTTATTATTTGTATTATTAGGCACCGTTTTATTATCATGAGTAGTAGTATCATAAAATCTCGAAAATTAAATATAAGGGTTTGTTTCCGTCACTAAATCTAACAAACCAATGTTCCCATATTCAGGGTAGTAGTATCATAGCTTATGCATCATAACTGTAGAGAAACTAGAGATGTTCTGTTCTTGGATGATAAGTCACCTGACTGCAGATCACTAGGTACTGGATTTGAATCCACTAGTATGATCTACATTTGCCACTCTACACCCAGGTGCAAATGGGAATAATATGTAGTGGTTTCATGTATGAAGAAAATATGAAACAAAATAATTTTTCAGTGATTGGTTCCTATCAAACCAAAAAGTAATTTTGTGTATTACAAAAAGAAGAGCTTTGGATTTACTTCAGAGTCTGTTCTGCAAATGGCTAGTTCTTCACGGATGAGACTTTGTAAGATTTGAGAATACTTCACATTATGATTTGTATTTTGTAGGATATAAATGAAATTTTAATACATAGATCTATTACCGTATTTGCCGGCGATAAGGCTGCAGCGCCGTATAGGCCATACCCCCAATTTTGACATTTAAAAAAAAAAATAAAAAATAAAATAAAAAAATTAAAAATGTCGAAGTCTGGATTTGATCTCTTGTCATGTTGATATGACTAAAATCACCGCCTTAGACCGCTCGGCCATCCCGCACTGATGCTAGCATAAGGAGTTTTCTGTGATGTATACATTGCGCCTCTCTCTTGTGTATTGAAATGGATTCAAAATAGCGACTTCGCGTGCTGGATGCTTCGCGGCAGCTCCGTTAAACGGGCCCTTCTTTTACTTTTGCAATGCATTGGCACGAACTAAGATTTATCGGCAGATGATGTTTTTGGAAGTTTATTTTCGTGTTCATGTCAACAATGCAAGATAAAATTGTCGGTAAGATGTGTTGAAATGTATAGTTATTGTACTGTTCGTAAATCTAGTCCCATATGTGCAAATTCGTGCTGGTTTTAACTTACTTTTTTAATTTTTTTTTACTCTTTCGCCGCATAGGCCGCACCCTGACTTTTTGATATTTTCTCTTCCAAAAATACTGCGGCCTTTAAGCCGGCAAATACGGTACTTGCATCTGTACACCTGTTTAGATGTTTTAAAATAAAATCATACAATTCTTAGACTTGAACAATGTCGCATATATTTTCTTCTCATATCCATTTAAAAGTTATTCAAATCTGTATCAATCTTGAAAGGGACTTGACCCTGAACGATGAAAGTTTGGCAGAACAAAAGCAGAAGAACCACAGGAAAACATGAGTGAAAACTTGTAAATATATTGAATGAAAAATAAGAAAAGTGTGTACAAAACCAAACAGGAGTGTTCTCCATATATCACATCTAAAATACATGATCATACTAGTAGTCTGGCACTTCGTTACAGTGAAATTAAAGATTCTGCTAATTTGAAGTGCTCATAAATATAGCGATTACAACTTTTTTTAATTCTTATTTTTTGTCTGATTAAATTCATTCTTCCACCAGTCAGCTTCTGTGATTTTTCTGCTTTCTTTTTAATAGAGTAGATGTCTGTTAAGGTTAGATTTCCTTTTAAATAAGAGACAAATATTGAGAAAGAGAGAAAAAGAGAGAGAGAGAGAGCGCGAAAGAGAGAGAGAGAGAAAGAGAGCGAGAAAGAGGGAGAGAGAGACAAAGAGAAAGGAGGGAGATAAGGGGGAGGGGACTGGAAAGGCATAATATTTCTTGAAAAATCTTTGTGGAGACCCTGAGAGAATATGTTATGAAACAATAAATCATACTAAATTATCATTAGATAAACTGAACTTTACAGTAACGTCTGCTCATCTGTTACTATGATTTTCCTGCTCCCATTCAAGTCAAAAGAGATTAATTAATTCAATTGTTCTTGCGCTAAGTTTTTTAATCATTCAAATAGTTGCTGCGCTATATCAATTGATTTAGTTAATACTTGGCAGGAATTAATTCCTTGAAATGCTAGAGCGCCAGCAATGCTAATTAGATGGGGTAATAATTGCGGAGTGCCAGGAGTGTCATGTGTAACAGACGTGAGCGCTATACAAAAACCCACTGCTATCATTATTATGATCTACTAAAAATAGCTCACACAAGCAAATGTCTTGATACTCCCAAATTTAACCAAATACTTGACAAATGCAGGGACACCTGTTTTAGCGACCACCTTTACAGAAAGACCACCTGTCTATGAAGACCACGTATCTCATTTTCCTAGAAGTGTATTTCCTATTCAAACCTGAACTAAAGCAACCTATCTACAAAGACCACCACACTACAAGAGATGGGTTTTCTTGTCGCCCCTGAGTGGTCTTTATATACAGGGGGGGGGGTGTTTCGTAAAGATGTTCGTAAAGTTACGCATGACTTTACGAATGACTTAAATATGAAGAGCCAAATGGGATGCTCAATCATTTTTAACTGCACCAACTAAAGTTGAACTGTGCAGATGTAGATTAACATTCTTATTATAACAAACATTTTTAATGCAAAGTATATTTTTTGCCATAATTTAATTTAGTTTTGGAAAAATAGTCACACTTTGTTAAAACATCAGAAAAAACTTTGGGCATCCTATCTGTCACTTCATATACAAGTCGTGCGTAAAGTCGTGCATAACTTTACGAACAGCTTTATGAAACACCCCCCAGGTTTCATTGTAATTCTAAGGAGAGTATCTTACTTGTGGAGCCTTTTCTCTTCCTCCTATAGCTGCTCACGATGGCCTCTGCGGTGAGGGGCATGACGTTTCTCTCGTTGGTATGGTCCTCAGGATGATACTCCGGAAGCTGCCTGAACTGAGCCTCAAAGTTCACCTCCTCAAGGACCCTGGATTTATAAATAGGGAATCAATTACACACAAAGAAAACAAAATAGAATTAAGCAATTATATAATCCTGTGAAAGAGTTATACAAGCATGCTGCTTATAAGTATCAGCTTGCATGGTGATGTAGATATACAGTAGGCTTGCGGCTACACCATGTGAGAAAGGGGGAAGCGGAGGTGGGTCTCTCACATGGTGCAACCCAAGCATGTGGGGATTGAATTGAAAGTTTTCAATATCCTTCCTATACTTCACAAGGCCGTTTTATTAAATTAGTTGTCAATAACAATTGCTAAAATTCTATGACAAATTTGTCAACCAAATGCAATGACTTCAGCAGCTTACAACAGGTATTTTTAAAAGATTTTCCGTTATAAAAATTTGTATGAAACGGCTCCCGGATTCCTACCCTCCACCCTATACGTAACACTAACCCATACCCTACATCTATGCTAAAATGCAGTTGTAACCCTAACCCCTACCCTAAATCAAGCCTTAAACGTGGTTGTAACCCTAATTCCTACCCTTAATCTAACCTAAAATGCGGATGTAACCCTAATCCCTACCCTCAATCTAAACTAAAACACAGTTGTAACTGTAACCCTTACCCTCAATCTAAAGTAAAACGCAGTTGTAGCCCTAATCCCTACCCTCAATCTAAAGTAAAACGCAGTTGTAACGCTAACCCTTACCCTAGATCAAACCTAAAAATGCATTTTGTAGCCCGAACACCTACCCTGAATTTAACCTAAATCTTAGTTGCAACTCTAGCGTTATTTCTTTGACAAAATAAAAGCCTGGAGCGACTGTCACTGAACCCAACATGGCATCATCAACACGTCACTTACTTTTCCATGCCATCGTCTATTTTCCTCTTCAGTATGTGCGACAGGTTCCTTGCGTCTTTAGCTCCCACAGCCTCCGCCCCCGATAGAGCGTGCATATCCATGGCAACCGAGGTGGATGCAGATGCAGCAGCAGCAGCAGCATCGCCCGTGGCAGGCTTGTTGGACAGTCCATTTTCTTTGGTAGGGGTGTGGACGTCTGGCGGGTTGTTGTGAGCTGGCCGAGGGGCTGGGGTGGGAGCCGGATCGTTGGATGACATCTCTGCTGGTGATGATTGTCTGTGAGCACCCTCTTGTGATCCCTCATCCTTCCTCTCCACCAACTCGGCCAGTTCCTCCCTCTTTCTCTCCTCCTCGCGTCTTTCCTCTAGACTCTCTCCCCCTCCCGCTGTTGCTGGTGGTGATGATGATGATGGATGGTCTGCATCCTTGTTGCTAGGCGACTGGGAGGTGGTCTCTTCATCCTGGACTGGACTCTCCGCTGATTTGCTGGACTGTAAAACAAAATCAATCCAAAATGTGTGTCTGTTTGTGTTGATTTGTTTGTGCGTACTTGTATTATGCAAGTCTTTTCCTTTTTATTGTTAATTTATGCTCATTTTCTTGTTATTGTTTGTTACAGCGCCCCGACTACAAGCAGATTTCTGCTTCTATTGTATATTTTATTGTAAATTGTTTTATACTGGTTGAGTAAAGAATTGAATTGAATTCAAAATATATAAACCATGGAAAGATACAACTTCTCAAATGTTGAAAAATATAAAATCTCATGAAGAGTTGCGATAGATCCAAAATAATCGCAAGTGCTCTTATCAATCGCAGGTCTGCAGTCCCCTATTCTCTTCATGTACATAGCTGCAATTGATATCAACTCTTTATAGGCAGAGTCCCTGCACTGCCTTTTCTCCACCCCTTACAACAGTCTTTCTAATTTCTAATTCTAGTTTTATGAAACAGGGTCCAGGAGTGGCAAGTATGCCAAATGTAATAAAGCGCTATTCAAGAAACCACTCGTATTATTCTTATTTATCGAAACCCCTGGTATTCTTACCCTCGTTTCTCTCCTTGGAGGTTTGCCTCCCTTGCCATTCTCCTCCATGTGTTTCTTGTACAGTCGACCCTTGCATGACCTCTGCAGCTTGCCCTTTGACCCTTCATGACCTCCATCCTCCTCATGACCCGCCTCATGTCCACTTGTTTCTTGGTTAGTACTGATTGTCTCCGATTGGTCCGTTTCTGATCTGTCTTGACCCGTCTTCTCTACATCACTATCTCCTCTTGTTGCAGGTTTATCATTCACATGTGAATGGGGTTGAGGTCTTTCACCTTCTCTCCTATTTGCTTTCACGTCCCTGTTCAGACTTTTTTTGTGTGTATCTGCCTGGGAGTCTTTTCTCGGGTCCTCCTGACGATTTCTTGTCATATACTTCGAGCATTGAGCCGTCTGCGCTACATGAGCACGACTCTCATCAGCACCCTGCCTGTTCGCACTCTGCCCATCAACCTTCCCAGGAACTGCACTCTTGTCTGAACTACCCTCTTTCCCACCACTGCCGATCACATTCCTCTTCCCTGCCCCTTTCTCACTGGATGCACTCTGGATGGGTGCAAGCTTGGGCATGGCTTTGTAGCTTGCGTAGCTGGCGTAGCCCACGCTCGCTGAGGGGATGCCCCCCGAGGTGAAGACGGTGCCGTTGGAGGGGCCTATCTGCATGGTGGCGCCCATGGTTGTACGGGCGATCCCTGAAGGGCTGTGGGGAGGTAGGGTGGTAACAACAGGGATGGTAGCCAAAGTGGCTTTTATCTTCTTGGGGCCGGGCTGGATGCTCGAGTTATCAATCTGAAGCTGAGGCTGACCTGTGAAAATGAAAAAAAGAATTTTGATATGATTTGATTTATTTCCCAACAGCAATACATATACATTTCATACAATGATTTTACATATACGAGAAGAGAAACTATTAGTTGGTAAAAGAGATGATAAACTGAATATAAGCTATTATGATGATGATGATGATGAGAATCTATTTGGTATAGTGCACAGCACATTGAAACAACATTTAAGATTCCGTCCTTGAGTTGCTAGGCACAGGTAAACTGATTTGGTGGGGTAAAGAATTTTACTTATGGTTGAATGAAATGGGTATTACATGTATGTTCGAATGATCTAACATACCACTGATATAATTGAGTAAAATTAATTTGATAATCCACTCCAGAAAGTTCAACAAATTGTGAAACCCTTTTTCCTCAATGTGTTATAGATCACAAATTAAAACTTCTAAAAAAACTAATGATCTATTTTCAGTACTGCACACATGATTTCTGACAGCATTTTAGATTTTAGATATATTAGAAAGTTGAGATGTTCACCTCTGGTAGAGGACTGTATCTATCGTTGAGATGGATGCATTATTGGAATCATGTATCAGCAATAAAATTGAAAATCCATTTTAGTACAGTGGACAAAAACATACATTTTCTCTAAATGAGATAGCAAAATGTCTAGCTAGGACAAAGAACTGTACCTTTTGTTGAGATGGGTGCGGTGTTGGAATGATGTAACATCCCGCTGATGGTTCCTCTATTGGGCGTGGCGTCGCCCTGCTTGATGGAGACGGTGATGGGGATGGGCTGCCCAACCATGGTCGTACCCTGCATCATCACCTGCCTCGTGGTGGTGCTCGATGACGTCGACAGCGTCATCCCCGACGGGATCATGCCGGGCTGCGGGGCCGCAAACATCGTCATCGACGAGGACGATGAGGGCGTGGCGTACATGGAGGAGGAGGAGCATGTCTGGGCGGGGTTGGTCGTCATGACGATACCCGTGATGGGTTGGTGAGATGGGTGGGATGTCTGCTGGTGGGAAGGGGCGAGATTGAAGACTGGGTTGAGAGGAGGTACCGTCTTGACAGGTTTGGGAGTGACGACGGGGAGCTGTAGCTGAGGCTGCATAGGAGCTTTGGTTGCTGGTAAAATCTTAGTTGAACCTGAAAATCAAAAAATAAACAATCATTAACAGAAAGCACCTTTATATCATTTGATTGAAAGCGGAAGGCCAGTAGCTCTGTATCAAAGGATATGAGGATTATTTGTTTACACCGCGAGATTTCACAATGCAGAATCGTCAATATAAATGTAAATAATCAATAAGCGATAATTCCAAAACCGTTTGATATATAGATATAAAACTTCACAAGATTATTCATTTAATAGAAGAAACAGATAACCTATGTATGTGTCAAGTTTCAGAGTTCATTGTTATTTTATGAGGAGATGTTTGTAATAACAGCTATAAGAAGTGCAGTGGGGCTTTAATACTCAAGATTTTGCCACCATCTTTCAAGGAATGTTTTCAGTTAGGATTCTTTACAATATTTAGGCCCTTTTACAAGTTTTGGGATTGTTACCGTGCAAATCCCTGCATCACCATTTGACCCTTACCCTGAGTGTTGGCAGTCTTGACTGGCATGATGGCTGGTTGGATCAGAGCCGGTACTTGGATCTTACCTCCGTTCCCTCTCAGTGTGTCTCCTTGCTGGATGATCATGGGGCTGGGTGAGCCAGCGTGTGCTGGCTGTACATACGTCACAGTCCTGATGGGGAAGGGCAAACGGTCATGTTAATGGTTTATGCTTGAACCACAGGGTTTTTTCCTTTTCTTTCTTTTTTTTCTGTCATCATTTCCATATTTACTTAAATTTCTGATAGAACATTCTTCATAGATTGGTGGAGAGGGGCTTCCTTTCTTTTCTTCATATTTCTTGAATATCTGAATAATCCTCTTTTTTAATGTTAACAAAAAGAGGCACTGACAGGTGAGCTGTCATGGGTTATCCTGTTCAAGCCGACTGAATTTTGATCTGTTATTAGGTATATTGTTGTATATTGGAAGCTTGGCAAATAAAATCAATCAATCAATCATTAGACATATAAAAACAGATATTGTCTGTTTACAGCAAGAAGGGCACTATGATGGCTACCCTCAAGAAGACCATTGACAACCATTAGCTTCTACTGCCTTCAAATGTCAGATAACTACATAACTAGTGGACTGACCTTTGACCGTGTGGCAAGACGAACCTCTGCTGCTGCTGTGACGTCAGAAGCGCAGTATTAGCGATGGTCAGTGCCTGGGTGGAAACAGTACACTTTCCCATACCTGCTGCGGCCACGGTGACCACCGGGCTACAGGGCTGGGTGATGATGTTGACCGGTTGAGAGCTCGCCCCGGGACCTTTGGGTCAAAAAATATACATGACCTCTTTACTGGTGACATCAACAACTGCCTTTACAATTTATAAATCTGTTTGTATAGAAGATTTGTCAGGAAATTAAGACCCTCACACGGGTAGAGAAAAATATTGAGTAATTGAGCAAATGGAATTGAAATGTTACTGAAGGATAAAGGGAGGTTGGATTGTATTTGGTCTTACCTATTGTGACTCTCTGTTGAGTTTGAGGTGCAGTCAGGTTGTTGGTCTGGTAGCCAGAGGTCTGAAAGCTGGATGTCTGATAGCCGGATGTCTGATAGCCAGAGGTCTGATAGCCAGAGGTCTGATAGCCAGAGGACTGATAGCCCGATGACTGTGAGACAGTGACAACCTGCTGGGCTAGGTTCATCGGTAATGGTTGCGTCGTGATCACAGGGATAACCGTATGGATGTTCCCATGGTTGAAGATCTGCTGCGTGATCATGCCGGCGTTGGGCGCGGCATGGTTGATGGCATGTGTAGCAACCCCTGGAGCCTGATTGGTCACCAGAGTGACCTGGTTTGGCTGGGGTACAGCCTTGATGGTCACCTGTGACTGGGGTTGGGTCGGCGTAAGCTGAAGACTCCCGACCTGGACGTTGGTGGTGCCTGTGACCTTTGAACCAGCGTTGATATGTGCAGGAATGGAGGGCAGGATGTACTGGAGCTGAGCCATTGCAGGGTTCTGAGTCATGTTGTACGTCTGCATCGGCACCACACTCCCATTCGGCTTCAAGACCAGGTTCGTCAGCACAGTTGGAGTCGTCGGGACCTGCAATGGTGCTTCCGCCGGAGGTGGGGTTGCAAGTATCTTCCCCTGAATGGTATTGACATTGACAGCGTTTGCTGCGATCATGTTGGTGGTGAGGGGTTTAAAATTTGTGAATCCTGGCTTAGGAGTCGTTGGTGTACTTGGTGAAGCGATAGTCACACTTGTGAGTCCACCCGGTCTCCCAATCTGCACCACACCGCTCTGGAACTCCATACTGGATGCCCGCTGCAAGGTAGATCCTCTGCTCATGATCGCTTGGACCGACGACGGCATCAACGTTGCCAAATTTCCACCTCCTTGAACATTGCTTTGGATATCTGTCGTTCTTGCAACGATGACAGATGTTGGCAATGATTGGTTAAAGTTGGCCGGAGTAGACGATGGCCTGTTGGGAGCTATTGTCACATGGCCAGGTACGATCACAGCCCCTGGGCTTGGTGCAATGCGCACAGTGGTTGGCAATCCAACCGAATGAGTGTTTCTGACCAGTGCCTCTCTGGGTGTGGAATGCTGAGGCTCTTGTCCAGAGACGCCGGTGTCTCTCTGGTCCTTCGCACTTCTTTCATCAAATCCCTGATGCGTTGTACCCTGAATTTCCTTTGGTTCATTTGTCCTCTCCTGTCCAGCAGGCTCTGAGTTTGACACATTTTGCAGCTGATTAGAGTCAGCTCTTCCTTTCTTCCACGGATGGTACTCATGGAAAGCTTTGGCTTTGCTCCCCCCGACAGCATCGGTCCTCCCGCGCGGGGAGTGCGCCTTGAACACAGCACCGGTGGGCTGGAACGTACTCTTAGACGTGACCGGTCGCGACGATGCACCATCCGTCTGATCCCCACCTATCTCAGTCCTGATTGGTGAGTTTGAATCAGGCTTGATTTTGATTGGCTTAGGCCTGTAGGGTTTGTCCGAGGGTGGAAGCTGTTGTTTCATGACTGGCGAGAAGCGCTGCTGAGGGAATGCCTTGTTCTCAATCGTTGTCTCATTTTCAGATTCTGTCTCGGAATCACTGTCTTCCACATTTTCCTTGCATTCCAGATCGATGCGTTTGCTTTGCGGTAAGTTCTTCTTTTCTACATCAGCGGCCACTAAAAGAAATAAAATAATAGAATTTTCAAACGACTGTCCTTAAATATGCTTACTTTTGGGGTAGAAATGCATTGATTGGGAAGGATAACAATTGTATTCTTGGCATATTGATCAAATCAAAATTCAGCGATCAGAACATTATTATCAATACAGACATACGTTCATTCTATTCCAAATCCAGAGAACACTGTTGCTGAGCTAGCGCCAGGAGCGTTCCTGGACGGTGCGTGCGCTATATAAGTTTACACTATTATTATTACTCCAGACATTACGCTATATATTATGCCTCTTTCTCGGCAGTCACTTTTCAGGGTCATCCAAGACCAAAATAACCTTTAATTTTCGCGAGATATATTACATTCACATACGAGTCCACCTTTAGTGACCAGCTGTACAGAAATATCACCTCCTTAAGATAGGCCATATCTGTGTTTACCTTGAAATTGTTTTCATGGGAACTTTTTCCAATCCCAGGAAAATGATCATTGAGACTTCCTACATATGAAGAATTGCATTTCATGTATCTCTTGAGCCGTCTTTACAAACAGGTGTCTATAAAAGCGTATTCAAACATACCAATGACATCATCGTCGCCCTCCTCATCGATCACCATCCTCTCCTCATCGCTCAGAGTCTCCTCTGATTCCAGCCTTGGCCTGGGACGCTGCTTGAGAGGGGTGAGGGGTACTAGAGGCTTGATGCTAGAAGGTTCATCCCCTACCTTGGTCTTAGGCGGTGAGGCCGGGCCGGGAGTACTGTCGGGATTGGGCGTCGTCTGAAAGATGCAAAACAAAAATAACGTTGTTAGTATTATAGCAACTTCTTTACCCTCTTTCTCTCTGTCCATCTATTCATCTCCTCCTCTGTGTGTGTGTGTGTGTGTGTCTCTCTCTCTCTCTCTCCCCGTCTCCTTCTCTTTTTCTTTTCATCTCTCTCTCTCTCTCCATCTATTCATCTTCCCCTTTCTCTCTCTCTTTCCCTCTCTCTCTCTTTCCATGTCTCTCTCTCTTCCATCTTCCCCTCTCTCTCTGCCCCTTTTTCTCTTTCCCGTCTCTCTCTCTCTTTCCCTCTCTCTCTTTCCCCCTCTCTCTCTCTCTCTCTCTATATATATATATATACATGTATCTCTCATTCTCACTCTCTCTCCCCGTCTCCTTCTCTTTTTCATTCCCTCTCTCTCTCTCTCTATCTCTCTTTATCTCACCCATGGACCTCCCAATAAATGAGACACAGCAAGTTGACCACACCATCTTACCTGCTTGGGCGTGGGCAGCGTCGGCCTTGGAGAATGGACGTTAGTCGGGCTTCCCATTGTCATGTGACTCAGGCTCAGAGAGCGCTTCTTAGGAGGGAGCTGCAACATGGCCGCCGACTGACATCGCTCCATGGGCACTGGACTCTGTTTGATGATAGAGGGCGGCATCTTCTCCTGCTCTGGGATGGTGACGAGGGTGGAGGTCCTGTCTGAATCAGATTTGACTTTAGAGAAGAAAAAAAGAGATGGTTTTTAGATTTACCAGGGATGCCTGTCGACTTTTTTCATTTCATTTCATTCCTTTATTATGCCCATAGAGGATAATTGTTCACATTTACATTTACAATCTTGCTTCACAGTAATTTCACAGGAACAACATGTCATTGACATTCATAGTTTCATACGTACTTCATTATTAAAATAAATGTGAATTGTAAACATATACTTCATGTTTGTTTGAATTTTGTTATGGTTACAAGCCTAATATCTCTCATGTTTAGATGATATAAAAGCTATAACATACAGGCTTTTAGTGTGTAAATGACTTTGAAATCTATATGAGAGCCTGAAAACTATCATTCTATTTTACATCTAGGAAGACTTATATTAAATCTGGATATGAAATGAAATGTAATTAATACCTATACTATCCTAACCAAGACTTAACTTTTAGGATTTTCCCCCAAATTTCATAGAGTACCAAATGCATCAAATGCCTGAAATCTGTTGATATACATCAATTGTATTCTTTAAAAATTACTGTAATAAAAAACTAATGTTACTATTACAATACTATTCAATACTATTAAACATTTACTAAAGACCTCATATTTGGTACTCACCAGGTTCCCAGGCAGGACTTGGACCCGAGTCCGCACTATCAGACTCAAAGAGCCTCCTCTTCTCTTTGTGGATCTCCCCATGCAGTGGACTCCTTAGCCTTCCAGGACTCATCATCCTACTGGGGCTAGCGTGAGGCAACGAGCTCGGGCTAGCACGAGGCAAGGAGCTTGGGCTAGTGAGCTGACTGGGGCTAATCATGGGAAGTGGGCTAGTCAGGGGGCTCATCATGTGATGGGAAGGGGAGAGAAGCTGGAGAGGGCTGGTGACGGGACAGGGGCTGGTCAGGGGGCCTGGGCTAGCCAAAGGACCAGGGCTAGCCATGGGGCTGGTGGAATGAGCGCCGGTCCCGCCACTGGAGGACTTTTTACGCTCTCGGCTGCACCACTTCCAGTCTGGATGTGCCTTGAAGTGAGCCTCCTTCACCTGAAGTATGCAAATATAGAGATCAATTTCTACATGGAGAAGACATTAATCTACATTTGCCACACTTTACCCAGGTGAGGTTATCGCATGCAGTTCAACTTGTACATAGAAAAGACATTAATCTACATTTGCCACACTCCACCCAGGTGAGGTAAATGGGTGCCTGGTAGGAAGAATTTGTTAAATGCTTGAGCGCCTTTTCATAGTAGCTCCGCTGAAGCCGGGTTATGTAATGATTGCAGGGGCCTAAGGGAGAATTATATTGATACTGATAAAGCTACCCTGGAAAAATATTTTATTATTGTTATTATTTTCATCATTAAAGTTTTAAAAAGCCAAGGATAACATAAATCGATGACACTCCAATCCACAAGGGTACATAACGCCAGGATTCTTGTCAGTGCAATACACACTTGGTGCTAATTCAGTCAAACCTGCTTTAGCAACCACCTTCATAGAAAGACTTATATTAATAGTTTTTCGCTACAATGGTGGCAGCGGTGGGATTTCTATTAACCACCCCCTCCCGATTTTGCTACAACGGTGGCTTACTTCAGTCTGCTAATTCGAGTCTGAGGAAGATGTCTGGACTCTAGACATCGAAACTGTTACACGCAAATTTCCCTGTTGGATGTGATAAAAAAACTCTAAGACCAGATCTGCGGTTGATTTTCATACCTGGAATGCCAGTTCATGGTATTTCTGTTTCTCCTTTGGCTTGAGTGCATACCACCATTCTCCTAGGATCTTACTGACTGTCCTGTTGTCCTGGTTAGGGTGTCTCTGGTGGACCAGCGCTCGATGACGCTTGCTGAAGATCATGAAAGCATTCATCGGGCGCCTCACATGGTCTTTATCTCGACTCTGAGAACAACAAACAAAAATGAGTTCATCGCAAGAAGCTCAATCTTCAGATTTGAGATTTTTAATGACTTAAACATCAGTAAACTTGATTTTTTTTTTTAAACTGAAACACAATTCACTCTCCTTTTAGAGATAATTTTGTTATCTTTTAATCTAGAATGCTAGAAAATTACATGGTATATATAAGAGCAGAAGGAACAAAATCACAACAACTTTAGTATCTTTCAAATGCAGTACTAGTATGTTATGCTATCATTGAATTTTTAAGAGTTGATTTAATCCTACATGATTAAAAAGTCTCTAATTTGGTAACGCAGTGTGAACTTCATAATCTATTTTCATGTGCAAATAATCTTTTTTTCTTTGTTCCATTAAATCCTTTTAATTCACATTGGTTCATTTTATACACATGTTTTTTTTATCTCAGTTTGAGTAAAAAATAAGAATGATCAGTACAGTTTAATTTATGTGACTTATTTAAAGACCTTAAAAGGAGGGCATTGTCCAGACATACAATGTAGCTACCACTGCTTTAATGTATTTTCAATTGCGTCATCATTTCAGTGAAAATGTATAAAGAGCAATTCCAGCATCATCACACGCATGCGATATGCAGTTGGTGATGCATTGTGGGACATGGCTGTCGACACATGGGGACATCGTGAGCAGCAGATGGCAGTATACGTAAATCTGAAGTACAGTTTGTAGAAAACTAGATTTCTACCAGAAAATATCTATGATTTTGTTTGGTCTTGAAAGGTTGCACCTTTTCCCCATTTTTTTCCCCATCTGTTTTTGTTTGTTTTGTTTTTTGTCAACGAAATGTCAAAATTGGGGGTGCCGCCTATACGGCGCTACGGCCTTAACGGAGGCAAATACAGTAGAGACGGTAGAATACCCTGCCTTTAAAAACAACGCTGAACTGCTAGAGGTCATAGATAAAGTTGACAAACTTAAAAAAGAAGTTGTTTGACTGACCTTCCTTGGACTGCGAGGTTCCTTCTCATCTTTGGGCAGAGAGCTGAGAGACTGTGATCGTCTCTTACCAGGTGATACGCTACCAGCCGTGGGTGGGAAGGTGAATGCACTGGGTCTAGGGGTGAATCAGAGACAACATCATTGAGTCAATGCCATGAATGAATGATGATGATGGTGATAATGATGGTGGTGGTGATGAAGATGATGATTATAGTGATCATGATGATGATAATGGTGGTCGTTGTGATGATAGTGGTGGTGGTGATGATGGCAATGGTGATGATGATGATGATGATAATGGTGATGATGATGATGATGGTGGTGGTGGTGATGATGATGATGATGATGATGGTGGTGACAATGGATATTATGATAATGAAGATGATGATAATCATCCCAATAGCAATTTACAAATAATAATAAAAATACAACTACTGCTCTATGTCGCACAAGGCACAAAAGGGGTGACTGATTAATTTCAGGAGAGAAAAAAGAATATATTCAGGAGGATAAAAATTCAAACGTAGTCACTACAAAGTAGAAAAAGCTGGGTGCGCCCAACAAAGATGGCTTCACCATGACTTTACATGCATTCAATTGCTTGGTCTTCAATGAGTTAAAGCCCCTCTGCACTAGTTTGGCCAAGAGGAATTAGACCTCCCTGCATGGTCACTGACAGGTGGTTATCTCATCAAATGAGCTCTCAATTAACATAAGAAAATGGGGACCATGGGGGATCAATGGTCACCGATTAGGCATTGTTTGCTGTATAGAGGGCGCAAGTAGCTATAAGTAGTGCAGTGGGGCTTTAAGAGATACAAGGGTGACTGGTGATGACGTCTTACCCTTCCTCTCTCTTTGGCACAAGGCCATCATGTTTGCCCAGGATGGTTGTTCCTTGCACTGTTCTCACCCCAGACAGCTTCACCGTTTCACCTGAGAGGAAGGAAGTAGGTGAGAGATAGAGAGAGAGAGAGGAAGGAAGGAGGAGAGAGGGGAACAGAGAGAGAGAGAGGGGGTGGGGGGGGGGGGGGGAGGAGAGTGAGAGCAGAAACGAGGGAGAGAGAGAGAGAGAGAGAGAGAGAAAAGTGTGATATTCATAGGAGGGAAGAGATACAGATGGGAGGGGGAGAAGAGGTAGTAAGAAGAGAGGAAGGAGGATAGATATAAAGGGAGATGGGATGGGGAAGGAGGAGAGAGATGAATAGGAGAGATAGAGTTAGGGAGGGAGAGATGGGGAGAGATAAGCGTTAAGGAGGGGAGAGATAGAGTAAGGGAGGAAGAAAAGTGGGAGATTTAAAGAGAGGGCGAGAAAAGATGGAGAGCGGGAAAGGGAATGAGACATGGACAGAGAAGGAGAGAGGGGGTGGAATATGGAACAGAGAATTATAAGATAAAAAAGGAAAGAGACGGGGAATGATGGGAGGGGTAGGAAAGAGGGAAGATAAAAAAGAGACAGAATGATATAAAGATTAGAAGAGAGAAAGTGATATCACAGAAGAGACGGAGTAAAAGTAAGAGTAAATCAAGTGATGAGCAGAATGTGGAGGGACGAGAAGGAAGGATGGGATGATCCACAAGGAGAGAGTATAGAGAGTGAGAGGATTTAAGACAATTAAAGAATGCTCATAAATGAGATCAATATCACTCGGAATCACTCAAATTACGGAGGACCATCAATCTCAAGCTTTCCATTGATGTACAGTGTATGTACCCTTCAACTTCACCTCTAATATGCATCAACCTATTACAGTTAAACCTGTTTTAGTGACCACCTGACTACAAAGACCACTTTTTGTGTTTCCCTCAGACGTTGGCTATATTCAGGTTTGACTGTATCTTATTGGTACCTTGCAACATTTTTGGCTTTAAAAAATTAAATCTACAATTGATTGCAAGGCCAATAAATCTATCCATCTGGCCGATCGATCTTTCCTTTCTCAATGAAATACAGCACATCAGATTGGTTGTATATGCTCTTGTAAAAATTCCTCCACAGCAATTTTCAAACACTAACTAAATTCCTCATTTTCACCCTGTACCAAACACTATACCTAGCCCTGTTCCTAAACCTAACCTAAATCCAATTGAAACCCTCACCCTTTATAAAGAAAGCCCAAATCAACTGTTGCAATTCGATAATTGATCAGTTTGTTCAACAAATATGACATGGACCTCAGTTTGTGTTAACACTCATGACCTCATCGATATCATTCACTCACCTTGCATCTGATTGGTTGCTGCTTGTTGATTGACAGGTATGGCTTGGGCTTCATTGGGTGTTGGAGAGGAGGAGGCGGAGGGATGGCTGATGTTGAAGATCGGGACCAGAGAATGCCAGTAGAAGACAGGCACGTGACCTGGTGGGACAACAACTTGTGCTATTAAAGGGAAAGAAAACAAATACAGTCAAATTTCATTGGGTGACTACCTGCATAGAAAGACCACCTGTCTACAAAGACCACTTCGTTTGTCTCCCTTGAATATGGTTTCCCATTGAAACATGTACTAAAGGAACCTGTACTTAGAGACCACCTGCCTATAAAGACCAACTTTCTTGTCTCCCTTGGGTGGTCTTTATGGACAGGTTTTCGCTGTACAGTGAAATTTCATTGGGTTCAGTATTGAAGTGACGTCAGACCAGTGCGATTGTCTCCAATTTTAAACTGGTTTGGCTTTTATTCTGACTAGAAGATTAAATGCATTATAATTATGGTTAATATTATAATTCTAATTATTAAGAACCCAAATCAAGAGAAAAATGGTTGTTTAAATTTCTGTATCAAATAAAACCGCCCTTGCTAAGAAAATCTGAAAGCAAGAGGTTGTGTAGTTTGCAATTTTAAAGCCTGGTCAATTCTAGAAAGGATACAAAGAAGTTCAGTTTCCTCCATCCGACAACGTAAGCAACCAAGATTTCCCAAGGGTACAAAGAAGAATAGGTGTACCAAATAACCTATCTTCCTTTGAAATCTAGACCAAAATATGCATACTACTGTCAGATAACAAGTTGGAAGATTATTTTTTTTTTTAGATAGTATCCCAGAAATTTATCCTCAAGTTTAGTCCCATGATACTCTTCTGATAGTACATGTACTACATGTTCCCTCCCACAGAGATTGTACGTGGGAGGGGAACTATTTGGAGCTCCATGAATTGACATTGGTTGGTATTTGTGCACATGTCACAACTATCTCTCTCTCAGTATGCTATGACCTGGGGGAGGTACTATTAAGGGCCCTGTAATTGGTATTACTCAGGCATTACCAGGTACCTGTTTAATACACCTCAGTCAAGAGGGAAGACTGTGAGCAAAACACCTTGTCCAAGGTCGTAAGCACCAATCAGGGATCAAACCCTGGAACTCTTGTATGAGAGACGGAGGGTTCTGGTGATAGATCACAGCGCTCCTGCTATTGAAGAATGAGACCATAACTATGAAACCCTGCAACTCTTACATGTATATGAGAGACGGAGGGCTCTGCTGATAGATCACAGCGCTCCTGCTATAAAAGATGAGACCATAACTAGACTTACCACTTCCATCTTTCTTTTCTCCTTTGCTGTTGTTGTCCTTTGCGGCCTTTGATGCCAGTGGTATCAAGGCCGACGGCGTCAGTGGGGCTTGACCCACTTGTTGCTCCCCTTGGGGTACGATCCGCCCCCCTTGCGTAGGAACCTCTCGTCCCTGCTCACCACTCTTGTGCCTCCTCCTGCTATCCTGTACAAACACATCATCTCCTGAATGTCCTTCCTTTGATAGTCCTGCCTTACTGGTCTTATCATTACTGGGGCTTGTCTGGGTCGCCTGGACATGAATGCTTCCAGACATCGTCTGATTCGGTGGAGCCAAGAGTGCAGCTCGCAGTTTGTTCTCAGACGGTGGTGGAGGGAACTCAAAGTGGCTTTTCTCTCCTTGAGGCTGATGCTGCTGCTGCGGTTGCTGCAGCTGCTGCTGAACTTGTATCGGTGCTGCTCTTTGCTGCTGCTTGGCGACGTTGACGGGCGATAAGATGTGCTGTCCTGACAACTGGCTGGGCGTGACTGACAAAGACCCAGAGAGCTGGGCCGAGACAGGTGACTTGGGGGTGCTCCCACTGAGCTCCACTCCAGAGTCCTGGCTATCTGTTCTCCTGGAATACTCGCGTTTGGCGTGCTCCATACGAATCTGGAGCTTGTGAGGACTGACCGGAGTGGCGAAATTGAGTCCCGTCTGGACGGTTGGGGTAGAGCCAGAGCTGTGACCAAGCGGGAGTCGAGGTGAAGTAACCTCAGACGATCTGCCAGAGATTGGAGTACTGCTTCCCCAGCGGCTGGGAGTTCCAGAGTGAGAACCGTGTTGCATCTGAAGACAAAGAAAATTCAAACATATTACAGGATGTGTTACCAGAAATCATCTACGAGTTGTCAATGTTTCTATGAATTGACAAAACACTCCTTTTGCATCAAATTTTCAAAGTTTGGTTTTTCCTTTGATTGATTTTGATACGAGAGCCAATTTAAAGGGGAAATGTAAGAAAAGTGAATTCATCATTTTAAAAAGAATTAATTTGTTGAAAACTCTCAACTTTCAAATGCGTTGATCTCAGAAGTAACATTTAGCATTTAACAGATGGTTGTCATCAGTTCATAATATAAAAAACAAAGTAATGCCCAGAAAGTATCAACAAAAAATGAAAGTCTGTTTGGCAACTCTTGGGTGCTTAAACACAATATTGCACACAGAGCTGATGACAGACACTTTAATTTTCTATAGAATGCTGATCTCAATGATACATGAGGAATAAACCTGTAAACACAATCACAGTATAAAGCACTTTCAGTTTCAAGCTACAATTTGAAACACAAATATGACCATTACAAATATTTTGTACTGTTCTTTAAAATCGTTTCACAATGTTATTTTCACTATCATCCTGATAATCCCATGATTGATCATTCCTTACCACATTTATGACATTAAAAGAAACGCAATCAACAAACACATTTATCAAAGGGTAAACAACTACCACTAAACTTGCCGCCATTAAAATGGATATCTATCAAGGTATATTACATGATGACCCATAAGGAACATTAAAAACCCAAACATGAGCACAAAATAAAAGACTAAGGATTTAAATGAGGGCGGTGAGGAATACTGATGTTGGTAAAGGTGGTGCTCGGGGACATATAATTTGATGCTAGGTTGGACAGGACGGCTTGCAAATAACCAATTACTTTACTTATAGCAGTCTGCTACATGCCGCTTTGGGTGAAACAGAGATATTCATTTCACCGATTGAGGCACATGACCTGCATACAAAAGAGACGATATATCGCAGGTGTTTCCATTATCCCTGCGTCATGGATGGAACAGGGCGATGCAAAGTGCTCATGCAAACATGGGGCTTTTAATAGCAAAGATGAAGAAAGTACAAATGACTGTGGGGAGGATCAGATGATGAAACACCTTTTAGTCTGCCCCCTTCGCCCAGAACCATAAAATCCTGAAGACATACAGGTGTATGGGGTTTCAACACCAAGGCAAGTTCCTGCCTCCGCCACTGGTCCAGGCTTGTATAGTGACTCCAGAAGAAGAAGAAGAATGGGTGTAAACTCTTGACCATGGTCAATTTCCTACACTAACCATATTGTAAACTTCAATCTTAAACCCAACACTTTATATAACCCTAACCCTAACCTTTTAATTTTGACTTATTGTTACAGTAGCTCACCCCTGAGTTTTTTAGTAGATTCTTGTCTAGAGCTAGACAGGCTCTGTGACTACTAGAAGAAGCAACTGCAACACATTTGTTAGACCATATGCCGTTAATACCGATTGAAACATAATGGGCCAAAAATTGAACTAATTGGTAACAGAGTAAATTTCTCATTTCTCAGTGGAAACTTTCCTTGGTCAATTATCTAATTTTCATACTTGATTCAATTCATCCTGCACGTCAAGAAAATCACATCCTTCGTATTTCAGGAAAGAATACAAAAAAAATCATTGATGACTTTGGTAAACAGAGCATTATAAACAGCTATCGGCTAACCTAGACAATGAAAGCTCCAACCATTCTGCCTAAAAGAGCATAATGAAAACACAACCCTCACCAAGTGAGATCTTCCTATAGATACAATGCCCAAATTTCTGATTTTTGTTTCCTTCTGTTCATATTTCTATAAGGAATCAGCAAAATTGGCCCAGATTGGAAAGACTTCTTGACTATAGGAGCATGCTGAAAACACAACTCTCATCAGGTGGGAATATTGTTCAGTCCAATGCTTCATTCTATATACAAGTTCATATTTCCACTGTTTTATTTTTGGAGGAACTGCAATAAAGGCACTGCTTTGCACCATCACAAACAGCCCGGGCATAGCAGGGTAGACTTCCATCATCTTGCTTTAGAAGGGATAATGACAACACAACCCTGCGCAACCTAATTTCTCTTTTCAGGTGGCAGTGGTGGGATTTGATTACATATGAAGAGACTGGACAGGCTAGCTAGCTAGCTAGCTTGGCCAGAGTGGATGGCCTAGGATAGCTTTCACTAGCTCAGTCTCACTGGGATCAGTGACAGGGAAGGCTTGAATCGTTCAGTCTTTCAGAAGCATCCTTTCATTTGAAGCCCCACTGTACTACTTATAGCTGCTTGCGCCCTCTATATAGAAAGCCATGCCTAAACGGTGACCATTGGTCCCCCATCATCCTCCTGGTAATTGAGAGCTGAGTTGATGAGATAGCCACCTGTTCGTGACCACGCTGTGTGGTCTAATCCCTCCTGGCCAAATTAGTACAGAAGGCCTTTAAGTAAAGCATAGCAATATCACATATCATACACCTTCCAACGTCTACATGGACATGACTGTCTCTTACTATGAAACTGCTGCAGGAATAATTATTGGGGAATGACAGGGAATAATGGAAAGGGAAATTTCTTGTTTGAAACATTGATTAAAAATGTTGAATCTTTTATGAACATGAACAACTCTTACATCAACTATCCTGCATCTACGAAGACTAAAGACACAAGAATCTGTCTAACACACCGACATACTGGCCAGAATGGTAAGAGGCAAATGAGGAGTCTGCAATGGTCATTGGTCACCAGAATCAAGAGGTCCATGTACCTGATAGATGGACAAGAAAGTAGCCTGGCCGTGGTGGCCAAAGTGGTTCAAAAATGAATTGACCGACTGGTCAATTTATTTGAGGAATGGACATGGAAGTTGACTGGCATGGCCAAAGTAGCAACACAAATCAGTAACGGTCAATATACCTGAGAGATGGGCATGAAAGTAGTCTGGCTACGGTGGCCAAAGTGAGCAGGTGATGGGGTCTTGGAAGCAGATCGGGGAGAGTGGGGAGCCGAGTGGTGCTGTATCGGTGCGAAAGACGGCGTTCCCGATCGCGAGTTGCCCAATGAAATCAGCATGTTGGCAGCCTCTGCCTCGTCCATGTCAAATTTTGACGGGTCAATCTGGGGTCGCGAGTCTGAAATGAAATAAACAATGGATACGTTATTTAAAGGGATTGTTTAACAATGTTAAATATGAGATGCACAGCCCTACGTGTTATCAGTGTCTGTGAGATATGGTGTAATATTGAAGCCCCCCCAAAAAAGTGCGCTTTAAAATGATCAAGAAGTGCATCAAAAAGTAAAACCTTTGAGTGACCGGTTTTACCATACGGTACTCATTTTCCCCAATAGACTGTAGTATTATGAAAACCGTTTGGCAAACGCAAAATTTGGGGTCACGAGTCTGAAATGAAATAAACAATGGATACGTTTTTTGGGGGCTACTTGTAGGAAAATAGATTAAGAAGGATCCAAACTTGCATGCCATTTTCTTATTTTCATACTAATTTGAACCTTGTGAAAGACTCTGTTTCATGCTTTTCAACACAAAAGCAAAATCTATCCTAATCCCATGTCTGATCTCCACTAATCTCATACATGAAAACTGGAAGTTGTTGTCTTCATTCTTTTTCTGGACATCAAATACAAACGGCACACCGCAGAAAGGATGGCATTCCAGAACATAATCTATTAAACCATATAAAACACTGTATCTTCTTCCAGTATGAATACATGAAAATATCCTGAAGGGCTCCACAGAAGCATCATTTACCTTTTTCAAACGCTAAGAACGTCATGAGCCACTAGGTACTTGTTTCCTTGAAAGCCACAAAGCTTTTTAGACAAAAAATAGATCAAAATGTTGTTTCCCCAAATCATAGTTTGAGCCATTTTGGGAAAGACTGAAAGATGACAACAAAGGGTTTTGTCAGTGTCTGTGTTAGGAGGAGGCCAGGAAGCTTCCAATTGAAAAGAAAGGGGCGACATTCCACTTTAAAAAAAAATTGTGAGTTCTGGTAATGATCAAATATATATTCTTACGGAAGCCAACTATCCTCATATATCTAAATGTACATAAATCATCTGCAAAAAAATAATATGAAAAGCAAATGTGCAACTGGATTATTAAGACCTTGAACTGTTTTAAATTCCAAATTGAGCTGTAGCTCACACATATCTCTTCACTAATTGAACTTTTCCTGATTGAACTCTTACTTATGCTTCAACTGTTCGCAGCTGAAGATTGTAACCTTTAAATGTCTGAATATCGTAATTATATCATAATCATAATCATACAAATGAAATTAGCATTTATTTGAAGTACTACCCTGGGTATTCAGCCAGGCCATCATTGAGATCATAATGATTTCATACAGTATGTCTAAAATATATCGCATTCATTCAAACTGCTAACCTCCAAATTCACTCCTTCAATTATTCTAAATTTTACCCGCTGTTACTTGCATGAATACTACATATATTCAAATTGCAACCATCCCCATAGTTTCCTAAAATACACAAACATACAAGTATTTGAACCTATAAAAAGTTCATTACCCCAACAAAAAAAGGGAGATATGGTATTAAGATCTTGACTGGTTTTCATGATTCATCCTCCATTATTAGTATTTCCTCATTACTACCCTCTCCCTCTCTCTCTCTCTATCGATCAAACACATGCCTTTGTTTCAGTACATACAAGATTTACTTGCTTCAATTATACAAAGATGAGTCAGGTTAGGCAGGATCGAGAACAAAGAAATGAATCAACTTCTCAAAGATAGTTAAAAAAGATGCGATGATGCAATGGAGATAATTGAGGCATGAAATATGAAAGGATGACAAGCTTCCACTTTCTCGTCCATTTTAATCCCATTCTACTTTACATCCCGCGTTAAAAAGTCTTGATGACCATTTGAATCTATTGATCAACCCTATGTTCCCATAAACTCCTCTTTCTCATCCATTATGTCTCTTCATCTCACATTGTGTTCTGTCACTTTTTCTTCCTGTATCCTTTCTTCTACTTTTTCTTGTCTTTTAAATCTTCTCATTCTAATATTATCTTTCTCATAATTTGCATATTCCACAATCTTGCATGCTCACTCTCTCTCTCTTTCTTTCTGTATGTGTGTGTCTCTCTCCCTTCTCTCTCTCTCTCTCTCTCTCTCTCTCGCTCTCTCCTCTCTTCCTTTTCCCCTCTCTCTCTCTCTTCCTTATCTTCCTTTTTCCCTTTTTTTCCTTTCTTCTTCTCTTCTCCCTCTCTCACTCCCATTTTCCTGGAGTAATAGAAAGACACAAGCATTCCTCCGTATAATCTTCAACAATGATAGAAGGTATAGATTAGTCTAAATGTATATTTTCATCTTTAATCCAGAAATACCCCAAAGTATAACCAAGGAGAGGACATCCCTGAGCCTGAGAGCCAGACTAGATGACACCATCACACTCACAGCTTTGCAAAGTCATTGTGACAATCCTGACGCACCTCTCCGACAATCCCATACACGAGATGCCACTGCGAAATGAAAAAAATCTCATCGAAGGGAACGAAAGGGGAAAATATTTGCTTTTATTTTTGAGCCATTACTGTAATTGGTTGATGAGTGCATACCTCATGCGTCTTCTCAGCCATTACACCCACAATCAGAGCTATACGTACATGTAGTCAAGCCAATTATTTCGGTTTCATTGCGATATATTGAGAGCATTATTTGTCATGCAAGGCACATGTGTTAACTGAGTTGATTGGTTGAAAATGCGCTCTATTTTTAGGCCGAAGACCTTTTTGCGTTGCCCTCGTTGTTGAAGAGCAGTACAATCGTCATGTCTGATTAAAATTGGGTAATTCAGGGATGGAATAGGTATGCTCTATACATGTGTTATTACACAACATTCTAGAAAGAGGAACTTAGGGGGATTACATAGAGAACTTGGAAAGGGAACTCAGAGAGTGGGGTAGATGGAGAGAGGGTCAGACAAAAAAGGGGAGAAAGAAGAGGAGACCAAAACTGAGAAAGGTAAGGCAAGAGAGGAATGGGAATGGAGAGGGTAAGAAAAGGGTATACAAAATAAAAAGAGAAGGAGACTGAATCAAAGTGTGAGGGAGGAGGGAAACTCAGACAGAGAAAGAAAGAAGTTGGATAAAGAGAATGAACAAAGTTCAGAATGTCTTCAAAAGTTGACAAGAAATGTTTAAACTTTTTTTTTAAATATTGAAATTACTGTAATTTTGTCCAAGACTAGCACTTGCTAAATAAACCACTTATAGAACTGAATAAGAAAGGATCAAGTCAATCCCAATAGACTCAAGTTTCAATAAAGAATGTTTAAAAACATGAAGTGATGCCTTATAACCCTGTTTTACCAGAAGCACCGATGTTTCAATTAACTTAATTTGGACTGCTCTTCTTACTGACAAGGGAAGAGAGAGGTGCAACGTGGGAGGATAGGAGGAAATGGATTAAGGATCAAGATAAAAGTAATGAAACAAATTGAGTAGTACCATGTTGTCAGGTTCACACTAAATAATCCTATTTCCAAAATATAAAAAAATGACCTCTTCAAAATTTCTTTGTTTATACAACATTTCTTTAGACTATGTTTCGAGTCTTAACTTTCCTTTCACTATACAACGATTCTTTATTCGTTTCTTTATACTATGTTTTTAGTCTAAACTCTCCTCTCGCTATTCAACAATTCTTTATACGTTTCTTTATACGATTTCACATAAATTTCTGTTAAGTCTGAACAGTCTATGAAGGACAAGGACACTGACCAACCAACACATCAAATTTGTATCAAATGACGAGCATATCTTTTCTATCTCTCTGCTCTAGCACTTAATTCCTCCTCCAGAGTCCATCCGCTGCCCGTAACACTAAACTAAATTGTAAAATAACTTTACCAAAAGCTCATCAACTTAAACGAACAAAGATAAAGCACACTGATTTCATTAATCGTAAAAGGATCTGGACGAGAAGGAAAGCAGTCGTCTCTCGAAAAACAACCTAAGCCCTCCCACAGTGGCAGAATGTCTCCGCTCCGAAGTTCGCATCAAGTTCAGTGTTTCATCATCCAAAATTCAACTGCGATATTGCATAATGTCAAAAACATACCAAGCAATCAGTGGGGAGAGGGGCTCGTGTAGGTTCTAAGGAGAATGCCTGAAATCGAGCAAAATCGACGGAAAGTACATTATGTCGTCTCAAAGAACAACATGACCAACTGTGTGTTCCAATCGCTTGATACAAGTATCTCGACTCTCTTTTCTTACAATACTTGTTCCTTCCACTTTTAATATTTCTTTTTCTCCCCTATTTCACTCACTCCTTCTCTTTTTCTGAACATTTTTCTTTCTCTCTCTCTGTTTCCTTTTATTTGTTTATAAATATTTGTTGATAGTTATGCTGAAATTTCAGAAATGGACTTGTATGATCTTGCTAGTGTAACCTCAGTCACTTCATCCCAATAGACAGTTTCTAGAATATTTGTATTAAGTCTTGGGGAATATCCCTTATTGTCACTTGCAAATGTCACTTGCAAATGCAAGGATTTAATTTAACCTACTAATGGCATTTATACCAAAGTCTTCATATGAAATATTAAGGAAAATTTCACAATATACATGTCATTATCTTTCCCCCTTTTACAATTGTTCTCATTCTCACTCCCCCCCCCCCTTCTCTCTGCCTCTTTCTCTCTCTCTATCTTTCATAATCTACATCAATCTCTTCCATTGCCTTCTCCTTCCTCTTCCTTTATTTCTCTGTCCCTCTTTTTCTCAATACCTCTTTTTATATCTCTCTCTCTCTTTCTCTCCCTATGTCCATCTCATGTGCTATTAAATTCATTCATCAATTAGATATTTCTTTCCCCCTCTCTCTCTCTCTCTCTCTCCCTTCCCCTTTCTCACTTTCTCTCTCATTCTCTACATCCTTCTTCCTCCATCTCTCTCTTTATCTCTCTCGCTATCTCTTCTTATCTATGTATCTCGCATCCAAGACAATGGTGTGCTGTCCCTGCTGCGCAGACGTCTCTCTCTCTCTCTCTCTCTGAGATCTGGTAAAACCAACAGAAGCTAAATTATCATCTCACCCGAGTTTGAACTCCCCCAAATGCAAATGCAGCACGGTTTTGAGATTCACAACACTGCCTACCCGAGAGAAAGAGGGGGGAAATCGTATTTTAAGGAAACGGACGGACGAACTACCTTCGGGCGGCAAGTGCTCTGTCTCGATTTACGTTCTTCTAGCGATATTAATGCGAGCGTGTTCAGCTCATGGCAATGATCTCGTTTCCCCACCGGGCATCCAACCCCTCTGGCCTTGATAAAGAGCACGGGAATGCATTCCAAACACTTGAAATCTTTAAACCCCACCCCATTTCCTCAACCCTTAACCCACTTCTTCTCAAGAAGAAAACAAGGCTCTTTTAAAGCCACACTGCACTACTTATAACTACTTGCACCCTCTACAGTTGTATATTAAAAGCAAACAATTCATAATAGGTGCCTGTTGGTCCCCCATGATCCCCTTTTTATGTTGATTGAGAGCTGATTTGATGAGATAACCACCTGTCAGTGACCTTGCAGGGAGCTTTAATCCCCTCTGGCCAAACTACTGTAGTACAGACAGGCTTTAAAAGGGTTTTCTCTAATTCTTCATAACTTTAACACCCCCAATCAAAATTCATCTAATGTTATAGATTTTTGTAAGTGAATAGCTAACCTTTTCTTCTCTCCTGTACAAATCAGGCCTTTACTTCTATCATTTGTTATTTTGTTAACATTGATTCTGTTATCATCTACAGAGCATTTTATGAGATAAATGCTTGTTCGTTATTATCTGTATTCTTGTGCCATCTCTCCCTCTCTCTCTCTCCATCTCTCTCTCTCATCTCATCTCATTCCGTTTCTGTAGCTTTTCCTCTATTGCCCTCCATCACTACTCACCTCTTATTTCCCCCATGCACCCCCCCCCCCCCCCTCTCTCTCTCTCTGTCTCGCTCTTTCTCTATCTATATCTCATCTGTGAAATGACACAGTTATGATAGCTGTCATGTACTAGGGTAGGCAATATTCTAATCATATTCTTTCCATCAATATCAAGTCTTCGTCAAACGGTGTAATGGCCTTCCACTCGTGATTTTCTATTCCGTGCATACAGCAGATAGCCCACCCAATTGATTTGATAACAATCTAATAGACTGTTCAGACTATAGCGCACCGAGAGAGATAGTTGCGACACACGCATATAGGCGTATTTAAGCGAGATGGGTCGTAGGTCAAATCATGTTGCTCCAAATAGTTTCCTCCCACATACAATCTCTATAGATACATGCATGTCTTCATCAGCTCGAGTGCCAAATACGGTAGCTCGCCACTTCTGATTTGGGAAATAAGCCCAAAGTTACAAATCACGTTTTCATCAGCTCGAGACTCGAACTCAAAACTTGAAACTCAAGTTTGAGATATTTTGCCCCGCATTCACGCTGGTCAAGATGCACCGGACAAATAACAGGATATTTTGCAAACTAGCCAAAGATATCTTGGGATGATTATCTCGATCACATATCCCGCTAATTGCAATTGCGGGCTGAAGAAGACGCAAATTAGCTGGATAATTTGCGATCGGGATAGTCATTTTATCTCGAGCTGGTGAAAACAGGCCTTATGAGATGCAACTATTTTGAAGTTTTATGGAATGACTAACAAATCAGAAACAACTTGGTGTCAAGGTTGAATCCCACAGGTCTTTTCATATTGAATCATGCTGGAGTGACTTTCTACTCCAGTTTCGGAATAATCTTTCAAGAATTTTTCTGTCAATGAAAAACGAAACCAAGCTGAAACCCTACATTATGCCTTTAACCAGAAGGAGACGCTGAAAATGGGGAAAAAAAATTGACCTCAATACCAGGGCACCGGCGATTGTTTGATCTAGTCATTCAGTTGTGTAATGGCGCATCCTGCATTACCGGTAGTTTTGAATAGTTTGTCAGTCGTTGTGCGTAACAGCGTCTGCACTATGAGACATATCTAGGCTCTGCTAGAGGCTTTGGGAATTGGGGTAAAGTGTCACATTGGAGTCTGTGCTTGCAGACTAGGTATTGTATGCTTTATTCTCTCTCTCTCTCTAAAGCCCTCCCCTTCTGTCCCTCCACCTACATGTATACCTCCTACTCAATGCCCCCCCCCCCCCCGTCTCTTTCTCTATCTTTCACCTTTGTCTCCCACTTCCTATTTCATCTCTCTCCACATCCTCTCCTTCTTTTTCTCTTTCCCTCTATATACCTCCCTTTTTGGTCCTCTTTGCTCCTTTACCCTTCCACTCCATCTTTTCAGCCTCCATTGATGAATTCTTTTATTTTCCTCTCTAAATTTCTGTCTACATCACTCTTTATCTAACTCTCTATCTCCCCATGCTCTCTCTCTCTCTTTCTGTATTTCATCTTCTTTCACTCCTCTCCGTTTTCCCACGCGAGGAAAAGGCTAATAGATTCGCAAGAGGAAGCAGACTAACCGACAGGTGAACTTTGACCTTTAGCTGGTTTCCTGCCTGGGTGTTGCTACATAAATAAAATTCCCGGGGAAAAAAAAACTAGGTCTGCGGCATGCGCAGAGCCAACCCACCCCGTCCAACGAGCGAACGCTCGCCTGCTAGTTCACGCCTCCTCCTCCTAGCTAGAACACATCACAATCAGCGTGTTTACATACCTCATCCACTACAGAGTGAGGTGACTGTCTGCGGGGAATCTTTATGGTAATACATAAACATAAACATTGTACACTGCGGCTTGACGATCTCTATTTCAAACTGTCTTTAGCATGTTAATGTAAATGAGTAGGACGTCGTCTTCTTCTTGGCAGCCCTGCCCGGCCCTGGTGGAATCTGGAATTTCTAGGGTTCTGTGACGGAATGGTTTGGTTTATATATAAATAGCTCCCATTGTCGTATCACCTGATCTCTGCACCTCCTCATCGGGTCGCTATTGTCAACAAATATTGCAGAATAAACTCATCACCCATTGATGTCTAGTATGTGTCATAGCCACTGGCATGTTGATTCACTAATGGCTCTACCAAATGGTAGTTCAATATTTAATTCAACTACATGGTACATCAACAAATCGCTGGAAACTTTTTTCATGTTTTTTCACAGAATCGAAATTGAGGGAGCACTGATTTGATAAATGAATCAAAGAAGTTTCAATTGTTATGCAGTGAGGGTAATATTGGATCTGGGGTACATCATGTATATCTAATATTTGCAGGACTTATGCCAAGGGCAAAAGTTCTTTAGTAGGTGCAATGGCTCTTGGAAACCAAATAGTTCTGGACCCCATTTCACAAAACTTGTCATCAGTGACAAATGACAGTTTTTGTTACAAGCTACTGAAATCCTTGCTCCTGATTTGGTTATCAGCAGATTTTTCACTGATTTTTGTCATTTGTTGTTGAAAAAAGAGATGGAGATGCAAAAACTATCTCTTGCCAAAAAAGATGGAGTTTGGAATGCACAAATAATGCCATGAGTTACTGGGTAAAAGGTTTGCAGAAGTTCATACATGGAGTTTCATTTCCAAATGGGAATGGGCAAAAAAAGCTCCACACTGACAGGGGAACCAGACTTGACATTTCAGGGTTTATGTTTCTTGACTTAAAAACGTCTTTAAATTTGAAAATTCTTGGGGGTCAATGTGCACTAAACTCCTGATAGTGTTGAGTGTGGCATAAAAAGGGACAGACATGCAGAAAGAGACTGTGATAGACATATCAGCATATGAGAACAGGGGGAAGTTTCACAAAACTTGTCATTAGTGACAAATGACAGTTTTTGTTACAAGCTACTGAAATCCTTGCTTCTGATTGGTTATCAGCAGATTTGTCACTGTTTTTTTCATTTATCATTGAAAAAAAGTCTTTGTGAAACACCCCCCCAGGAGAAGGTGTACAAGAGAAAGGTTTGAGGAAAGAGAAAGGTTTGAGGAAAGACCAAGGAAGAGGGGTTTGGAAGGGTATGATCAGCACTGATTATCTTTGAAAATACCTCTCATAATTCTTGCTACCGAAACTACCGTATTTGGCCATAGAGGGCAGCACCAGCCATGGGTAGCCAAAGGCACTTTCGGTTCCCATACAAATACAATGGGTCGAGAACTGAAAAGTCTGATTGATAGTATAAGTTTCGGAACCAATAAACTATAAGAAACATTATGATGTTGCCAACATGGATCTCTGTACATTCTCCATTGAAGGTGGAAGAAACCTTGTCTTCCCCCAGTATCGAATCTGTGCATTATAAGCTGACTTGCGCAGTGTGAAAGGAAGGTCGCCATCTGCAGTCGAACATCGTATTTGCGGTAGGGGCAATTGTTCCACGTTTTACCTTCCATTTTTCTCCAACAGGAAGATCGTTGCGGAGGTGTACCTCACATCATCTGCCCAGATCGAGCCAGAAGGGCATTACCTCGTATACTTCCAAACAGAGTTACAACACCCTTCTGGCCCTCAACGGATAACATAATGGTAATATCAAACTACCCCCCTCTCTGTCTCATCCTGAACTACTTTGGGCAAACATCAATGTTAAATTCTCTCTCAAAAACAAGCATGAGAGTGTTTAATCTGCCAAAGACATATTGAGGGTGCACTTAATGCAAAGGTAGAGTGTTGATACATTAATGTTTCCCTCCATGGCACTTTGTCTTCAGGATTATAGGCAGGGCCAGGTAAGTGGGAGAGGATTCCTTTAGGATGAAGAGAGATACCCACCATTCAGACTACTAAGATTTATCGTACGGCTATACAAAAATTGTAGGGAGAGGTATGCAATAAACGCTTAATTTTTTCTAGTCTGAACATCATCTACAGGTACGTAATGAAACGTTGTACAGCAATGAAACGTTGTACAGCACTGAAACACATGGTTGAGCATCGTTTCAAAGGAAACTCAATGAAGAATCAGGGTCCCGTTCTAGTCTGAAAACTTGATAAGAACATCACCTGAAGAACCTCTAATACCAAATAGAAACCAGAATAAGAATGTACTTTAATAAACAGGGCTTGAAACAGGTGCCCGGGATACACGGGTGCCCAAAATCTAAGCCCGGACTCAAGAAATTTAGAAACTTTTAGTTTTACATAGGGCCCATGTACATGTATACAGACTCAATCCGGACCCCTTTCCTAAAAAGTTAAAGTGGAACCCTCGCTTAACACCAGTACATCAAGCACCTTACAATACATGTGTGCCAAACACCGTCACCTCGAGCATGGACAAGATAGCTAAAGTACATGAACTTTGAAATTTTGTCAAATACCTTACTGAATCTGTTTAGGCATATTAATGTTGTGTTATTACTATGTGAGAATATAAATTTGAGATTTTGCTGCAAAAAGGTAAACAAATTTCTCTGTTTTTGTTTACTTTCATCAACAGCGTAAACAACCATGAGGGAAATTTTGGGACTAAATCAAAACGTTCTCTGATGATACACATACAATTTTGATTGTGTTAATGCATAAAGAGAGCTGCACATTGGATTATTGCAGAAGGAGACCTTCTGTCTATGTGCAAATGAACGAAAAATTGATATAAATGTGATTAACGGAATAAACAACCAGGAAAACATCCCACGCTCGCTGCAGTAGGCCTATACGGTAGATTCAAAAAGGCTTTCACTGCTAAACTTGTAAATTGGATAAATTCTACGGAAGGGCAAAAGATTATCTGGTGGGTAGAAAATTTGATATTTGATGCGGAGAAGCAAAATAAGAAGAACATACTTTTGCCATGAAGGCAGTGAAAAGGATACACAAACTGAGAGATGATACACAGGTTAAGGAGCGAGAACAATATGACGGATGGTTGAAAGAGAAAGTGGGAAGAAGATGACACAAATGAATTACTGAAAATATGATGAAAATGAATATCAAAGAATAAGAATGGGTATTTAAGTGGTGGATAGCAATTGGAAAAGAGAAGATGTAAAAGACGGAGAGGAAATATTGGGAATAGGAGAAAAAAAGGGTTCAGCAGGTGAGTAAAACTGAAATAGAAAGAGATATTGCAAATTTAAAAAATGAAGAAAAAAATAAATAAACAAAATAAAGCTAAGGGAAAATGTTGCTGGAGCAATTGTCCAAGCACAAACAATCTTTTGTTGATATCCATTTAAAGGCAGTCTTGTGATATTTCCATCACATTCACAGGACATCAGAGTGACTCTTAACGGTGCTCCCACGTTTGCTCAGGACAGTGACAACTGCTCCAGCATTTGTTCAATGAAAAATGACCAAAATCAGTGACAAATCTGCTGATAGTCAATCAGAAGCAAGGATTTCACTAGCTTATAACAAAAACTGTCCTGTATCACTGATGACAAGCTTTGTGAAACACCCCCCAGGTCTGTATTTGTGAAAAGTACTTGATGAGGGTTAGGGTTGCAACTAGGTTTAGGTTAGGGCAAGGGTAAGGGTTAGGTTCAGTGTTGGGTCCCAGGTTGAAGTAAGGTATTTGGTTAGTCTGGGATCTAATCGCAGAGAAATCGTTGCAGGGAATGTGTCATATAACCCTCTGAAAAACGGCAACTCCTCAGGACCATCTTCCTGTTCTGTTACCATGGTTACATCCAAAAGCAGGCATCCTAGTACTGTTCAGATAACTTCCTGCATTGAGATCACATCAAGAGCTCTTTCACACTATAATGACGCCAATGTGTGTCATGGTAGTAGGTCCATGGTCTGTTTCACTATGTAAACCTGACCCATAGGCCATCCTTGTAATGTGAACAGGCTCTTTGGTCGACCTGGGAAGTTTCATAAAACGTGTTTATCAATAATTTCTATGATTAAAATGCTCTCAGCCAATCAAATGGATTGATTTTGGTAGCGCATAACAGTGATTGTAATTTGTTATTAATAACAATTTTTAAGGAACATAGCCCTGGAATATAATAGTTCTATATCATTCATTCTAAGGGTTCAAAGTCAATCGCAGAGCTGAAAGACTTCTTCTCTATCTTTAATAGTAGACTGACCCACTGTCGAACTTGGTGATGTGAACAGGCTCAACCTGACATTTCTTGATCTAATTCATTCATGACGTGTTAACAGGGCCCATCACAGAGACCAAAAACACTGTTCATACATGGATGCAAGAGCTGGCTCCCTGCTGGCCGTGCAAAGGTGAAGGATGCCAAATCTATCATGAGCTATCAGTCTAGTTTACAGGCTCAAACCCTTACTTTGCGTAACAGTGTCTGCACTGTGAGACTAGGCTGACAGCGTACTGCAAGAGGCTCTGCACTTTAGCTGCCCTAGACAAGGCCAGAGATTGACAGAGCTAGGCTATACTCAAGGCTTTAGGAATTGTGATAAAACATCACATTAGATCGAGTCTGTGTCAGCAGACTGCTACCAGGCAATGGTCAGCACATTGAGCATGAACTCATTCATTAATACAAAAAATACATTGTAACTTGAGCTAGACCTATATCAGCTGCTACTGACACAGCAAGAGACTGACTGAGTTAGGCTCAGCTCAAGGATTCATGGATTTGTGTTAAGTGTCAAATCAGAGGCTGTGCCTGGAGACTAACAGTACAAGCTGCAAGTTGTATATGTAGTCTACAGTCTGGATAATTCAGACCCTGTGTAGTGTGTTATGACAGTTAGACCAATATTTTGTTCTTGCCAACTAACCAATGGCTCTGAACCAAAGCCAGCTGGGCAGGCGAGGCTAGGCATACTGGTTTGCTACATCCAGGGTCCACGCCACATCCAACCATCGCCTTGGCTCAAGTCCAAGCTCAATTTATCTGTTTACGATCCAGTTTAGTCTGCAGGAGAAGACCCTATACGACACATAAAGAAAATCCCATGAAGGCCTTGAGCTGAGGCTAGCTCAGCCAGTTTCTGGCTGTTTTAGAAAGCAAGAGTCTATAGTGTTCAGTAGACCTTTAGTGTACATACATGTAGTCTCAAAGCTGAGACACTCTGATACCTATTATGACTTTACAAGGGTCTATGCATGCAGGCTACATACAGTGTACATGTACATCCGGTCTGTATATCTGTCCTCCCCCCCCCCCCCCCCCCCCCTCCCTTCCCCTTTCCCCTCTCACAAACTCTAGGATGGGGTCAAGCCTAAATCCAGGGTTTGCTGATTCAAGGTGAATAAATGGGTGATGACTTTGTGCCAAGATTTTGGAATTAAAGCCAGGGTGTATGATTGGCCACGTCAAACTCGGATTCCGGGAAAGCGCCTGCAACTTTTTTGGCAGTGAAATGAATAATGTTCGTAAACATTATTCACTAGGAATGCTGAGTGTTCTTTCAATAAAAGTGTTGATTTACCAAATACTTATGACTGATTGAATGAACTATGAATCAATAAGCGTCAAAGCTTTACTTTAAAAACGCTTCCCGAAGTCATCCAATTCTGATCATCTATGAAAACTGATGTACCCTGTACATCAAATGAAAATCAAGTTATCAAAAATATTACAGTAAGATTTTTTTTTTTAATGTACATGTTTTTATCTGTGTTTGTTTATATTCCCTAACATTAAACTTCTGTCTCCTATAACTTCTTTCCTAACTCTCTCTCCCGTTATGAACCTTTCTCTGTCCGCCCCCCCCCCCCCCCCTTTCTGTCTGTCCATCCATCCGTCCGCCCATCCCCTCTCTCTTTCTCTCTCTCGCTCTTCTCTCTCTCTCTTCTTTCTCTCTCTCTCGCTCTTCTCTCTCTCTCTCCCTCTCTCTCCCTATCTATCTCTCTCTCTCTCTCTCTCTGTTGTTCCCTCTCTTTCAGCAAAGTTTGCAGAAATCAGTGTCCTGAATCAACAACAAACTCATTGAATCAACTCATTCAATCGATGACTAAAATTGCGCAAAGCGATCAACAGACAATGGAGCGAGTGCAAACACACCTTCCTCATTCACAGGTACATACACCAGGCCTGGGAAACATTGCACTTGAGGGCTCAAAAACTGACTTTCTAGACATTTTTTCCCATCACAATGGAGCAAGTGAGAACACACCTCCCTCATTCACAGGTACATACACCAGGCCTGGGAAACGTGCACTTGAGGGCTCAAAAACTGACTTTCTAGACATTTTTTTCCATCACAACGGAGCGAGTGCAAACACACCTTCCTCATTCAGAGGTACGTACACCAGACCTAGCTGGGAAACGTTGGACTTGAGGGCTCAAAAACTGACTTTCTAGACATTTTTTCCCCATCACAAAGACGATTTTCACTGACTTCTCGTATCCTATTACTCAGCCCCACCCCTCCATGTCATCAAGGCTCCAATCCATGTTTCAAAGCTTGTGGTGACATCACCCTTTCGTGTTCCATTATTCCATACACTGCCCCTTTCACACGCAGCCAACACTACTAAAGGTTCTATTCACACTTGAGGCAATCAGGTAACCCCTAATGGCCCATGTATGGAAATGATAAAACATTAATACTGGGAGTTAATACTCATGCTGGGTGTGACATGTATGTCAAAAATCTACCTGCCTGAGAGCCAGAGGAGCGTTATAATCCTAATCCTAATCCACCCAGAAAGGTACCATGAGAGGGGCGGGAGGGGTGGGCAGCCTCCCAACCCTCATCCCACTGCTACTCACAGCCCCTATGACCGTCACCCTACATGTATATCAATTGGTACAATGTACTTATTCGAGCTATTCACACCCCAAAAAAACATTTACATTGCAGAAAAAACAATATTGGTTTGAACTACCGTATACACTTTTAAAAAAACTGTAAAAGCCTGCCCGTGTTTATGAATTCTGGGAGATTTTTTGTGCTTGTTTGTGAGTTGTGCGCAGGCGCCACTTGTCGCTGCACATCATGCATTAGCACGAAAGCATGGAGAGTCACATGGGCAAAAATTGGAATAAGTTACCAGTGTTTTTGAGAGCGAGCAATTGTACTGCTAGAATCGGTGGAGTTTCGGTCGGTGTTAATGAAAAGAAAAAAAATCCAGAGGTGGGATTCTCAATTGTTGTTTGTTGTTATGTTTATGGATATTTGCCTAGCAACTTGTGACAAATTTCTGGAATGTGAAAAAATAACAATGGTTTTTGCTTGCAGTCTAAATGCCTCTCATGTACTTATGAGATCCATTCAAAAAAGGGTAATGGGGAAAATAACCTATCCTTTTCATGCTTCCAATACTTTCAATGCAGTTGAATCAATTTGTTTTGAAATGCTTTTCATACAGGCATATCTGATAACAGGAATTCCCTTGGCTGCTGGCCAGCTGGCTGAGCAGCCAGGCATTTACACAGCTCGCTCGCTACCGACTAATTAAATGGGTCAGACACATTGTTTGTTGTCAACTTGGAGAAGTAAAGCTCTATGACAGGCTGGCAGCCATTGAAAAAGCAAAGAACATATTGCATCCTTTTTTTTCCAGTTACATGTAAATTCTGACATTCTGATATTCATATTTAAGTACTTAGTGGGTGTGAAGCTTCATTTTAATACACACCTTCATGTCTGATGCATTTTTTTGTTAAATGACAAGTTTGGCTTACACATAGACGTTGCAATGTGTGGTGTGCCTCTGACGAGATTTAGATTTACACGCAGGTGTATGAAAGTTGGGGTTCAATTTCAATGAATCCTCAAAGTATTTTCATCAAGCTTCGGCAATGAGAGCACTTCTGCACAAATCAAATGAAACATCAACCACAGAGGAGAAAACTGCATGGGAGGGGGTTAGAACACACCAATGCTATAATCCTACACCCAACACTATACCAAAAACTAATTTAAGACCCAATCAAACTTTGAACTCACTTTGACCAAACACAGCCTGACAAAAATAAGACCATACACAGCTCAAACACCATTTTGAAAAATTATTGTTTTTTTGGACTACCTTTTAATACTCTACTGGAAAAACCCATTGAAAACAATGGTGCTGTTTGCTCAAACCGATATTTTTGGTGAGTAGTGCACATGTGCCACTCGCCAGTGCCCCCCATACGTTAGCACAGAAGCGGGGAAATCCATGTGAGTAAAAAATTAGTATCTTACAAAAGTTTACATTCACACTGCAAACATTGTTAAATCTTCAGCGGGCGTTTTCCAAAATCCACACTCTCGTGGTGGACATTTCTAGTTTAATTTATTGAAATGCCGGATAGTGAGAAAAATCAATGGTTTTCTATTGCAGTGTAAATGAAGCTACTGTCACCACAGCGTGTAATGGATCCCCTTCCATTCAACTAAAATGCTGAGACATTCCTGGTCTAAAGTACTGTCACTTTTGAACTGGATGTAAGTCATTTGTGTATGCAGCAGAGAGGAAGTCGGATATCTGGGAAAAACATTTCCAAAACTCAAACAACGGTCAGGGAGGCCTTGGATGGCTTGTAACGAGTCTAAACTTCTCTCAGTCGGCATACATTTAAGTTTATTCCAAACTTCTTCAAACAAATCTCTTTTCATGTCATGTCAAATGTGTCAAATCTTTTTTCCTACAAAAATGAGCTGGTGGTACAATTACCCGGTAATACTATAAGAATATTTTAGCAGATGTATTATTTCATTCTAAAATTTCTCTTCAGTGTTTCCATTTAATTTCTTCCTCATCAATATTAATCATAAACTACCATTATCTGAACATTAAAGAGCTTTACACATAAATTTCCAGGACCATCCCCTCCCCCATCTCACTTTCTTCCGCTTGTAAAATGCCGACTTACAGTATTTAGCACTTACCATGGTAAATACACAAAGAGTCACACAATACAAAACATTCTCATCTCTTCCTTTTCCTCGTTTCCTCCTCCCACCCCCCCCCCCTTCCCTCTCCCTCTTTCTCTCTCTCTTTAAATTTCTGACTCACAATGCTAACCATGAAGAAGAAAAACACAAAGCACCACTCTCTTTATTTTCCATTATTGACCATCCCCCACTTTCTTCCCCTTTCTAAATTTCTGCCTTATATCCAATCACTCACGCTGATATAAGCGCTTGAAATTGATAAAAGAAATGACAAAAGGAATTAGATTCTACTTCGAGCCGGTCGCTTGGACATTACCTATCTCTGAGCATAAATGTCACTTTATGTTTTAAGTCCAGAGATAACTTTGATTTTCTTCTCATTCATTTCTTGACAATCTCCATCAAGGTTTGCACCGACGGACCGACAACACAGAGGAAGATAAAATAACCAATGGCCGAGTTCAAGTTGTGGCCAAACTTGTCCAAAAACCAACCTTCTAGAAGATTCGCTTTCGTGAGAACAGAAAGTTCGCATTAAGAAAAGGAAATGTACAACTATAACTTGATTAGTTTACAAGATGACTGGATATAGATATCTACCGATACTAACATTACAGCATGGATATTTGCTGTATCTATAACTAAATTTTTATGATCAGAAAAGATAAACTAGAGCTCGATAGTTAATCTGATTATAGCTTGTATTCGTCCTACATCCGGGTTAAATTTTCTAGTTTCTCAGAAGCTAGAAAAATATGCAGGGAAACTATACTATTTTATCAAGAAAACTAATGAAAATAGCCTTATGAGAGCTGATTTTATGAATCCAACTATTCTGTTCAAAGATTTATTTCATTGTAATTCATAGACAAAATTTATATTAGAGGATGAACATGTTTTTCAATCTGGCTTTCACATGAGTTTTGCTTGTGCCAACACTTCTTCTGCTGTCTGGTCTTCCAGAAAGTAAAAATATGATACAAAAGATAACGGTTCCAGACGATGATTGTTCCAAAAGATAACTGTTCCAGAAGGTAATTAATCCAGATAATGGAAGAAGAAAAAAAGAAAGTTCCAGAATAAAATTGTTCCACAAACAAATTCTTTTAGAACGTAATTGACAGAGAAGACAATTTTTACTGATCACAGAAGAACAAATGTTCGGGAAGTCAATGTTCCCGAAGATATACAGATGCTGTAATGTGAACAAATCCATTAGGAAGAAGAGTGGGTTGAACTATGTAGCAACCTTTGTCAATGTAGCCATACTGATATGAATAATTCCACAAGAAAATAAGTCTGTCATTTTTCAAAAGGTTACTCTAAATTCCATTAAGGCGGAAAACCAGCGACATTTTCCACTGCCTGGTCATTTCCCGGCCAGCGAGGGGGATAGGCAGGCTTTGGAAATTAGGAACTGGCGAGGTACAGGGGGAAAAAAAGCTGGAAAAGTATTCTGAAGATTGCTTAACCCATTGGCTATATGAGCGGTGTCGCTACTGTATAACGCCTATAGGAATGAGAGAATTTGGAAGTACGAGGGTTAAACTTAAAGGTAAAGACCAGTAATGGTCATGCGATTGCATTGTGAAAGAAACGTTGTGGAAAAGGTTGATCATCTAGCATCTAGCATCTGCAAGGTTCTGGAATCATCAAAATGATAAGAAATTTGGCCCATTCTTCGTAAAGTTACAAGCACTATACACAGAAAGATGTATATGGGACTACCCTATATCTCTCACACGACCATGAGAGAAACAAATTTACCAAATACATGAATTAGTAGGCGGTTTCCAGGCAAATTTGTTATCATCATGTATTAGTCAAAACATATTCTTTCACATAATTGGTAATGAGAGCTTCCATTTCATTTTTTGAAATTGGGGCATTACCAATACTGGTCTTTACCTTTAAAGCAGGGTACAGCAACAATACTTGCTTTACACTTGACAGCCAAAATATGAAAGTGAATGGATATTTAGTAACATCTTTATAATGCAGTTTCTAACTCAGTCACACTAAATGCCTTGACACCACACCAAACTCACAGTTACAATATCCTGAAAGGCCAAGAATCGGTCAGTTTGGAGTCGATTTGGCAGCGTAACTCTCCAAAGCAAAGTTAACAGTTTTGAAGCATATCTGTGCTTGCATGACGTCTTCTTATATTTTCTATATAAAAAGAAAATTCTTTCCAGAGCTTTTTCTCCTGTAAAATTTGCTTTCTCTGGAAGTTTCTAGAACTCTATCAGACTCTTCTCAGAGGATATTTTTCTCATATCTTCTGTGGCATTCTGGAAAGGCATCATTTTTTACATTTTGAAGCTGCAAAAACACGTAGGATGCTGTTTCATACTCGAAGGTGAAATTCTTTTCCTTTTTTTTTTTTTTTTTTTTTAAAGTCTCCAGAAAACGCTTTTATTTTCTTTAAAGGTAAAGACCAGTAATGGTCATGCGATTGCATTGTGAAAGAAACGTTGTGGAATCGATCAGAAAAGGTTGATCATCTAGCATCTAGCATCTGCAAGGTTCTGGAATCATCAAAATGATAAGAAATTTGGCCCATTCTTCGTAAAGTTACAAGCACTATACACAGAAAGATGTATATGGGACTACCCTATCTCTCTCACCAGACCATGAGAGAAATAAATTTACCAAATATATGAATTAGTAGGCGGTTTCCCGGCAAATTTTTTATCATCATGTATTAGTCAAAACATATTCTTTCACATGATTGGTAATGAGAGCTTCCATTTCATTTTTTGAAATTGGGGCGTTGCCAATACTGGTCTTTACCTTTAACATACTGAAAAGGGGAAAATACCTTTCCATTGTTCACAATACTGGAAAAATAATTACAAAACAAAATGTAAGAATGTTCCTTTAGGGACATGTGCTGATAGATTTATTTTAAAAAAAGAGAGAGAGAGAGAGAGAGAGAAAGAGGGAGAGTTGACGTCCAAGCAAAGCTTAAAATTATCAACATTTCAGACAAAATATTTATCAGTCACCACAATATTAAAGTCGTTTATCACAAGTACACATAAGTGATAATATTACAAATTATAATAATAGGTAAGAATTGCAAAATTAACTTGAAATTAATTGCAAGAGATGAAAAAACTCATAAACACAAAATACTATTGAGTACCTTGAGTGACTTATTTTTTCAGAAAGGTCATGATAAAAATTCAAATTATTATTAGGTTAAAAAATATATGAAAGTGAAGAAGGAAAGGTACAATTAATTATATTAAAGCCAAATCAAACATTTACTTTTTTTTTGATAGACTTTTATATCACTGTAACTTATCTGTCGTTTCTAGATAAGAAATGTATTTTCAATATTGTTATAAGATTTAACAGGGATATCTAATTCATAAGCCCACAGTACATGTATGTGCATTAAGAATTGCTTAGAGAGATGAATCACCTGCTTTGTTAATGAATTTTCAACATGATTTATTAATAGAATTGTCCTTAGTTATTTTCGAATTCACATTGTGAGGGTATTATAGAACTATCACAAGTGTGAAGTTTAGATATTTTTTCTAAAGGTTATTACCGTTTTACAAATTTACATCCAATGAAATATTAGGAAGAGATAAGGAAAAGATATATACAAAAAAAACTGAAGAGATTTACCAAAAGAAATTAAGAGATACACAAAGAAAAGAAGAGATTATATCTCAAAAGAAAGGAAGACTATACAAAAAGAAAGGAAGTGATAAACAAAAAGAAAAGAAGAGATATACAAAAAGAAAGAAAGAGATATACAAAAAGAAAGAAAGAGATATACAAAAAGAAAGGAATAGATATATACAAAAAGAAAGGAATAGATATATACAAAACAGAAAAGGAGGATACACTGTATACAGAAATAAATGAAGAGATATGCACAAAGAAATGAAGAGATATATAAAAAAAAAAAAAAAAATGAAGATATATATAAAAAAGAAATAGAGATATAATAAAAGAAATGGAGAGATATACAACAAGAAAGGGAAAGTACAAAAAGAAAGGGAGAGATATACAAAAAGAAAGGGAGAGATATACAAAAAGAAAAGAGATATACAAAAAGAAAGAAAGAGATATACAAAAAGAAAGGAATAGATATATACAAAACAGAAAAGGAGGATACACTGTATACAGAAATAAATGTATATGCAGAAAGAAATGAAGAGATATATAAAAAAATAAAAAAAATGAAGATATATATAAAAAAGAAATGAAGAGATATAATAAAAGAAATGGAGAGATATACAACAAGAAAGGGAGAGTTATACAAAAAGAAAGGGAGAGATATACAACAAGAAAGGGAGAGTTATACAAAAAGAAAGGGAGAGATATACAAAAAGAAAGGGAGAGATATACAAAAAGAAAGGGAGAGATATACAAAAAGAAAGAAAGATATGCAAAAAGAAAGTAAGAGATATACCAGAAGAAAGGGAGAGATATACAAAAAGAAAGGGAGAGATATACAAAAAGAAAGGGAGAGATATACAAAAAGAAATGAAGATATATATTAAAAAGAAATGAAGAGATATACAAAAAGAAGGGAAGAGATTTTTTTTTTTTTAAATGTAAAGATACACAAAGAAAGGGATAGATAAAGAAAAATTAATATACAAAAAGAAAGGAAAATATATACACAAAGAAATGAAGAGATATATAAAGAAAAATTAATATACAAAACCAAGGAAATATATAAAGAAATGAAGAGATCTATTGGAACTATTGGCTTCTCCTATCTTAGGAGTTAAAATGGTTTCTATCCCAAAATAATGCACAGATGAAATATAACTATTTTAACATCAGTTGGTTAGAATATAGGCTGGAGATTGTGAGAAGATGGAAAGTTTTGTTTGAAAAATAGTACATCCTCACCCATATGCAAATTGTGAAATTTCAATACAAAAAACTTAGATATACATGACAGGTGAAATGAACGAAGGAATTAAGACAATTTTGAAATTGAGCCTCTCTCTCTCTGTGTGTCTCTCTCTCTCTCTTTCTCTTTATCTCTATCATTTCATTTTTTCTTACAGGAGGTAAAGCTTTCTTGCAACTTTCCCATCACATCTTAGAGACAATCAAGTTGTCTGTGAATCAATAAAAAAAAATTTGCAAGTCCGGAAATACTAAAATTTCAGGTAAGACAAATTAAAATCTCAATTAAAATAGAAAAGGCACTGTGTTCTAAATGCTTAATATTGATTTCTCTGAAATCCTCTCATGAGCATATCCTTTCTATTCAATGATAAGAATTGTGAAAAATACAGCTCCTCGCTCTTACAGGTGGGACACAAAAGAAAAATGATTGCTTTCTTTCCTTTCAGAAAGAGACACAATAGATCTGTCTACAACGGGGTAAATTTTATTTGAGTCCACAAAATGGATTGATTAAAGAGACGAGTGGTCAATTATTTTGACCAGCGGATCTTCCAAACAATTTGACAGCCCTTTTTCCAATCCGCAGACGGGTAATAACAATAGCCTTGGTATTTTTGAACATGATTGTAAAGACTGCTGGGAGTTTATGGGCGGAAAGAGAAAACCATCCGTCCAAAACAAAAACATTAATTCGCCTGCTTCTCGATGACGCACAAGGAAAAATTTGCCCATCGGAACGGCAATGGATACAGATATGAATAAAACACATTGCTTATTAAGAAGACTTGAGCATGAACTCTGGATGACACTGGCTGATCTAGCCTCAACCCCAGCCCAATCCCTCATTTTGTTTGCTAAGCCCGGTGTCCATTAGGCACTTAGCGGTCAGCCTTCAAGAAGGACCGCCTCCCGTCACATGACCTCTGTGTGGTTTAAACCCACAACATACCCACCTAGTCTCCCTGCCAGGCTGTCTATGGCTTTCCACCATCCCCTTGACATTGGGACCGTGCCAATCCCAGTTCAATAAGGCTGGGCAAAAGTCTATGCACCTGATATCATCACATACGCAGTGTATATATATATATATATATACATGCAGAGCGGTAATAGGACGTACAAGCTTTTCCGCGCCTGCATTTTCATATTTGTTCCCTTTACGATATAATTCATAATGTCAAAAGAGAATGCATAGATGGCGCGGAGGAAGGGCAGCTCTGCTGAAGACAACATTACAAGCTACGTGTAGAACATATCTCTCATACGAGCCTGGACAGATTCCAATGTATTACACAGCGGGCAAGGCTCCAATAGCATTGGCAAATTCTGCGCATTGTTTTTGGCCAAGAAGTTACAGTCTTCGCAATCAATTAGTGCATTATGTTTCACCGACTGACAAACAAGTGTACTTCTGTAGGCATTGCTGTTCCTCCTCTTCTCTTCCCTCCAACATCTACATCCTTCAAATTGTTGTTTTTACAATTTCAGGGGATGGTGAGGAAAGGCTACAATTGAAATAATGTTTTTTTTTGTTATTTGACAAAAAGAGATACAAGTTTTTTTTCATGAATTTTCTTTCTTTGCAAGATGTATCGAGGGACCCTTTACACAAACAATATTAAATAAAGTGATTTTTTTTCCAACTTTAGTTCTTAACCCTTGAGCCCTTTAAAAGACAATAAATCTTTAAAAAGACGCAAATGTAATGATGAATTAGGTTAACAAATGTTTTATACAAAATAATTGACATTATTATTGGCTTGATTTCATTGTCAAAGAATTGGCATTCTTGGATATCTATATGTTCAACTTTTCAATTACTGGAAGTGTAGAAATACTTTTGTTGAATAATGGCATTAACAGTCATAGCACTCAAATTTGTTTCCAGGGTAAAGTCCATTTGATTGAAATGAATATTTCATCAATCTATCAGGAAAAATAATCCCTTTCCTTAAAAAATGAATAATAGACCTGAGGCTTGCTAATTTTTGAGAAATCATATACATGAATTTAGTTTTTTTAAAACTATTTTGATATCTCATCCTGTCTTCATTTTCATAATTTACAATTTTATGATAAGGAATTAAATCTTATTGAAACTGAAAAACTCTTGCTTTACTTAAATATGGATATCACGAATGAATAATTTGTCTTAGTACTGAATTCTAAACAAAATAAAAGTTAGGGAGGAAAAAAAAGTATTTCACTTGACCTAGCTTTGCTGTAAAAGCAGGTATTTGTACACAACATTGTTGCTAGTTGCAATTTGTGAAAAATTCAAGCCATGATTTTGGAAAATTGGTGAAGGTTTTCTGGCTTAAAAAAATAGCTATCATTAAAATAAATCACAGTAACTGCTATACAGGTGATGAAATAGAAATAACTGAATAGATTCAAAATATTCCACAAGATCATCACCAAATCAACTTTATCCAATCTCTTCGTATGTACTTTGAAGGAAAAATCCCTTCAATAATTACTTTTGTTTCTCCTACAATAGTCATTTTGCAGAAAATGCAGCTACAGTTCCATTGTGTAAACTGTCTTCCTTTTGTTTTCTTTTAATACGTTCCACAATTTATGACATTCATCCATTTCATTAAACGAAATGCAAGAAATGTATGAAGTCAGATCATATCAAAATTATTCAGGATATTTATTGATTCAACAGATTGAAATATTTTGCATCTTTTTACATTCTTTTTCTTTAAATCTAAATAGCTTTCTACAACTCTTTTAAAATGCATTTCTAATTTTTATGTTGCATCATCTTTCAACTCTTTTCTAATCGTTAATCACTTTCACATTTCCTCTTCCTCTCCTAAACATTGATAGTTAGTTGAAGGAGCCAATGAAACAACTCTTCATTTCTTTGTTTAGAGTTATTCAATGCAATTTGGTTCTTTGTATAAAATAAATTAAACAAAATAAATCTCATTCTCTCTCTCTTTCTTTCTATATCTCTTCCCCCCAACCCCCCTTTCTCTTTCTCTCTCTCTCTCTCTACTTTACTCATTTCTTTATTATATTAAAATCATTTCATTTCATTCTCCTGTCCTTTTTAATAATGCCCATGCAATTTTTATGTCAAAATTCTTCCTTTTGAGCCATTAAAGAGTGAAACAGGATTTTTCATTGAATTTAGAATGAAACTCTCATTTAGTCTTCAAAGCATGTGATATTCATTGATATCAATCTTTAAATATGATAAAGCAAGCTCTACCTCTTTATGGACTACACATTGCAGCCTGATAAAATCATATTTAAGAAATGCATTTATATCATACAAAACCTTCTGAATATTAGACAACTTCATTGTATTCTGGTATTAAAAGAAATCTATTTTATCATAAATCCTTTTTGTAAGGAATTAATAATTCAAAATTTAAAAAGAATGGAAAACAAACTGGATTGACTGATTATTACATGAAAAACCATAAATAATGTTTTGCTATCCTTGTAAAAAGCACCTTGGGAAATATATGTATGAACAGCTTATGGTACTTCATAAAATGGAACAGAATATGATATATGCCCATGCATATTTCATAAGGAATAGTTACTACACTAACATATCAACTGGAAAAATTGAGAACAAACAAAAAGATTAGGTATCAACTAAATGCCAGACTTGTCTTAGACAGAATGATTTATATGTCGTCATAAATACATACCTCTCATTTCCTTTCCATCTGTAAATGAATAGAAGGTACATCATGACTTCAGATTTGCCATGTCGTAAAGATTTATATTTTCTCACTTTACAAAATGACAAAAATTAAAATAATGTGTGCCTTTGGGTGAGGATTATAATGTTCCTAATCAATATCATTTACAATGTATGTAATCTTCTTTTAAAAAGACTCTTTCTATTCTTATGTCAATTTAATTTGGTTGTGGTCTTCCAAAATCAGATTTCAAATTAAAAATAATTTTTAAAAATCTTGATATTCTTGATATTCTTTCTATCCCCACTCCTTTCACTGTCCATATTTCTGTCTGTATGTGTGTCTCTCTCTCTAATTACCTATCTTTCTATTTATGGTTTCTATGTTTGTTTTTTCCTCTCTTTACTCCTTCCCTTTTTATTCATTTTTTCTTCTTCATTTCCAGACATCTTTCTAACCTTTTTTTCTTGCTCTCATTCTCCCCCCCCCCCCCCCCTCTCTCTCTCTCTCTCTCTCTAACTTTTTATTTACCTATCTTTCTATTTATGGTTACTATGTTTGTATTTTCCTCTCTTCACTCTTTCTCTAGATTAATTAAATTATCTTCTTTTTTTTCCCTTCATTTTTTATACATCTTTCTATCCCTCTTTCTTACTCCCACTCTCTTTATTTCTCTCTCTATTCTGTCTGTCTGTCTGTACTGTTTGTTTCTCTCTTTTTCTCTCTCTCTCTCTCCCTCTAACTTTCTATTTACCCATCTTTCTAAGTATGCTATGTTTGTATTTTCCCTCTTTTCTCGTTCTCTATTTCTTTAATTACTTTTTTTTTCTCTATTTCCAGACATCTGTCTTTCCCTTTCTCTAACTATTCTCAAACTATTCTCTCTCTCTCTCTCTCTTTCTTGCTCTGTCATTCAAATGAAGAGAAAAACAAGCTGATAAAAGGCCTTCAAACAATGGAGAAGATAATAATCAAATGAATACATAGCAATTCGCAATTCACAATTTTCAACAGCTAAAAAATAAATCAATTGGAAAAACAACAAAACAAAATGGAAATAAAATTAGACAGCATCGGATAGTAAAAAATGCAATGTGATCAAAGATATCAATTTTGTAATATCCAAAAAGACATTTTTGTATCATAAAATAATGGAGGAAAAAATACCGTTGCAATGAATTGAGGATGATGTTTTAAACAGATTTAGCAACATATCAAAGGATAACAATGGTTGATTTTTGTTTAATTCAAAGTGTTTTGTTTCAGGAGGTGAAGGTGTATTGTTTTGAGTAGACCATGACCTCTAGATGGAAGTGACCTTATTCCAGTCTTTTAATCAATTGACAGGGCAATTGTTTGAGCAGGCCTCCCAGGACTATCTCAATAACCTTCACTATCATTTACTACACAATTACAAATATAGAATAATTAAGGATCATAATTACTGATAGATAGAAAACTGATTTTGTGAACAATAAACAAAAACAATTACTGCAGCAAGGGGAATGTACATGTAGTATACCATAATCCATCCAGCCATGTTTGACATTAAATATATCAATGAACTCATTTAAGTTTACATCCAAATTAAAGGGTAACGACAGCAACATAAAAGGCCAATCATCAATCATTGATTATGTACTCAATTTTGACAGAAAATAAGTAATTAGCACACTTAGACAACAGGCAACAGCAAGCTTTGGGAATACTTTGAGAAAAACAAGAATAAAATTCAGCTTACTGGCGACATAATGTTGTCCTTGTTGCGGCTGTAAGTATAAGGGCAAACAATTGATCACTGAAGTATCTCCGTGTTTTTCTTTTTTCTCAACGACACAACGCCACTGTGCAGAGTTGGCGCAGTTAACTTTGCAGAGCAGTTAAAGACCGTAGTCCAAGCTAGAGCGAACGTCTACTATAATAGTACTCATGTGACCTTGCTGTGGTGTTTCATAGGCTTTGCATAAGAGTAGAGAGAGCGACAGAGCGAGGGAGGCAGACTTTACTCATGCAGGAGAGTCCTAGTAATCCAGAGTAGAGAGCCTGTGAAGGGTGGGCGGGGCTTTCATTGACCCAGGGAAGTCTGATGACATCATCACCTACCCAGCCAATCAGGGGGCGGTTGCCATCAGGGGGCGTGCAGTGACCTCAGCTTACTTAGCACCCATTGGCTGAGCCCTGCTGAGGATAACAACACTGCTGGCATGAGCGGACTAACCAGATTTGCCGCTTGACTGATTTGCATGTCATTTGCATGTGATTACCATCTACTTTGCATGTGGGCATACCCTGGGAAGCTGGCAGTCATTCAGTATTGACACCCACGCATGTTTATGAGCTGCTGCTCCGAGCTGGAGTAACCACCCAACTGCACTAGTCTCCAAACCAGTCTTTTCAACCATATGAGAGCTGTCTACTTTTGTAAAAAAATACAGATAGGTGGGGAGAGGTCACAGCTCCTCATAAATGAAGAAAAGTTCATACATGGAACATACTGCACATTATTTTGAGGCATCATTGCTACAGAATAGCTAGACATTCAATAACCACTAAATAATTAATAATTGATCGTTCCTGCTTTCTTTATCCTTGTCATCAAGAAAGTGTAAATAAATAACCCACCAGCAATACAAGGAAAATATGATATATAATCAGAAAAGTAGGACAAAATTGTACATAAATTTAAATAAATTCTTGGACAGTAATTAGGAAAATATGAATATCTTCCTGAAAAATCATAAAAACATACAGATTAATGATCTGCAAACGCCTTTAATAATTGCCAACAACTATGCATTTTACAACACGCTTTTGTGATGTATTGGTGGTTACAATTACAAACAAAATTGTGTTTGATAAAATCGTGCAGAGCTCCTGGACTGAACGCAGCTCTCAAGTGATGATTGATGAAGAGTGTAGGAGGGTGTCTGAAGGAAAGAGCTCTGCAATGGCTCTAGCTAGGACCACAGGGTAAAGGAGTGAAGCATGTTCACACTGGATATTACTAGCACATTTTTAAGTCCAAATATGAATTTCTTTATTCCATGGCTCTTGGTATACAGGGTAAAGGGGTGAAGCATGTTCATACTGCAGTTCTAGAATATATGAGGTCCCACTATTAACTTCTTTATTCTATGGCTCTGGAACTACAGGGTAAAATAATGAAACACGTTCATGCTGGAGTAGTACTGCCACATTTTGCATACCGGTAGTGTAAAACAGGCTTAATATTAATCAATGGTTGTTCAATATTAACTGCAATTGATTTCATGATTTTAAAGCAGCATAAACATACATGTACATTATAAGTAAATGTAGTTTTAAGATTTGCTAAATGTTGTTTAATCTGTAGTCTGTTTTAATCCTTTCACTATACAAGGATTCTTTATACATGTCTGTTTCTTAAAATGCATTTTGAATACATTCCCAATATATATATTATAGTATGTCAAGCTCAGCCTGTTTGGGCTAATTATTAAAAGTGCATCTAATATCAGCATAAACCCTATTTTGAAGGACAGCTTATATTTTTTCTTTTCAACCTGTCTATACAAACAAGAGGGAGAGACTGATAGCAAGTCTATTTACTGAGAGAGGCCTGGTTGGGTTGCATCATCAAGCCCGTTTGCAGGCATAAACCCTCGTTTATTAGTGTGTAACTAGGTGTCTGAACTGTTAGACTATGCAGACTTCACGGTACAGTGCACACCATAGGCTCTGCAGTATAGCTGATCTGACACAGCAGCAAAAACAGTTCATTAGGCTTGTCTCAAGGCCCATCGCAAACCTGCCATTCCTTGGGAAGGTTTTGGAACGTATTGTGTCACTACAGCTGAAAGCCCACATTGACAATCTCGGTTTGTTTCCAATCCACCAATCTGCCTATCGGAATCATCATTCTACTGAGACTGCAACTGTCAAGGTCCTAAATGACCTGCTTCTAGCTGTAGATAAGGGTAATGAAGCTGTCCTCATCTTGCTTGATTACACTGCCGCATTTGACACTATCAACCACGACCTGTTACTCCATCGCTTAGAGAACGACTTCTCCATCACCGGCACCGTACTTCAATGGATTCGCTCCTATCTCATGCACCGAACTCAGAAGGTGATCATCAATGACACCAACTCGGAATCATTTCCCCTCATCTGCGGCGTTCCGCAGGGTTCCGTGGTCGGCCCCCTTCTGTTTATTCTTTACACCAGCCCTCTCTCAAATGTTATTAACCTTCATCAGAATATTCAACACACTATGTATGCAGACGACACCCAGATTTATGTAACTCTTCACCCAAACAGCAGGACAGTAGCCGCGAACAAACTCACCAGTTGCCTCAATGAAATCAAAACCTGGTCTTTTCAAAACTGTCTCTGCCTTAATGATTCAAAATCTGAAATGATTCATATTACTTCTAAATTTCGGAACTCAGACCCCTTTCCTGATCTTGTTATGAGTGATGGCTCTCTCAGTTGTTGTGCTTCTGTGCGTGACCTTGGTTTAAATATTGACAGCAATCTTACTTTCAAACAACACATTAGTAATATTTGTAAGTCTGCTTCCTTTGGTATATACAAGATCAGTAGAATCAGGAGGCTACTTGACCGACCCACAACTTCAAAATTAGTCCATGCTTTTGTCTCGACCCATATCGATTACTGTAATTCTTCTCTTTCTGGCCTCCCTCAGTCACATCTAGTCCCACTTCAAAGGGTACAGAATAGCGCTGCTCGGCTTGTGACTCTCTCGCGTAAATCAGAGCACATAACTCCAATATTGAACTCACTACATTGGCTTAAAATTCACCACCGCATATCCTTCAAAATTCTTCTCCTGTGCTACAAAGCTATCAATGGCTTAGCCCCCTCTTACCTTTCCGATCTCATATCCTTACGTTCCCGTACGTCGTCACGAACACTTCGTTCATCTTCCACATTACTGTTAACACCTGGACCCCGCACTAACACCCGGTATGGTGACCGCGCCTTTTCAGTTATTGCCCCCGCTCTCTGGAACAAACTGCCCGCCTCTATTCACTGCGCCCCCTCTGTATCTCAATTCAAATCTCTACTCAAAACCTATCTTTTCAAATTGTAAATTGCAGTTGTGCGTCGGTCAATGGAGGTGCGCACCATATTTGTCTTTATTTAGTTGATTGCCACTGTTTTTCTTACCTTATCTATGTTACTTTTGTATTTTTGCTTTTTCTTCTAATTTAATTCTACGGGTTATAGTCTTCTCTTAATCAGAACACTGTGCGCTCAGAAACATCAGTATTAAGCGCCTAATAAATGTTATGTATTATTATTATTATTATTTATGGAATTGTATTTACGTGTCACATTAGAGTCTGTTCCTGCAGACGATCGTGAAGCTAGTCAAGTAGACTCTCTTTATATCACAACACACCAAGTGGTCAAAATCATCCTCCTCCTAGTAGCCTTCATAGCAGGCTTCTCAAATATTTTATACAAGAATGCCACATAGCGAGAAGGACAAAATCATCCTACAAATACAGTGTACATGTAGCCTTTCTAGCAGGCTTCTCAAATATTTTATTCGAGAATGATACATTTAAAATTTATCATAGTGTTAGTGAGAAGGCCTACACTTTATCAATCACCATCTTTATTAGATCAGTAGGAATTTGAGATATTGCCTGTTTAGCGCCAGCAGGGTGATAACTGATATGCTGTACAGAGCTAACTCCCTTCTGGATCTGAGCAAACAATATTTGCCCCTACTGTATGTTCCATTATGAATTCAAATTTCAAATTTGGGAGCCCGCTAAGCCAGTTTGTAGGCGAAGGCAGATGTGTGTGCATTTGTACTTGGGTTTTTACAGACGTTAATATCAATCAGATGTCTGAGGACCAATCTAGTACCATCCTAAAAGATGTGTGTGTGTATTGGGTTTTTCAGACGTGTATCAATCAGATATGATTATTTACGTCTGGGGACCGACCTTTAACATCACCATCTGAAAGACGTGACTCAGTTTCGAACCTGCGTCCTCGGCTGAATCAGTTTGTAACTTCCATTTTTAGCTGGATTACAGGCGCAGGCCACTACGCCTAGTTGAACTGATATATCTTAGCCTGGTATCCAGGCACAACAATTTTGTTTTTCTCCCATGAATACTTTCAATGATGGCTGGATGGTTTAAGCATTGGTCACAAATGCCATTACGAACTGCTACGAACGATTTTCAGACAATGGAAATGCCGGAAGACAATGGAAAAACAGGGAGATTTGTATGAAATTATCGTTCGTATGAACCTTTGTGACCGTAGCATTAGACTAGATGCAATCTAGCAACTATCTGTTGGAGTTGAGAAGGGTAGAATAAAGTGTGCCAGTCAATACATGTTTAGTATAGAGGCCGGGTCAATACCCAATTCTACCTGAGAATTAGGTTACTGGCACCCACATCCTTTATTCCATTATGAACATTCACAATTATGAAATACCTCATTCAACATTTCTTTCTCTGTCTCTTGTCTGTCTGGCTCTAACAGTCTGGCAATCTTTAATTGGTGCGCTCTCTATTGCTCTCTCTCTCTCTCTCTCTCTCGCTCTCGCTCTCTTTATCTTGGCTTCTCTCTCTCTCTCATTAGAGACTTTTAGATTTGCACGTCGACATACAGTAGTGGACTGCTACGTGTGACGTATTTGCATGTCGACATAGTGGACTGCTACGTGTGACGTCACACGTAGCAGTCCACTATGTCGGCGTGCAAATCTAAAAGTCCCTTCTCTCTCTCTCTCTCTCTCTCACTCTGTCCTCCTCCTTCTCCTAATACCCTTCTCCTCCATCTTCTCCTCCTCCTTCTCCATCTCCTGGTTTTTTTTTTCATAACAAAAAACCTCTTGCTCATTCACATTGTCTGTTGAGAGCCAGAAGGGCATTAATAATAAGGATATGAGTTAATAAAGCCCTTCAGGAACTCAGCAGATGACATCACACACACACACACAAGCCTTTAAGTCAAATATGGGTTGGGATATAATTATATATCAACACAGCATAGGGATACGAGTTCGCACTGTCTTGCTCTCTTGGCAGGTGATATTATGCACATGGCCTTTAAGTCCAATATGGGTTGGGGTAAATTAAAGAGCAGCACCTGGAAGGGAGAATAAATTACATTTGGCTGTCAATTCTGACCTTTGCTGCTGGATTGGAATAGTCTCTGCAAGCAGACCCTATTAATGCGTTGAAAAGACCAGACAGAACATTCTCTATGTTTTGATAATAATATTGGGAAATTGAAAAAGTTTTGGGTTCAAAGAAGAAAGTTGACATTTTAAATCTGTTACAATTTCCCTTATATATGTAATGTCTGTTTATTGCGTATTTCATCTCTAGGCAACTCATTGGATAACATAAAAATAAAAGGTTTGTATTTCTTTCAGCACACCTTTCCTGTCTTTCATAGTCTACGATTTCAGACCCTTTGCAGGACTTCATCTCCTAGAAAAAAAAATTGACTGATCAAAAGGTAGAGTAAAAACTGAGTAAAACAATACCGGTATAAAGTAGGGATATTATACTGATCTAAATCTGCATGAATGAGAATGTAACAATGTTTCAGGCAAGCATGAATGAACTTAGAAATATGTACAACTAGAAATGATAAGAGGTAAAGGCCATACAATTTTATCACGACAGAGTTGACCCTCCAGGCCTCCATTCTGCAGTTTTAGGAAATTTTAGGAATGAAAATACAGTAGATGTATAGGAACAGAAAATGCAGACCCTAGTTATTGATTTTCGCTTTTAGGAGTGGTCTTTACATATGCACGGCAGTCAAAATAAGCTAAAAGGCTATGAATAAATAATGTCACTTCTTCATGGACCAGAGTATTGCTACATGTAGTTTGCAGACACAAACCTTGTCAGTCATTGTGCTTAACAGTGTCTGCACTACAAGACTACAACAAGCTCTGTTGACACAGTCAGGAACTGGCAGACCTACATGTACAGTATGTAGGATCTACATGTACTCAAGGGTTTAGGAATTGTGGTAAAGTGTCAAATTAGAGTCTGAGCTGGCAGACTACAGTAGTGGTACAGTGCAATGCTTCAAGTAGTATTGTACTAGTCTTACTTCATGGCAGAATATTATTTTCTCCCCTAGCCGGAATATCTGTGTCTCAAAAGGAAAAAAAAACAGTTACCTATTGGGCAAAAGTTGTTGCGTCCTCAGTGTTCACCCTTTAAAGCCCTTTTTTAGGCCTTTTTTTTTAATTGAAAAAATATACGGCTTACAGTAAATGATCTTTTTCAGAAAAAATTGCCTAGGCAAAAAGCTTAACATAGATGACAAAAGTTATTGCAAAATGTAGTTGTGGGGAAGTCCCTGAACTACCAGTGTGCAATTTCCAAATATTGCAATTTCCATTCATGCCAGGTGTTGTGCTTAACAGGGTCTGCTATATGAGAATATAATAGGCACTGTAATTTAGCCACTTTATATGTACATGTATGAAATAAATGTGTTTTAAGGGCAGACTTTAATAAACTTATCTATTTCATAACAAAAGAAAACAATATCCCGATTTAGTATTCTCTCTGTCTCTCTCCCTCCTTCTTTCTTTCTCCCTCCCTCTCTCTCTCCCTCCCTCTCTCTTTCTCCCTCCCTCTCTGTCTCCCTCCCTCTCTTTCTCCCTCCCTCTCTCTCTTTCTCTCTACCTCTCTCTTTCTCTCTCTCTCTCTCTCTCCCTCTATATCTTGTTTTCGCATACCATATTATTATGAAATCATTTGTTTGTCTAGTGAGAAGTGAGCTCGCCCTGACCCCGCCCACCCCTATTGTTATGCAGCTTCATCTTCAGCTGGTTCAGTGTACGCAGTAGTCTCACCGTTCAAACTTTGCATTCAAAACTGCCTAGCGAATAATGGTACAAATGATTAATGCAACAATACATGTATACACTGTACATGTACATGTAGGCTGACATCTTGGACAAAACAAAAAGTCTACATTTCCAGTCTAATGAGACCACTATATTCATGTACACTGTACGCAATGGCACACGACAGTGTACACATGTAATTCGCAGGCATATACATGTACAGTGTATAGTAAATCCATTCTCAGTCATAAAAAGCTGATTTAGTGTTAATTCATTTTTGCATTTCATTTGTGGAAAACTAAAATTGCATAACGTTGCATCACACAGTAATATTCTATTTGAGCCTTGCACAAAAGGGTCCGAGTTCCCAGACTGCTAGTATCAGGTACTTCCAGGTACTGTAGGGTTGTATGACTGGTACTTGTAGTGTTGGAAGAAAAAAATTGAATGGATGATACTTGGCAAAATATTCCATATTTTTCATTGGGCCTTCGTAATCAGATATTAAAGAAACTGCTATGTTGATTATTATACTCAGCTGTAGAAAGATTGCCAATCAATTTTACACTCATCCCCTACGGGCTCCCGTGCCTCGGCAAGCTACAAAGATCACGAAGCAACTAGTTTGCAGGCACGAACCATTGTGAGTCATTGTGCATATTAAAACAGTGTCTGCAATACGAGACTACAAATCGACACACCCAGAAACTGACAGATCTAGGCTCTGCTCAAGGCCTTAGGAATTATAAAAGAAAAGTGTCAAATTAGAGTCTGTGTTTGCAGACCATGAAGCCACTTGCATTATCAGTATCAACTCAAATTTAATCAATTATTTTATTTCTGCAAAGGCTGCTAAATGAATCGATGAATGTATTATCAATTAATTTCCTAATTATCTTTATTGATATTGATCAATGTAATAAAGGCTGGACCAAACAATAATGAGACTACACAGACCCCAGTCAATAGACCATGTACTAGCTGTTACTCCTGGCACTGCAGCAGACTATAAATAGATTCAGCCTCAGCTCAAGACTTCATGGTATTGTGTTTAAGTGTCAAATTTAATAGAGTCTGTGTCTGCAGGCTATACATTGTGCCTGTCTGAAGTCCAAAACAACACACCTACACACAATGTATACTGCACGAGTGCATACAATGACAGATAGAAGGACTCGCCCATTATTGAGAATCCGTCAATGGATTTCAGGCTATTGTTATGGGAGACCAAAAGCTACTGGTAGTCTGCTCCTCAGACAAAAACAATTAACTGGTAATCAAGCAAGGAGGAACAAATTATGTTTTGTTAATTATCCATCTATCCTGCACAATGGCAATTCAAAATACTCAAAACAGTGAAATGTTCATGTAGTACGTAGTTCAGAATGCCAACATTTATAATGTATAGAATGCACAAAAAATAAGTAATGTGAACATTGGCCCAGGGCAAGTTGCCCTGACATTCTAGAAAGGACCATCCATACTAATGAAATATTCTGACAGCCAGAAGGGTGTTGCATCATATTTTGAACAAAAACTAACGCCTTTCTAGGTCTCAGCCGATAAATTTTAAATTTAGCCATAAATGCTCAATTTGATTTCAAAGCTAAATGCTGACCATTGTTGTCAAGTACACGGAAATACATGTACATGTACATGCAGATTAGTAATTAGACTTGGCTAAGTCTCAGTAACTATAATTATGTCAACGTCTGACGTTGGACTGATATAAAGTCTGTACTTTCAGACTATTTAACTCTTGTCCCTATTAAAGGTACGTACTGTACCCCTTGTGAACGAACCCCAGAAGGTCAGAAAATTGGGAGGGGCTCTAGGTACACCTTGGTTCCAAATTAAAACCTTTCAAGACAAGATTTATCTTTGGGGGTATTAAAATTGATCACTTGTTCTTCAAATTGGCAACTATACTTTTTTTTCTTTTACTGCTACATTGTTGAATAAAATGTAATGTCTCTGAAAACAATACAAAATGTAATGTCTCTGAAAACAATACAAAATGTAATGTCTCTGAAAACAATACAAAATGTAATGTCTCTGAAAACAATACAAAATGTAATGTCTCTGAAAACAATACAAGAGTGAGAAAGTTGTCAAAAGTTGAAAAAATATTGCACATTTTTTATTCAAAAAAGTATTACAAAAATTAAGTCTTTCAACATGTTGCCAATTTTAGGAATTTTCAGCTAATTTTCCCAATAAAAATTACTGGCATCAAACGCAGTGAAACAATAATGGATGCAGTGTGTGTAGAAATGTTTGCCCTTTCTTCTCATGCATGTGGCAACTTTTTTAGGGCTCTGATTCAAAAGTTATTGAGCCTAAAAACGGAATGTCGCGAAATTAGTGGTGGCATGCAGGAGATTAATGTTTTAATAGTAATATTCATTTTTGGTGAAATCAATAGAAATTATATCTTACAATACACTGAGATGTTCATCCTGTAGGGCATATACTTGTCTACCAAATTTCCTTGTATTTTATTAGAAATTATGAATCTCTTTCCAAGTATTACCAATGATCAAGTATTACCAATGATCAAGATGGCTCTCTGAAAGCGCTTCACGATTCTCCAGGTAAAATTTTCATTCATTATTGTTATTAGTGTTTATTAGGATAGAGAATGTGGTGAAAATGTCCGACTGATAAAAAATAAATTGCCCAAACGCAGACAGACGTTTTGTTTATACACATATCGTCATATCTAAACCGAGTCTGAGAGATATCATACTGCGATCATCAGAGATGGGCTGTGACTAATTTTCTTCTTCTTCCTCAAAGTTCTTTGCTCCTACCCTCCCTTCAGACTGCCAGAATTAATTGTATAGCTACAGTGACAATTACTTTTTTCTTAATAGTCTGAATGTCATATCGAGAAATGTTGTGAAACAAAACGTATAGGAAAACGCTTGTTTGAGCATCATTTCAAGCGAAACTCATACAAAAACCAGTTTCATAAAAACTTATCAATAAGAAGTACCGGTAATATGAAAATTGTTATTTAAGCTACTGGCAGTTGTTATTGATAAAAGGCTTTGTGAAACAGGGGCCTGGTTCTCGCTCTACTAGTCTGTACAACATATCATACAACAAATATTGTATTACTGGGCGGGGCTTATTGTGCACACTAATGAATGGCCTGCTGACATGAGGACTGACCTCGTCAAGTTAGTTTCTTTAAACAACGTTTCATTATAAAAGGTATTTTTCTAGTCTGCATGCTTCTTTCGTCATACAATGATCCTTAATACTTAATACTTAATAAAGTTTTGTATTAATTTCATTTGTCTGAACACACTTTTATTCTATTTTGTTCCACACAATTTTGTCGGAACCATGGAGGGAAATAGCAACACATGAAGGAAATTCAAGTCCAAGCATGTGGGCATGTTTAGACCGCACGAAGACCCTCAATACAATGGGTTTATAGTTGTAAGCAGTTATCAATGCAACACACACAATACCCCATCATACAAGGGTTGTTTACTGGAATAGGACTAGTTATTACTAGCCTCCAAAACAACTTCAGCTTAAATACTCAAAAGGGTTTAAGTAACCTATTTTCCTTCATTCCAAATCCTAATTCCAATTCCCTAACAATTTTCAATAATGGAGTATAAATGTAATATGCACATGTAAATGTACATGTACATGTACACTGAAGTAATGAATACTCAATCATTCATGTCAAATTCACAGTAGATCCAAGTATATACATGTAATCTACATAATGAGTATACCATGCATTTAATTTTCATAACAATGCAGTATTTGAATTGTCCCGATTGTCCTGAATTGCAATTGAGCAATACTGTAATATCGTACCATTCTTTCCAAACCACAATACCTCAACCCTTTCATACTATAAAAACTGTAACACATTTATAAGGGATTGGAAAATCTAGTGTAAGTTGATATCAGGGTATGATTTTGAAGACTAACTGTAGAGCAAAGTTCTCTCTTCCATTCTGTGCGATATGTTTTTCTCTAGCCCTTGAACTCTTACAAAGTTTTCTGGAAACCAACGAAATGTCAAAATCCGGTTTGACAGGGACATGGCAGTAGCCTCATTCAAGGAGTAAAAGGTCTTTTCCGGGACTTTGACATTTGAAAGGATCAAATACCACATTTTGAAAATATTGAAGTCCCCCTGCTGCCAGCTCAATCTCATCCTCTCTTAATTTATACCTTTAAATTGGTACTTAATTATTTTTCTTTGTTCTCTTATTTTTCTCTCTTTATTTTATGCAAGAATAAAACATTTGAGGCTGGACTGAGGCCAAGTGTAAGTACATGTAGGTCGTCAGCTGTACCATTCAATAGCATATCAAATACGCTCCAATGTCATCTCTTCCTACACATTATAAGAGGTACTGAAGGGTTATCAGATATTATGAAAATGTTTCTGCGAAGTGGAAATTACATGCCAATCTTGATATCAGATTTTCCTCCATTATGCAGACTAATTTCGCCAGGGAAATGAATAAATTAGACATGTTATTATTAAAGGATTCTGATCTTTTTTTCAATCCTTTCTCAGAATTGGCATTACTCTCTTCCTACGCTCCTTCCTTTTAATTTTCTCATTTTCCTATATCAAACTTTACTTCTTTCCATCTTAATTCCATTATTTTCCATTTCTGTTCTTTCCTCCTCCTTCCTTCTCTCTCATATCCCCTTCTCGCCTAAAACTCTCCCTTCCTGAAAATCGATTAATCCAATCCTCCTCCTCTCCTTCTCCCCCTCCCCATTTAACTCAATCTCTCTCTCTCTCTCTCTCTCTCTCTCTCTCTCTTTCTCCCACTCCCCCATTCAACTCACTCTCTCTATCTCTCTCCCTCTCTCCTATTCTCTTCCAACACTACATCCTCCATCCTCCTGTCAATGGAAGCAAACATTCATTTCCTCTTACGCACGGCTATTGCCAAAAAGCAGACAAATTTTAGAGCTTGGCCCATGCAAAGTCAACTGTTTGTTGTGAAATGCGATTATAAAATGATGACATCAATGCTGTGGGTGTGAATGAACTTGGCTGAGTAATTTGTTTCCCATATTTCACAATTTAAGGTACATACAATGTATGAACTGTATATTTGGAATGGTAATGCAATAAGCTACAAATGGAAAACAATGTACATGTAAATCAATCATTGAAAATGTAATTCTACATTGAAAAGTTATTATCACTTTACGGTAATAATTACTATTTCCTACCACAAACAAAAAGTATGTTCATTTTTAATACTACAGATTTTATAATTACTGTTGCTACACATAAACATGCACAATTGCACACCAGTGTGTTTTTTCTCACTAATCTTCACAAGCCTACCAGTATTTAATTTCTTCTAGGTTTTCGTCCTGAAACCTTCCTGTCAGACCATGACACCCCCCCCCCCCCCCCCCCCCCCCCCGAAGGAAAAAAACAACAACTAATGTTGTAGATTGGGGGGGGGGGGGGCATTAATAAAGTAAAAGAACACATTTTCAGTCTTTGCTTGAGGATTTTAATAGAGTACAAGTGCATGTACCGGGTATTGTAGTATGTTACTTGTTTTTTAACCACACCCCTTTTTGTTTTTCAGAGCTTTATGGCTCACACCACTCCTACATTGTACGTTTTCTTTTGTTGGTACTATTATTTATCCCAGACGTGACAGGGTTATGACTGACTTGTTATCATTGAAGCTTTTCACAAAGCTACAGGTATGTGTACATTGTACTATTTGTAGATGGCCATGTTGCAATCGCAATCACAAGGACCACAAATGTGAATGAAGTCATTTTTAGCTTTCATTCAAGCCTTTCATACATTTGTACCAATTCATGTTTCTTGAGAATGTGACATACATGTACATGAATTAAACCTTACATCTGAAAGTATTCAACAAGTCCACCTTTCATTCTTGAAAAACACAAACAAAATCTAATTTCCAAGGGGTATGAATAATTTAATTGTTAATTATACATGTACATTGTAGGATGTTAAACCCCAGTTAAATTGGATGAGTGAGTGAGAGGTTTAAATTGGCTATAAACCGCTCTTCCATCCAAATTCAACTGGCTGGATCAAAAAGCAATATTGCTGTCTTAAAAATACAATACACTAGATTCAATTTGTACATTGTACAGTACATACAGAAAAGCTATTAAATACACAGAATGTATTCCTACTGTTTTAATAGTACATTGCATCAGCATGCAATGAGGGTTGGTTTGGTTTTAATGAATTATGCAATGAGGGTTGGTTTTAATAGATTATTTAATTCTCTATTCTTTAAAGAAATATCTTAATGTACAGAGCCTTAATAAATGGTCTGGTGCTAGAGGAAAACGCGGAACTAAGCCAAGAGGCTGGTCATCCAAAACCGCGAGCCATGTCAACGAAACATGATCAGAATGAATGAGTAACACACACTGTAAGAAGGGAATCCCCTATTTCTGATGACCTACTAGCTAGTGTACATTTTATACACAAACATTCTTCCAATGTACGTATTATAAAGGCATGCTGCCCAGTACCTGGATCAACAATAGCCTGTTCAGATTATAGCAAATTTATACAAAACTCATGAGCCTGTCTTCACTAACTCGACATTGCCAAATATCCCGCTATTTGAACTATCCCAATTGCAAACTATCCAGCTAATTTGCGTCCTCATCAGCCCGAAGTTGCAATTAGCGGGATATTTGGTCGGGATTGTCATCCCAAGATATCTTGGGATAGTTTGCAAAATATCCCGCTAATTGTCCGGTGCATCTTCACCAGACCGAAGACTCGCACTATGCGCGAACGCTGAGCAAAATATCTCGAGCTAATTTCTCAAGGTCGAGTTTCAAGTTTCGAGCTGATGAAGACGCAATGTGTAACTTCGGGATTATTTCCAAAATCAGAAATAGCAGGCTACATGTATTTGGCAATCTCGAAGATGAAGACGCGCCTATCTAGACAAAAATCGTATAAAGAATCATCATATTTCTGATGTACATTTACATCGCAAAGGAGCATGTGTAGACTGTATAATAAAATCGTATACAGAAACGTCCTCTGAAGAAAAGAGTTATAATGAGGTCAGTTGTAGCCTATAATCTAGGCGGAGTGCCGAGCTTTTTTCTTTGCTGCTAGACTAACCTTAAGCAGAACGTCTGATACGGCGAGACTACGAACCGTGAGCCGCGCACCGCCTATAATCACTGGTCTAGCTTTAGTCGTTGTTTTTTTATTATCGACCATGAATCCGTGGCAGTTTTTCGTACGAAAAACTGCCACGGATTCAAGGTCGATAATAAAAAAACAACGACTAACGCTAGACCAGTGATTATAGGCGGTGAGCCGCTTCGCGACTCACGGTTCGTAGTCTCGCCGTATCAGACGTTCTGCTTAGGGTTAGTCTAGCAGCAAAGAAAAAAGCTCGGCACTCCGCCTAGATTATAGGCTAGGTCAGTTGAGATGACAGCCAGCCAAGTTTTCATTGCATGTACAGTACATTACATTGTTTGTTACATGCATGACTACATTTTACAAAGTTTCCAACATGTAGTATTTATAGGGTCTAGTATTGGAGACTTTGAAACACTATTCACAGCCATGTGTATTGTACTCTGGCAATTACATAATCAATGATATCCTGTCAACAAAGGGAAGAGAGACAGAGAGAAGCTATCATTTACATTGTCAGTATGTGCATGTACATGTGTATATGGGCTTCTCCCCCCCCCCCCCCTTCTTTTCTTTCTCTCTCTCTCTCTCTCTCGTTTTCTATCTCTTGTTTTTTCTCTCTGTCTCTCTGTCTCAGTGTCGCTTTCCCTGTCCTTGCCTTTATCTGTCTGTCTGTCTGTGTGTGTGTGTGTGTCTCTCTCTCTCTCTCACACTCACCACTCTCTCTCTCTCTCTCCCTCTCTCACTGACAAGCTATCGTTTGCTTGTGATTTTCTACAAAGACGTATAAATATAATATTACAATCTTTTTTCAAGGCAGTACATTATCCAGAAAATGAGTGGCATAGTGTCGTTTAGTGCACAGGGGGAGGAAGTCTTCAGTCCGCAAGCTTCCTTTTTCAAACAAGAACCTGTCTTTCAATTGAAGTTTTAAAAGTTACAAGCAAACTACGGAAAGGAGGGGGAGGCACGTGTATAGGATATGTATTTGCATTCCAAGAAGGTGGACAAAATAGAATGTGCTTTTCTGGATAGCTCAGTTTGCATTGATAGATGTACAGCTTGTACACTTGCAACCAACAATTTCTACCTCTCTCTCTCTCTCTCTTTCACACACACACACACACACACCAATCACAAGTACGATGTCTGCCGAGTACGACAAGAGTGCTAACTTTCACAAATTAACGTAATTCTGACCTATCAAGAAAAAGAACTTGACTATCTTCTTAACCTTGATTTAATAAAGATGTTGCTATTAAAATAAGGCACAGGATCTATAAAATAAAAATAGCTGCAATCTTACCTGTACGGACCGTCCTAGCACTGGAGCACCTTGAGTCACTGTCCCAGTCCTGCTCCTGGCCAGAGGATGCTTCTCCAGTCATGTCCTTACCCTGCATGGACAGATGCCTGGAGCAGTAGCCGCGCCTCTGGGACTCCTTATTGCACCCTTCCCTGGAGCAAAGGCGTCGCCACTGCTTCCCGTTGAACTTCTTGCGGACCCCATTCGCATTGCAGATGACTTCACCCTTCTTGTACTTGGGAGGTGGTGTCAGGGAGTGGGCGCTACCCATGGAGATGGTCGACGCATTGCTGGCACTACTGATGTGTCTTTTGCGGTTGGAATAGTTGGTAGGTAACCGTGCCAGGTTGCCCTCGAACGGAGAGTAGAGGGAACCAGGGGTGGACGTGCCGGTTGTTCCTGGAGTAAGAGTTGGGCGGCCGCGAAATTCCAGAGGCCTGTCAAAATTCTTGAGTTCATCATCAGAGCCAATGTCCTCCAGAGGCAACTGTACTCTCCTGTCACCGCTTAGGTGCCTGTCGCGAATAAAGACAGCCCTGTCTTGGACAAGTCGATCTGAGAGTGTTTTCTGTTCTGGAGGTGTGACCTTCTGCATGTCAAGATGCATGTTAGGCAGCGGAATTGAGTGTGATTCACGTTTAGGTTCAAAAGGACTGTACGTCAGCTGCCTGGCAATTGCTCCAGGTGTTTGCACAGGTCCAGAGGGAGGATTCTGCCAAGGAGGCCGTAGCATCCTCAGCTTCCAAAGAGGGACTGTCATATCCTCTGTGCTGCTACTAGATCCTTCTCGTATCTGTGAAGCTATGATGATCTGATACAAAGAATTTGGTCTCATCTCCCTGACAAAGGCCTCGTAATACTGTCCTTTGCCATCTCTCTGGACACACACTTTGGACCCTGCGCTGAGAGTATTCACAGGAGGCACTTTATCGCCGACGATGCAAATCTGGTCCGAGTCAATAACATCATTAAACATAGTGATCTCCTTGTCCCCTTCAAACAACACCCCAACACTCTTCTTCTTAACATGTTTGATGATTCCCAGAGAGAATCCTTCGCCCCTCCGAGCCAACACCCTCTGGCCTTTCAATTCTTTGGAATCAACGGCTATCTTCTTCTGGGGTGTAGCAGACTCCGGAACTCTCCCGGCCTCTTCACACCAGTTCTAACAGGAGTCAATGCAGGTACTGGCTCATTCAACGACTCTCCTTGTATCGCTTCATCGTCCCCAGAGAGGGCACTGTCCGTTTCTTCATCATCTTCACTGTCCTGGATGACCTCTGCTGCTGCACTCTTAGCTTCCCCAACCGTTGCTGTCATACAGCCTGATTCTGTAGTCCTAGCATTGATTGTATCACTCAATACCAACCTCTTTGGCTCCGACTGTTCTCTCGCTTGCTGCAGTTCCGCGACACCTTCTACAGGAGATGATCCTGTACTCGTTTCCCTCATTGGGATTTCGAGCGATCCCGGCCTTGGAGTGCTTGCCCCAGAAGACGAAGGCTCACTTGTGCCCGAGTCACTCGACACTGCCAGCATTTTGCTTCCATTCCTGTTTGCATTTCGCAACTTTTTATGCCTCACCAAGTCATCCACTGTATCCTCCTCTTTAGGGAGTTTAGTTCTTCGAGTTCTTCCAGAGTTAGAGTCCGGTGTAGCCGGAGACTCTGATTTCTTGTTACGTCTGCTACGTTCTTTCTTGCTATTCATTTTGTGACCTGCAAGAAACAATGAGAAAAGAAAAGGTTAGAGATTATTTAAGCTTCTTCTAGTCCTGTGTGACAATTTTAACTATGGTTTAACTTTTACCAGGGCTCGATACCAACAGGCGCCTTGGACACCTGGGCACCAAAAGTCTATGCCTGGACCCCCACAACTTCAGAATTTCTACATACCGGTACTGTAGGCTCAATGCATATACACTGTAGGCCCAAAAATAAGTCTTGACCCCCAACAACAACAAAAAGTTAGTGTCCTTTTTTAACCATGGTTCAAATTAACCCCTGTTCATGAATTCAAGCCATAAATACTGGTTAATGAATGTCAGCCTCTTCTTTTAAAACAGATATACACTGTACATACAAAAAACACAATCCAGTACTTTCCCCTAGCTTAACAAATATGCACTCTCTCTCTCTCTCACTTTCTCTCTCTCTGTACCTCTCATTTCTTTCAGTGTTTTGGTCTATTTCAGTATCATTTTCTCTCTCTCCTCTCTCTGTCTCTCTCCCTCCTTCTCTTTCTTTCTTCCTATGTCTGTCTGTCTCTCTCTCCCTCTCTCTCACTCTCCCTCTCTTTCTCTCTCTCTCTCCCTTGATCAGAATGTGGTCAACTGGTGGTGGGTGTACATGTTTGTGACTCACTTCCATCGGCTTAACTGAGAAGCCTGGCCTATTAAATCCATTCAAAATTGCTATACAATGTATATCTACAGTTCTACACAACCACAATACCATCAAGAAAGCAAGAATGAAATAGTTTCTTAATAGTTAGCTAGCAAACGTAACAAATTTTCAAGTAATTATCAACAAAAAGAGGTAGTATGACTTCTTTTATTTATTTTTTTTCCTTTTAATACCCATCAAAATATATAACAATAACAGCTACTGTACATGAATATTAAATATTGTGTGTGTATCCATCCAAAAGGATGATCAAGGCGCCTACAAAGTCATATTATTACTCTGGCAGACCCAGCTGCCCTCAGGCGCTAAAAGTGATCAAGGAATACATTCCTTCCAGTACCAAATACCCATTTACTACACCTGGGTGGAGAGTGGCAAATGGAGTTCAATGTCTTGCCAAAGAACATAAGTGCCACGGTGGAACTTCAACTGAGCCCATTTACTACACCTGGGTGGCGAGAGGCAAATGTAGTTTAATGTCTTGCCAAAGAACATTAGTGCCACGGTGGAACTTGAACTGAGCCCATTTACTACACATGGGTGGCGAGTGGCAAATGGATTTCAATGTCTTGCCCAAGGAAATTAGTGCCACGTTGGAACTTGAACTGAGCCCATGTACTACACCTGGGTGGCGAGAGGCAAATGTAGTTAAATGTCTTGCCAAAGGAAATTAGTGCCACGGTGGAACTTGAACCATGTGATCCACAGTCCAGTGACATATCCACTAGACCATGACACCTCTGTATAAACAATATAAACAATAAAAACAAGGAAGTGTTTTTATTGCTGGTACTATGAACTTTCAATCATTGGTCAACTGTTGAATCTACATTGTATTGACTCAATGTGAAGGGGGAAAAATGTACTCATTAATAATTTCCCCAACTCTTTCATCAGATGGTGTATATTTTCAAAGAGACAACGAAATATACATTGTATGTTTCTTTTATATAGAATGATGTCATCATGAAGTTTCTTAACCTTTGTTTTAGCTACACCTGTAGTTGTCAACATATAACATGGCAGGTACTTCTGTCTCAAGTGTTCCCTGCATGTTTGTAAACAGACTTTGCTTCAATCTTAGTGCAGGGGCACTGCACATGAGATGAGTTGATACTGAATATTATATATTTTGAATTAAAGACTTCATTGAAGACAAAAATAATTATTTACTGAATGTAATCTAATACCTCACCTACATGTACACATGTACATTGTACCTCATTCTCTCCCCAATCTTTCCATCACTCTCTCTCTCCTCTCATACCCGTTCCTCTTTCTCTCTCTCTCTCACACACACACACAGACACAGACTTCCTTCCCTCTCCTTCTCATCTGCCCCCCCCCCCCTCTCTCTCTCTCTCTCTCTACCCCTCTCTCTCTCTCTACTCCTTTCCCATGGCAAAAAACAGCATTTCTGAGGTAAAAGTGACCCGATGAGGACACATCCTTATTTTGTGTATGAATTATCCGACTCAAAATCATGTTTACCCCAGTATCCACGATGCCCAACTCACACTTGAAATTCAAGGACTCATTCTCATTTGACACTACATGTATAAACCACTGCAAAAAAAAACTGCTTTATTAAATAAATGAATGCTACGAGACTTAGAGCAATATTATTTCACCAGTGTGAACACCCCCTATCGTGACCTGGCACTGACCCGCACTGTTTTATTATCGGCAAATCCTCTTGGAGATAGTTGCCCAAAACAAAGAAATAACACTTCCCAAAATACAACCACGTATGACTGCATGACAAGGCTTAATAAGACTGTCATTGTGGTTTCTCGGAAGCAAACTATGGACCCTTTCATTTATATTTTAATAACAATAATATTGTTTAATATTGTTTTATAAAGAGTGATTCAACTCAGAATGGGTTTTTTAAAGTGCTATACAAACAAAACTGATTATCATGTTTGTTTAATTTACAAACTAGTCAGGGATAAATGGGTATGGACACAAAATGTCTACCGGTATCATTTCAGTTATTCATGAGGATGATGAGGTCCAACAAGTATAAAGTTTTAATAATTATTTTGTCCTGATTACCACTTTTCTTTTAATATGAAATTACTTGTTTCATACATGTATATTCATCCGTAAACAAAATTCAGCTTGCACCCAGTAAATTTCCTTTCCAAATTGAAAGTACTTTCAGGAAGCCTAAAAATTGTTCTGAAAACAATTAAATGAAATGATGAATTCTGATAAGTCAAGGGCCAGTTTCTCAAAACCGACACGAGTCTATATTCGTAGACATCCCATATAAATGCTTGATTCTATAACACACGTTTCAATGGGAATTGGGATGTCCAAGTTAGACTTTTGACGGTTTCATGAAACAGCCCCTTGAACACTGTTAATGTGTATATAATACAGGATGTCTTGTAAGTAATATTGCCAATCCACAACTGTGTGTGTGTACTTTCTGAATGAGATTACTTTATAGGCCCAGCGTTCGTGTGTAGCAGCAAGTCCCAACGTGTTCTCAGATGATCTAAAGGCCTATACATACTCAAAGAACAAATAAAAATGAGTGGGCACTGAGCAGCGACACTCTCTAGTGAATCAATCCAATCAAGTGGGTTAAAGGGCAATCCAAATTTTATAATGAGTTCTTTAATTTGTATAGAAGCAAACAAAATAAGAGAAACAAAACATACGGCTAATGTTTGAAATAAATTGGATGAATTATAGGAAAGTTTTGATTGTTTGAAATTTTATACAAAATCACTCAATTTACGAGAATCTCTAATTGGCAATTTGGTCAGTGGATTGTGTCGCACAGTAGGCACAGAAAACTCTCTCTTTTGTCATAGGCCTACATGTACATGAATTAATAGCATGCAGGTCCTTCAAAACTTAAAGGCCCTCCTGAGTAACCCTACTCCTGAGTACAGAGTAGTAGTAGTATGTTAAAATGACATTCTAGTCATTTGTGTGCTGGAACAAATGGGAAATTTGTCCGGTTCTAATGTATGTCACAGTAATTATGTTAGATTCAGTCAGTGAATTAGAAATTCCCATGCATATCTAGTGATTACACTTTTCACAAATTCACTTCCGTTTTCGTTCAAACTTTACACAAGACTGTTTCTCTGACATTTCTTCTATTATTAGAATAATTTGCTATTAATTTAAGGTTGACATTTCCATTAAATCCAGACAAAAACTCATCAGATTCAGCAAGCCTCTACACATGCAGACAAGCTACTTTTTTTATTATTTTAACCGCACATCACTATAGATCTACAATGTACCTGTACATATATGTGTACTATTGACTGTGCGCACATCAACCCACATTGCGTTAATCTTCATTTCATGAAGCCTGCACTTTTCAGGAAGAAGAAGAAGTGATAGCTTAACAAAATCATTCATTTTATGTTTTCATGTTTTTCGTGTGATTAAACTATACGGAGGACTAATTGAACAAAGGCTGACGTTTACTCTCTTCTTAATTAATGACAAAGTAGACCTATTCTTTTTTAGTTTAAACGGCATTCACTTGCGACTAGAACATGTTTCATTTTGTAGCGGAAAAAAAATAAAACACTGACAAAACAACAACATGAACTTGACAACATATCAAATCAAGTTGGAAAAAACTGCAGTCTAGATCTATCCTCTCCACTTGTAACTTTTCTCATCAGTGTAGGTATAACTTGAACTTGAAGATGTAGGACTAGAACTAGAATCTAGACAATTAAAGCCAAAACAACACATATTTCACCTCGTCATTCTCATACCACTAAATTCAGCATAACCTCAATAGGATCGTGTACACATTAGCTACAGTTGTCCAGCATCGATTGACAACGTACTCTTTGCAATGCAATATCACTAGGCTAGCTAGGGTTGTGTGCTATATCAGCTAGCCGACCTATCAGCTGGGCGGCGAATTGTACACGCTAGCTCTACGTGTGTACGAGAGGACCGGCGTAGTAACATTCGAACACTATACTACACCGACATACTCGCAATCAAACAGCTTAAACTTCATCTTAATAAAACAAACTTTGAATTCTACCAACATTTTATAAATCTTGATATATTAATCTTACAGTACGTTACCTTTTTGAAAGAATATGGGATTGGAAAATGAAGAAAATCCAACGTAATCTGTGATCCAATATTGTAGCTTCTACACAGACCCCGCACTCTAAAAATGGTGAATGAGAGCGAAGGTTTCGGCGAACAGGGTTCTGATTGGTCAAAATATTCTAATGAATATTCATCAGCTACGCTATTGGGCAGCTCTTGATGTATTACCTCATGATTATTCATATTTACTTGCGACACAAACATGATTTGCATAATTACTTATTATTGTGACCTTTAAATCCCACCGCCATGAATATATTACTCCCGCGCTGGACAATCTCCCATTCACTCGTATACACTTTTCCAGTGGCATTATGTTGCATCTTACCAGTAAATCGTTGGGA